>JASEVX010000001.1:6614381-7059381 GCA_031761405.1 Serripes groenlandicus | reverse complement strand
AACTGATTCATTTCACAAAATGCCTCATCTCCTTGTTGCACTGGTTAGAACGTCTGTTATCGAGCGGGAGATCATGTTTTGCCTATTTTGGAAGATGGTGACCATGTTTCGCCTGTTTTGGGAGCTGGGGACCATGCTTCGCCTGTTTTGGGAGCTGTGGACCATGCTTCGCCTGTTTTGGGAGCTGTGGACCATGCTTCGCCTGTTTTGGGAGCTGTGGACCATGCTTCGCCTGTTTAGGAGCGGGGATCACGTTTCGTTGTTTTGGGTGTGGGGGATCATGTTTCGCCTGTTTTGGAAGCGGGAGATCATGTTTCGCCTGTTTTGGAAGCGGGAGATCATGTTCGCCTGTTTTGGAAGCGGGAGATCATGTTTCGCCTGTTTTGGAAGCGGGAGATCATGTTTCGCCTATTTTGGAAGCGGGAGATCATGTTTCGCCTGTTTTGAGAGCGGGAGATCATGTTTCGCCTGTTTATGGAGTGATCGACGATGTTTCGCGATGTTGGAAGATGGTGACCATGTTTCGCATGTTCAGGTGCGGGGATCACGTTTCGTTGTTTTGGGTGTGGGGGATCATGTTTCGCCTGTTTTGAAAGCGGGAGATCATGTTTCGCCTGTTTTGGAAGCGGGAGATCATGTTTCGTCTTTTTTTGGAAGCGGGAGATCATGTTTCGCCTGTTTTTGAAGCGGGAGATCATGTTTCGCCTGTTTTGGAAGCGGGAGATCATGTTTCGTCTTTTTTGGAAGCGGGAGATCATGTTTCGCCTGTTTTGGAAGCGGGAGATCATGTTTCGTATTTTGGAAGCGGGAGATCATGTTTCGCCTGTTTTGGAAGCGGGAGATCATGTTTCGTCTATTTTGGAAGCGGGAGATCATGTTTTGCCTGTTTTGGAAGCGGGAGATCATGTTTCGCCTGTTTTGGAAGCGGGAGATCATGTTTCGCTTGTTTTGGAAGCGGGAGATCATGTTTCGCCTGTTTTGGAAGCGGGAGATCATGTTTCGTCTTTTTGGAAGCGGAAGATCATGTTTCGCCTGTTTTGGAAGCGGGAGATCATGTTTCGCTTGTTTTGGAAGCGGGAGATCATGTTTCGTCTTTTTTGGAAGCGGGAGATCATGTTTCGCCTGTTTTGGAAGCGGGAGATCATGTTTCGCCTGTTTTGGAAGCGGGAGATCATGTTTAGCCTTTTTTTGGAAGCGGGAGATCATGTTTCGCCTGTGTTTGAAGCGGGAGATCATGTTTCGCCTGTTTTGGAAGCGGGAGATCATGTTTGGTCTTTTTTGGAAGCGGGAGATCATGTTTCGCCTGTTTTGTCTTTTCACCTTAGCACTCAGGGTTGTTTATAGCCTAACGATTGTTTCATTGGTGTCAGGATATATAAGACCGTTAATAGTAAATAACTTGACCATGAAATGCAGGATACAACTGAAATAATGTTGAAAATGACATAAAACAAACACATTAACAAAATGAAATAATTTTCGACTTCGACCCGTATCCCGTTGCATTCCTGCATCTGTTATTAACCTTTCCCACATACAACAAATCTGTAGCAGACGAATTTGAAAATATCTAAGCCACAAAACGGACTATCTCTATAACTAATATTTAGTTATTTTAAAGGGTGTGAAACCATTGTGCCAATGTTGCTACACTGTTTTCAACAGTCGTCTGCTGCAGAGTTATCAGAAAACGTCTGAATGTGGTTGAAGGGTTGATTTATGAGTTGCGAACAATGCAGAACAGGATTAAACCAATGCTGATCTTGGTCGACGTAAAATGTTGTTTAACTGATTGTACTACGGGACAGGTAAATGTAAAATGTAGTCGCGTACAGCAAGGTCAGCGTTAAAAAAGAGTACTTTTTCAAGCAAATCTCGTGAATACTGCAAACTATTTCCATAAAACTTGCTTAAGTTGATCAATATAATTATCCTTTAACATAGGAGGAATTTAATGCAATTGACTAATTAATTTAAACTTATTTATTTTACATCGATTGCGAAACAAGCTTTCGGCTTATATTAATCACGCTCGATTTCTGCTTCCTGGATACTTAACCAGTACTCGCGCCGTATGTGTGAACGAAAACCCCAAAGTCAGACCCCGCTCATCACGAGATCCGAACCCGGGACCTTTAGTACAAGAGGCCGACACTTTACCTCTGTCTTCCAAAATTGACTAATTGAAGCCATAAATCAGCAAAAACTAGTACACTTGCGAAGCCTAAAGTGTGCAGTCATTTTGACCAATTAAAACTCAGACATCTTCTTGTACTATGATATAACTATTCAACTTCGGAGGAAACCACGTACGGCTTGACTTTAATGGTGCCCGTCACGTCAAAAAGGGATCGCGTGGTATTTTCGTGACAATGGTTTGACTTTCTCACAGCTGTACAATATACTGCATTGCTCACCATGAAGCAGACAGCGTGAACGTGAACGTAAAGACCGATTGAGTCTGCATTGCCTGGCTTTTGTCAGTCGCCTTCTCTTTATTGTTTAGCTCAGACTTATACACATTTTTCAGTATTATTACCCAGGACAACTCCTGAGTGACGCGGTTCATCTCTCTATCTTGTAGATAGGCAATTAAACGTCGGTTAATTGGATATTAATTAGCGTCATAACTACAATGGCCATATCCATCACGAGACCAAGTCGTGTACGATGACATATTAGCATCGTTAAGTGAATGGGAAAACATGCATTACATCATCGACCGGGCCTAGTAAAGTGTTGTCGTTGGCTTGGTTTTTAGAATAAACTTATTTATTTCATAAATTGCGAAACAAGCTTTCAATGTATTTAAATCACACCATAGTATATGTTCTTCCTAGAGACGTAACCAGTTATCTTGACGTTTGTATGGGAAAAAATCACAAAGGCAGAACCCGCTCACCACGAAATTCGCACCCGGAACCTTTGGTACGAGTGTCATCGTTAATTGGTCTGTACGAATACAACCAGTCTTCAAGTCTGGATTGGGAATTTTTTCTGGATGTCTATTTGTTTCATCAAAAACGTTTGTCTTTAGAAGAACTCTTGTGTTATTTTTTGGCGTGTTTATTCGCAATTACATTTCCTCCATGTGGTAAAACTATAAAGTAACGTAACTTTAAAAAATCAAAAATATAATGTTAGGTTGAATTAAAATACTCTTTTATTCATATTACGGGTAATGGCTACTTTTTCTCGAATGGGAAATCGCCCTTATGTAAGTATACAACTTGGTACTTTAATATACATGTATACGCCGATCTTCAAACAGCCAGCCGTACAGCCAGTCGTGTTATGCACACAGCATAGTAGAGTTAATCGGAGACTATGTGATTTGATTTTGAGATGGTCATTTAGTACACACATGCACGCACGCACACACGCACGCGTGTTTCCAATGAATTGCCAACCCTAACCCTAACCCTAACCCTAACCCTTAGGGTTAGGGTTATGGTTAGGGTTAGAGAGGTGTTTAACGCTGCTTTCATTTGTTTTCAGTTATATAACAGTGTGTCCTGGGTAAGTTACCAGTACTACTGGTCCATTCATACTGACACGAGGCGGTCATTCGTACCGCTAACACAATCCAGAGCGTCAGTTTTGATTGATTGATTGATTGATTGTTTCGTGCTTTACGCCTCTTTCAACAATTGTTCAGTTATATCACGGTGTTTCCTGGGTAAGTTACCAGCACTACAGGTCCATTTATCCTGATACCATGCGGTCAGGGTCAGTCGAAATGATAACGCCACAATCCTAATCGCCAAGGAGGGAAAGCCATTACTACCATTTGTAAAGTCCTTATGATGACCCGATCGGGGATTGCACCGGTGACCTCCCGCACCCGAGTCGTCAAACGCGTTACTTCTACACCACCGAGGCTGTCGGCTGAAACAATTATAAGTCATGGCTGACAGGTGTAAACGTATATATGCTTTACAATCCATATTATCTCATCTATACATGAATTCTTTATATTTTTCAGAGTCGGCTTACTTAATGTAATTGACATCTATTGCAGATCCGGATCAAACTGTACGGAAGCCGCAAACTGACCTTTGTTTTATCAACTTGGCTCAAATACACTGTTATTTAGTTTACTGAGCACTTTACTCGTATCTGGCCACGACTACAAATTTAAAATGGTAATTGACATTTTAAGGAAAGGCTTAAAAACAAACCCGGTCGAAGATCACATGAACACCTGGGAAACATTTAAAAAAAAGTGGGCGTGGCTCATTGGTACTTGGGGGCTATTTTGAGTGACAATAGACCCTTTGGTATAAGGGGGTGTTCAAATATGTTCTGTCAAACTTAATTTCCTTTACTGCATTTTTACATTTTTTTATCATTTTAAATAGTATGCGCTTCCCAATAAAATGTCCTAAAATGTAAGAATATCGCATTATGATTCTAATCTGGTATTATGTCAAATAGGTCACTGGTAAGACACTTGTGGATGACGCATGTTTGAATACTTGTAACCACAGGTAATGCTACTCTGCGTTCTTATCAAAGTCCGATCTATTCGTTAATGTAGATGTTTGACAAGAGAGATGCATACACGAAGGGTTAACATTAGTAGGGGCTGTCTAATACTGTCAGAAACGGATTTTTCTTGTAAAATTGTCCATAGTCTGAATTTACATTGGCTTATTTTTGTTTTATAAACATAACCTGAGCCGAAAGCTCCAGATGATAAATTCGTCATTCGTCGCTCGTCGTCCGTCCGTCGTTTACATTTAACTTCATACGACACCTCCTCCGAAACCACTTCGACAATTAACAGAAATGTTTATTTTGTGGTCTTCTTTCAAAATGTTGATCTATTTAAATTATATGCAGAACGTTGGTTGCTGCGCCATCAGAAAGGGGGAAGGGTTAAAACTTGTAAATTCTACTCCTCAGCAACTGCTTGCTTGATTTCAAGATAGTTTCGTGGAAATGTTCACTTGTGGAAACAAACATTACGACGAGGCAGCATCGGAAAAGGGGCGAAATGACAAAATTATACAATTCGATAATTATGAAAGTGCTTGTCTTTACATGATGATTTAATAGATACATACATGTACATGTATGTTCTTTCGTGAGACAATTGATAAAATGACAAAACTTTCAAACTCTTCTTCTCTGAATCTCCCTGCCTGATTCCGTGATAATTGGACAGAATGACCCATGTTTAACGCCAAATTGATTGGTCGAAAAACATGGCAGATAGGCTGCATCCGAAAAGAGGCAAAATGACAAAACTTGTGCTTGCTTGATTTCAAGAACCTTTTTGTAGAATCTTACATAATTGAACATCTTTAAAACTCGTTAAATCCATAATGATTGGTTGAAAACATGGCTCCAGGGTCTAGACGACCAGCTACCCCTGTTATTTGTGTGTAATTACTTGTTACGTTTGACATTCTGTTGTTTGTTTATAATGTTTTATTACAAATGCCCTTTACTGATATTAGCCGTCCCGCGAAAAAACCAACACTATGGTATCTGCGTAATGTATCGACCCGGATCAGCCTGCGCAGTCCGCGCACGCGCAGACTGATCCGGGCCGACACATTCCGTCTCAAGGGTATAGAGGTATAGAGTAATGATTCCTGAAACAGAAAACCTACAGACGGCGAAAAGTGTATCTCCGGGTTAGCATGCTCGGCTTGCTTAGGCTGATCCGGGTCAATACATTACGCAGAGTCCACACTTTTGGATTTCCTGCGGGACGACTCATATGCTGTTTCATTTACAGTGTCCATTCATTGCAGTTTCTCATCTATTCTTGATCACATTGTCCACGACATTAGACGTTCAATACCTGCTTCTATAGGATCACCGAAGTGATCGAGTAAGGCCATCTTAACCCTCGTGTTTACAATCCATATGCTATAGTGCATTGGATTTGTTTGAATCATGCCCAATAACTGGAGGATTGTGATATTATTATTGAGCAGCATAACATCACATTGTGATCAATACTCTTTTTTTTTGTGTTGAGTCAAAGGGATATTAACGACGCTAATAGACGGACGGACGGACCGACTAAAGGTACGGAGTTACAACGAGTTCATGTAAGTCGTTGTACAGTGAAAGTTAAAGCAAACAGGTTATTGCCAACATCGCCGTACGTATGACTCCCTACTGAAAGCCATATCCTAGCGCATGACTCCTTATCGAAAGGCAAAGCCGAACGCATCACCCCTACCGAAAACCATGGTCAAGCGCATGACTCCCTACAGAAAACCATAGCCAAATGGCTTCCTACCCGAAATGCAAAGCAAACGCATGAACACTCCCCCCCCCCTAACGAAAGGCATTGCCAAGCGCGTGACTCCCTACAGAAAAACGTATGACTCCCTACAGAGAGTCAAAGCCGAACATATGATTCCCCACATAAAGGCATGGTAGAACGTATGACTCCCTACAGAAAACCATAGCCGACCGAATGGCTTACTACCCGAAATACAAAGCAAACGCATGACCTCCTACCGAAAGGCATGGCCAAGTGCATGACTCCCTACAGAAAGTCAAAGCCGAACATATGATTCCCTACAGAAAAGCATAGTAGAACGCATGACTCCCTACAGAAAGTCATAGCAGAACGCATGAATCCCTACCGAAAGGCATAATCGGACGCATGACTCCCTACATAAAATCATAGCTCAACGCATGACTCCCTAACAGAAAGCAATCGCCGAATGCATGACTCCAAACAGAAAAGGTATAACCGAACAAATGGCTTCTTTTTGAAAGGCATAACCGAACGGATGACCCCCTACCGAAAGCCATAAACGAACGCATGACCCAACCGAAAGCATGACCCTCTACCGTAAGTCAAAGCCGAACATATGATTCCCTACAGAAAGGCATAGTAGAACGTATGACTCCCTACAGTAAGCCATAACAGAACGCATGACCTTCGACTCCCTACAGAATGCTGAACGCATGATTCCCTCAAAAACTGGTACAGTTCTACCATCGATATATTTCATTTGAAAGCTTTTTGTGGTGCCAACAAAATGGGCATCTTCTTTTTTCCTTCAATAACTTCACCTTTATCAGAACTGTATCACAAGTAAAACGTCTAATTACATTTTTCATTCTACATACGTCTTTTCACATCCTTCAACTCAAACAAGTGCCTTTCATTGAAGAACACAATGGTCACTAAAACAGGTCAATTATATTGAATCATTAGATTATTAATGATAGATTCCGTTTGTTTTCTACTCATGGGCCGTTTTTAATAGTCTGTGTAAGTAATGTACACTATGACATGCATTTCTACCAGAGAAACAGTGTACATATTCACCTCTTATAGACACTATGGGCAGTATGGGAGCTTCAAACAACAGGTCAAATGGTTTTTGTGCAGCTTAGTTTCCTCTATAAAGATATATCCTTTATCAGTGTTTGTATACCACATGACTTTTACGTCACAAATGCTACGGTGGACAGAAGTATTTTACTTCGGTTTAGAAGTAAAAACAAAGGTAACTTTTTTTATTTCTTCATCATTTTTAATGAAACATGGCGCAGTCTACGCCGCTTACAGAGCCCTATCTCCGGTTTGTCAACGGAGTTTGATTAGTGGTTTAGTTTCTAAAAACACTTCGATGAACCTTTTCTCAAAATGTATTAATATCGTCGACAGCCGGAGCATTATCATAACTGGATTTTGAGAACAGGTTCTTCGAAGTGTTTGAAAAAAAAGACCACCAATCAAACTCCTGTAAAAACCCGGAGATAGGACATTGTAAGCGGCGTGGACTGCGCCATGTCTCATTATAAAGGGTGAAGAAATAAAAAAAGTTACCATTGTTTTTACATTCTTAACAAGAGCAATTATTGCTGTCTGACCATGCAAATATGACGTCAAAAGTCACGTGGTATACACACACTGTTTATGCAAACGAAATATGGAAGCACCTGCATTTAAGATACAACTAGTGTAGCTATATTATTCTCGTCCGTTCCGTTTCAAACAGAAATCACAAATAGTCAGGTGGCTTAGCAAATTTAACGTTACCGGCCGGACAAAAGTAACAAATTTCGCATGGAGTTTCTGTTCCAATTTTCCAAGATGTCGGCCAAAATCCAAGATGGCCGCCAAAAAAAAAAAAGGAAATGTCATATATTTGGCTGTAAAAATCAGAATTGACAACAGTCACACACTTGAATGGCAAGTTAAAGTCGCTGTGATTATTATACCAAGCCTACCTAACCTATACGATGTTTGATTGTTACTTTACACAAGTCGGCTTCATAAGACCGCTTATGGGACTACCTATTCATTGGTGACATATCATATAGCTCTCTTTTATGTATGGTCATTTTGCTTCCATACATTTTCCGTTCATGAGCTACAAATAGTTATATGCCCTACAAGTTTCAATGCAGATTATATTCATAATAAGGTTCGATCCCCGGTCGGGTCATACCACATACCTTAAACGTGGTAGCAATGGCTGACCTCCTTGGCGCTCAGGGTTGCGGGGTTAGCATTACGACTGACTGACTATCTGGATAAATGGTCCAATAGTACTGGTAACTTACCCAGGAAACGCCATGATATAACTGAAAATGTGTTGTAACAAACAATCAATCAATATATTCATAATTAACCTGAAATATTTCGTATAGGAATCTGCCGTATCCGAGTGGTTAGCATCGTGGAGTTGGAAGCGGACGCACCGGGTTCGATCCCCAGTCGCGGCATTCGTGGGCAAAGCACATTCTCTAGCCTAGTACTGGTTTGTTAAGCAGGGAACTGTCGCCGTTATATATAACTGAAATAATGTTGAAATTATGTGAAACGCCAATAAAACAAAACAAAAGTAGTTGGATTACTACGGAATGAATAGCGTAAGTTTAAACTGTTTTTCAATACTGACTTCCTTGTTGCATATTATCATTTTTTAGACCGCAAATTTTACAGCGTGTTTTGCATTGGTCACTAACGCAACGAAAATTCAAACCGTTTCGTTAAATTATTTCATCTGGTGAATGTTGAGAACTACGCCGTTATGCAATAAATCAAGACTTTGCAATTCAACATGGCGTGTGTCGCCCAAATTTTGATTTTGCAGTGCATAAGTCTGATGCCTCTCATAAGCTGTGCCGACTGAACTCGAGCGCACGACATCAGGTTATTAATGAAACACACCAGGCAAAATGTTTTATCTCGTGCATAAAACGAGTCATGTAATTTAGATTTTTCGGAATTTTGTACAGTATGAGCTAACTTTCTGAAGGCACATTCCTATAATAAAGCAGGCTGGGTTCGTACGTCTGAAGATTGCTGACTTTACTTAACCCTTTTCCTTCCCAAGTTCGCCGCCCTTGTGGTCTAGTGGAAGAGCGTCAATTTCGGATGAGACGGGTCACGGATTCGATCCCCGGCCGGGTCATACTTAAGATGTTAAAATGGTTTCCACATGAGGCGAAAAGTGTATATCCGGGTAGGCCTGTGTGGCATGCTTAGTCTGATCCGGGTCGATACTTTACGCAGAGTCCACAATGTTGATTTTCTCACGAGACGGCCTATACATAAAAAGACGGGATATAACTGAACACCGGGATATAACTGAACATCGGGATATAACTGAACATCGGGTTATAACTGAACATCGGGTTATAACTAAACCCATGGATATAACTGAACATCGGGATATAACTGAACCACGGGATATAACTGAACCACGGGATATAACTGAACATCGGGATATAACTGAACATCGGGTTATAACTGAACATCGGGATATAACTGAACACAGGGATAAAACTGAACAACACAGGGATATAACTGAACATCGAGGTATAACTGAACATCGGGATATAACTGAACATCGGGATATAACTGAACACAGGGATAAAACTGAACACCACGGGGATATAACTGAACCACGGGATATAACTGAACATCGATATATAACTGAACATCGGGTTATAACTGAACCGATGGATATAACTGAACGCCGGGATATAACTGAACACCACATGGATATAACTGAACCACGGGTTATAACTGAATAACACACAGGGATATAACTGAACATATGGTTATAACTGAACACCGGGATATAACTGAACAACACAGGGATATAACTGAACACCGGGATATAACTGAACAACACAGGGATATAACTGAACAACAGAGGGATATAACTGAACACCGGGATATAACTGAACACCGGGTTATAACCGAACCCATGGATATAACTGAACATCGGGTTATAACTGAACCCATGGATATAACTGAACATCGGGTTATAACTGAACCCATGGATATAACTGAACATCGGGTTATAACTGAACACATGGATATAACTGAACACAGGGTTATAACTGAACACCGGGATATAATTGAACACCGGGATATAACTGAACAACACCGGGATATAACTGAACACCGGGATATAACTGAAGAATGGTTAAAAGTGGCGTAAGCCAGCAACAAATCGACCCATCAATCAATATTTCCAAGTTACACAGCCTGACTGAAATAGCCTAACTGCACGTGGACTTGTTTGGAAGTCACTCAGACGTCCCTTTTCCTGATTTGTTATCTTGACAGATAAAATGTACTTTATATTTAGAAAAAAAAAAAAATCTAGATTCTACCCGTTATTTGTTATCATGACAGATATATAATGTACTTTATATCTAGAGAAAAAGAATCTAGATTTTACCCGTTATTTTTTTATCAATAATAAAACGATTACCAATACTTTCCTTGTATTTCTTTCAAACCATGTTTGAGCCGTCCCGCGAGAAAATCAGCATTATGGCATCTGCGTAATATATCGACCAAGATCAGCCTTCGAAGTCCGCGCAGGCTGATCCGGGCCGACACATTCCGTCTCAGGGGGATAGAGGTATAGAGTTATAATTCCTGAACCACACAGAAAATCCACAGGAGTCGAAGGGTGGTTATCCGTGTAAGCCTGCGCGGCATGCTTAGGCTGATGCGGGTCGATACTTTACGCAGAGTCCTAACAAAAATGTTGGTTTTCTCGCGGGCCGGCTCATTCATTCATAAAACATATGAAATATTGCAGCCCGGCCGCTCATGCTTCAGGAAACGATGAATATTAGTGCATGTCCTGGATTTAGAGAAATATTTCTTTGTCATAGTAAGTTTTACTATGTCATTGTATATCTAAATGTACAAATGACGAAAAACGAAATAAAGTAGAAATGTATCTGATTACTGTTAATGCAAAGAAACGAAATCAAATATGACCAAGTTCGATAACCGTGTACTGTTTCGTTTGGAAACGCCGTTTTCAAACGTATTTCAGTTATGTTACGGCGACCAGTTCATCTAGCCATGTGTTACCTGGCTCTTTTACATCAGTGCTCCGCTCACCGTTAGTCCCAGGCAACTGGCGACATTCCTACATAGACAGTGGTTGGAATAGTATTCGTACATAATCAGTGGTTGGAATAGTATTCGTACATAGACAGTGGTTGGAATAGTATTCGTACATAGACAGTGGTTGGAATAGTATTCCTACATAGACAGTGGTTGGAATAGTATTCGTACATAGACAGTGGTTGGAATAGTATTCCTACATAGACAGTGGTTGGAATAGTATTCGTACATAGACAGTGGTTGGAATAGTATTCCTACATAGACAGTGGTTGGAATAGTATTCGTACATAGACAGTGGTTGGAATAGTATTCCTACATAGACAGTGGTTGGAATAGTATTCCTACATAGACAGTGGTTGGAATAGTATTCGTACATAGACAGTGGTTGGAATAGTATTCCTACATAGACAGTGGTTGGAATAGTATTCGTACATAGACAGTGGTTGGAATAGTATTCCTACATAGACAGTGGTTGGAATAGTATTCGTACATAGACAGTGGTTGGAATAGTATTCCTACATAGACAGTGGTTGGAATAGTATTCGTACATAGACAGTGGTTGGAATAGTATTCCTACATAGACAGTGGTTGGAATAGTATTCCTACAATGTTAACCCTTGTGGTTGGAATAGTATTCCTACATAGACAGTGGTTGGAATAGTATTCCTACATAGTTAACCCTTGTGGTTGGAATAGTATTCCTACATAGACAGTGGTTGGAATAGTATTCCTACATAGTTAACCCTTGTGGTTGGAATAGTATTCTTACATAGACAGTGGTTGGAATAGTATTCCTACATAGACAGTGGTTGGAATAGTATTCCTACATAGTTAACCCTTGTGGTTGGAATAGTATTCCTACATAGACAGTGGTTGGAATAGTATTCCTACATAGTTAACCCTTGTGGTTGGAATAGTATTCCTACATAGACAGTGGTTGGAATATTATTCCTACATAGTTAACCCTTGTGGTTGGAATAGTATTCTTACATAGACAGTGGTTGGAATAGTATTCCTACATAGACAGTGGTTGGAATAGTATTCCTACAATGTTAACCCTTGTGGTTGGAATAGTATTCCTACATAGACAGTGGTTGGAATAGTATTCCTACAATGTTAACCCTTGTGGTTGGAATAGTATTCCTACATAGACAGTGGTTGGAATAGTATTCCTACAATGTTAACCCTTGTGGTTGGAATAGTATTCCTACATAGACAGTGGTTGGAATAGTATTCCTACATAGTTAACCCTTGTGGTTGGAATAGTATTCCTACATAGTTAACCCTTTCATACATACAGATGCTTTCTGACGCCTCTGCAGCAGACGTCTTTTGAAAGTATTGCAGCAAAGTGGGAAATTACCCTAAACGAGCAATTTCTCCTTTTAATACAATGCTTTAAAGTCTACTCAATTATTTCACTTCCTCTTGTAGAAATTTCTAATAGTTGTGCGTAGACAATTTCAATGTCGCCTGTTGCAGATATGTTGTACGTGGGAAAGGGTTAATGCTGGACTTAGCTCATTATGTGAACACAATGTTTTATGACGTTTGACCTAAACAGCCTCGGGGTTGTAGTGGTAAAGTGTATGCTTCGAGTTCGGGGGAGAACGAGGGGTTCGATCTCCCCGACAGGGTCATACCAAAAATGGTAGTAATGGCTGCCCTCTTTGGCGCTCAGGGTTGCGGGGTTAGCATTACGACCGACTGGCTGGTGCCAGGATAAATGGACCAGTAGTACTGGTAACTTACCCAGCAACAGTGTGATGTGACTGTAACATTGTTGAAAGCGGTGTAAAACACCAATCAATCAATCAATCAATCAATCAATCAATCAATCAATCAATCGCTCATTTAGTGTGACCTTTGTGGACTCTATAGTAAAGGTCCCTATATCATAGCAATAGTTAATTACTAGTTACATAAACGTCTATGATAGTTTCCCGATGACAAAAAAAAAGTGGAATTTCTTGAAAACTGTATACATAGATAAAATATCTTTCCTACGGTGATGCAAGCCTATACTGAAAGTACACATCTATTAATGCATTGTTCGCTTTTCGAAACATAAGATTCTCAAGGTATCATTTCAAGTTAACCTGTCTAGAAAATATATTCTCATCGTAGCATATCAACTTAACATGTCTAGCAAAATAGATTCTTAACGTAACATATCAAGTTAACATGTCTAGAAAATATATATTCTCAACGTAACATATCAAGTTAACATGTCTAGCAAATATATTCTCAACGTAGCATATCAAGTTAACATGTCTAGATAAATTGATTCTCAACGTAACATATCAAGTTAACATGTCTAGCAAAATAGATTCTCAGCATAACATATCAAGTTAACATGTCTAGCAAAATAGATTCTGAGCATAACATATCAAGTTAACATGTCTATAAAAATAGATTCTCAACGTAACATATCAAGTTAACATGTCTAGCAAAATAGATTCTCAGCATAACATATCAAGTTAACATGTCTATACAAATATATTCTCATCGTAGCATATCAAATTAACATGTCTATAAAATATATATTTTCATCGTAGCATATTAAGTGAACCTGTCTAGCAAAATAGATTCTCAACGTAACATATCAAGTTAACCTGTGAACCTGTCTAGAAAATAGATTCTCAACGTAACATATCAAGTGAACCTGTCTAGAAAATAGATTCTCAACGTAGCATATCAAGTTAACATGTCTAGCTAAATTGATTCTCCGAGTCAACGTAACATATCAAGTTAACCTGTCTAGAAAATAGATTCTCAACGTATCATATCAAGTGAATCTGTATAGAAAACATATTCTCAACGTAACATATCAAGTTAACCTGTCTAGAAAAATATATTCTCAACGTAACATATCAAGTTAACATGTCTAGATAAATATATTCTCAACGTATCATATCAAGTGAATCTGTATAGAAAATATATTCTCAACGTAACATATCAAGTTAACCTGTCTAGAATAATATATTCTCAACGTAACATATCAAGTTAACATGTCTAGATAAATAGATTCTCAAAGTAACATATCAAGTTAACCTGTCTAGCAAATATATTCTCAACGTAGCATATCAAGTTAACATGTCTAGATAAATTGATTCTCAACGTAACATATCAAGTTAACATGTCTAGCAAAATAGATTCTCAGCATAACATATCAAGTTAACATGTCTAGCAAAATAGATTCTCAGCATAACATATCAAGTTAACATGTCTATAAAAATAGATTCTCAACGTAACATATCAAGTTAACATGTCTAGCAAAATAGATTCTCAGCATAACATATCAAGTTAACATGTCTATACAAATATATTCTCATCGTAGCATATCAAATTAACATGTCTATAAAATATATATTTTCATCGTAGCATATTAAGTGAACCTGTCTAGCAAAATAGATTCTCAGCATAACATATCAAGTTAACATGTCTATACAAATATATTCTCATCGTAGCATATCAAATTAACATGTCTATAAAATATATATTTTCATCGTAGCATATTAAGTGAACCTGTCTAGCAAAATAGATTCTCAACGTAACATATCAAGTTAACCTGTGAACCTGTCTAGAAAATAGATTCTCAACGTAACATATCAAGTGAACCTGTCTAGAAAATAGATTCTCAACGTAGCATATCAAGTTAACATGTCTAGCTAAATTGATTCTCCGAGTCAACGTAACATATCAAGTTAACCTGTCTAGAAAATAGATTCTCAACGTATCATATCAAGTGAATCTGTATAGAAAACATATTCTCAACGTAACATATCAAGTTAACCTGTCTAGAAAAATACATTCTCAACGTAACATATCAAGTTAACATGTCTATCTAGATAAATAGATTCTCAACGTATCATATCAAGTGAATCTGTATAGAAAATATATTCTCAACGTAACATATCAAGTTAACCTCTCTAGAAAAATATATTCTCAACGTAACATATCAAGTTAACATGTCTAGATAAATAGATTCTCAAAGTAACATATCAAGTTAACCTGTCTAGCAAAATTGATTCTCAACGTAACATATCAAGTTAACCTGTCTAGATAAATTGATTCTCAACGTAACATATCAAGTTAACATGTCTAGATAAATAAATTCTCAAAATAACATATCAAGTTAACATGTCTAACAAAATTGATTATCAACGTAACATATCAAGTTAACCTGTCTAGAAAATATATTCTCATCGTAGCATATCAAGTTAACCTGTCTAGAAAATAGGCCCCCACTTGTAGCATTTACACTGTTCACATGTGCTGACTAATCGACAATGCAATATAATTCTTTCTTTTTTTAATTTGAAAATTTAATTAAATTATGTAGAGAAATCATGACGGTAATGACTTTCCTTACTTAGTTCTGTGGGGAAAGAAGTCCAACGACAGATCCAGGATCTGAACTATAAGGGTTAACTCTGTGCTCAAAACTTGCTCAAAGTATCAAACTAGCCAGGGGCATAGCTCTCTTTAGGCACTGTTGGCACGTGCCTACACATTTTTTCTCAAAATGTCCCCAAAATGCCGCTTCGGCGATAGACATCTGCGTAATGTATCGACAGATCAGCCTGTGCTGTCCGCGCAGACTGATCCGGCCGACACATTCCGTCTTAGGGGGGATAGATGTATAGAGTAGTGATTCCTAAAACAGAAAATCCACAGGAGGCGAAAAGTGTGTATCCGGGTAGGCCTGCGTGGCATGCTTAGGCTGATCCGGATCGATACTTCACGCAGAATCCACACTGTTGATTTTTCTCACGAGACGGCCTACACTTTGATTATTGCAAAGCTACGCCCCTGACTAGTCAGTCCTAATGTAATTCTTTCTCAAAGCACAGAGAACACTTTCAAAGTGTTATAGTTTCGAGCAAAGATAAGTCAAACCGGTAGAGAGGAAGATTACACTGTAAAAAGACGGGGATATAACTGAACACCGGGATATAACTGAAGACCGGGATACTACTGAACACCGGGCGATAACTGCACACCGGGATATAACTGAAGACCGGGATATAACCGAACACATGGATATAGCGGAATAACGGGATATAACTGAAGACCGAAATGACTGAATACCTGGATATAACTGAGATCTGTGATATAACTGAAGACCGGGATGTAACTGAACAACACCGGGATATAACTGAACATCAGGATATAACTGAAGACAAGGAATATAGCTGAACTTATTGACCGTTGAAAGCGTCGTAAAATGCCGTTAAGCAAAATACTGCGAAACATCTTGTTTTTGTTTAAGTTACTTTTTACCGCACGTGACACGAGCGGTATTTATTAAATTTGTAACTTTTCACTGTACAGCTCGAACAAAAATCTTAATCCCTTTTTAAATACATACAAAGTTAAACTAAGTTTAAACATTGATGAACGTTTGCCATATGGATTTTATAAACTCGTACAGGTAAATGAGTTTTTTACTTCTTATCCTTTTAAAAAATAGTCCCAACGTCTAGGTAGAATAAATCGCTTTCGAAAAACATGTAGTAAGATTTTGTTCCGCGTTAGAAACAATCCATACATTTCAACTAACCTACGTTTAGGTTTGGAAAAAAGTTCACTGTTGAGATTATCGTATATCGCATTGAGTTTTTTATTGAAGGAAAAAAAAAAAGAAATTGATCATTTCGGTAAGGGTTCAACCTGACATGACACATGACAGGTGAGGGACACGCCCCTTGACCAATCAGAACTCTCCATCGATATCTTTGCTCTGAGGTGTTTACCTCCCGTCTTCATTCTTTGGAGTAAAGCTATACGCATTACATTTACTATATATCTCTACAATACAGCGTGGCTAATTGAAATCAAGTTTTGGATATTATTTATTTCACTCACTGTTAAAGCAGTCGTAAACCATTACATTTCAATTTGATGGAATTATTGAAACGTGAAAAGTTTTTTTTTATACATATATATTACCAGTAAAGATTTACAAAAGCGTTTAAATGAATTAAAACTGTGGATTGGGAATGATATATATATACACCCCATCGTACCATACTGCGGGTGTTCATAGTGAAATTTACATGAATTCATGTCAGGTGTATAAAGTGTTATTATTAACTTAGTGATAGTAAAGAATCGATACGATTTTCATTCGATATCATATACTCAGTCACATACAAAAAGAAAAAGTAGAGTATTTTGAATGTTATAGGTTTTACAAAAAGGAGAGTTTTTCATAAATAATTATTTGTTATGATTTATCCTATTTAATACTGTGAACAGTGTAAATTAAAATACATACTTTGGATTTTAAAACGGTACAACGTTCACTGGAAAATTAACAGGACATCACTTGTGACTTGGATAGTACGATAACCCAGCGTTCTATCTGGGGATTCGAACTTGCTACCTCCCTAACCCATGGGTTAAGGACGTGACAATGTGCTGGACCCACAGACCCGTAACGCACGGGACAGACATATTTTAGTATTGTAAGTGTTCTTCCTTCAAATTTTAACTTCATAATCCAATAATAAATAACACGTTCACTTTTCATTATCTGGTTAACATAAAGCTCATACAGTTTAACGGAACATTTCGCCCAGGATAGGCATTTCGATACTCAACAAAGTATGGGAGAGAGAGAGAGAGAGAGAGAGAGAGAGAGAGAGAGAGAGAGAGAGAGAGAGAGAGAGAGAGAGAGGGAGAGGGAGAGGGAGAGAGAGAGAGAGAAAGAGAGAGTAGAGAGAGAGAGAGAGAGAGAGAGGAAAGAGAGAGTAGAGAGAGAGGAGAGTAGAGAGAGAGACAGCAGAGAGAGATAGAGAGACACAGAGAGAGATAGGGAGACAATAGAGAAAGAAGAGATAGATGAAGAGCAAGACATACATAGTAGAGACAGACAGACAAACAAGCAAACAGACAGACAGGCAGACAAAACAAACAGATAGACAGACAGACATACATACGATGAGAGAGAGCTGAGAGAGAGAGAGAGAGAGAGAGAGAGAGAGAGAGAGAGAGAGAGAGAGAGAGAGAGGAGAGAGAGAGAGAGAGAGAGAGAGAGAGAGAGAGAGTAGGAGAGAGAGAGATAGAGAGAGAGAGATGAGAGAGAGAGAAGAGATAGAGAGAGAGAGACAGAGGAGAGACAGAGAGAGGACAGAGACAGACAGAGACAGACAGAGAAAGAGAGACAGAGACAGAGAGACAGAGAGACAGACAGAGACAGACAGACAGACAGACAGACAGACAGACAGACAGACAGACAGACAGACAGACAGACAGACAGACAGACAGACAGGACAGACAGACAGACAGACAGACAGACAGAGACAGAGGACACAGAGACAGAGACAGAGGACAGAGACAGAGACAGAGAGAGAGAGAGAGGAGAGGGAGAGAGAGAAAACACAGAGATAGGGATAAAGCGTTTATGGTTTGATAAGATAATAGATACTCTATAAGTGAAACTCTGTTTACAAACGATTACCAGACAAATACTGCCAGTCCGGGAATAAATGAATAGTTATTGAACATGTAACCCAACCGACTGATAGTTTTAATAGTTATCATATAAGTTTATGTTCAGACTTTACACCAAACTGAACACCCTTTTTGAAAGTAAGAATAGACACTTATGTATATACTTATGTATATTTAGGAGAAATTGGCTCGTCTTCTTCTTTTTCATCAGCTCTAGAACCTTGGCGGGATAGCATTTTAATTATAAAACAATCTCTTTCGTCATTCAATATTACTTTCATTTTCTTTACTCTGAATATTCATCAGAGTGCAATTCCGGATGTAGACGAAATCTTCAAGTGTCGAATTTGACATTGTTGGACCTTGTCATTCACCAAAAACTGGACTTCAAAATTCAGACCAAAAAAAGATTATATCAAGGACTTGGCGTGAAACTGTTGTAACTAAAAACCTATTTTGAAAATCCTGGTTTAGGGGGCAATTTTGACCCCTTTGTAAACAATGCAAATTTATGTGCCATTGCTCAGAACGAGCAATGGCTCCTAAATGTCCATTGTTTACCAAGTAAAATGATTTAACGCTTATAAAGACTTCATGGCGAGGTGATTAACCTTGTAAAAAAATACCAAATTTAAGTTACAACCATTTCACGCCAAGCCCTCGATATGAGTATTTAGTATAACCATGCATTTAAACATTTCGTTATGCACGAATGGTATCTAATTACTAACGATGTTGCACGAGATTAGCCTGTATAGATTCGTGCAGTTTCATCCTTGTCTATATATAAGTGTTCGCTGTTGATGTTTTCGAATAGTTTAAACCATTTACAGAAATCGTCAGTACGTTGGATAATGATAAACCATTTTATTGAATTCAGTAGGAGCATCATTAATTTGTCCGAGATAAAACTCTTTATAAATAAGCGTCGATTATTAAGGTCTACCAAATACACAGCATTAATACGCGGTGAACTGACAGCAGGGTTTGGTCGTAATTAAAGATGACAGATGACACATATTGTCCCTTTTACTGTTCCAAAATCTCGTCATTGCAAATAAAACGTTTTTACCATCATTATTTCACGTACAAACGTTCTTCCATGTGAGCTATCATAATCTTCGACTTTTCTAATTGAGTATGTTTTCCTCAAGTTCCATTTCAATGTAATGACGAGTAATAAACAGTAGTTCAAGGTAAATATATTTCCAAGAAATTTATGAACGATACATTTATATGGCTATGTGTATATCGTTTAAAATTACATTGTTTGAAACTAACGACTTGAAACACATCTGAAGCAAACTATTTTTAGAAATATTATAGGAATCGGGGAATCGAACAGATTCTACTTTACAAGTGTTTACAATCGTGCATCATACTGATATGTCGTTCCTCAAGACTTACGTCTATTTGAAATGAAGTCAGTTCTATGTTGTTCCTCATGAAAGCCAATATGATATAAACGGTTAGCTTTACTTACGTCTATTTGAAATGAAGTCAGTTCTATGTCGTTCCTCAAGAAAGAGCGAGAGACTCATACACATCTGCTACATACACACAGTCTCACCTCACTAGAACCTTGGCTGTTAACCCTTTACCACATACAGACAGACGCTTCCTGACGCCTCTGCAGCAGACAACTTTTGAAAACATTGTAAGAAAAGAATTCGCTCAAAACGAGCAATTTTTTCTTTTTACCACACTTGTTCAACTCTTTTCAATAATTATACATTGAGTTATAAGGATTGTTTTTACATTTACATTTGTGCAAAGATGTTATCAATGTCGTCTGCAGCAAATTCAGGTATGTGGGAAAGTGTTAACGTACCTTTACAAGCACCAACGATACAATGTTATGTGGATAAATTGGAATTGAACCCTCACTGGTTCCATGCGAATACCAATTTATAGAGTACCAAGTCGCCGGGCCGCAAGATCGTGTTTTTTTTGTCAGACGCAACTTTAATGTATTTCAAGCACCTGTTTATATTAAGTATACACTCACCTGCTTTGTTAATTAATTACTTAAACAGATTTATTTTAAGAACTGCTAAAGTCATGTCATCGTTTAAATAGCCTTATTGATCAACGTGATATATTGGTGAATAAATACACCGTTGACGAGTAGATATTCAATGATTTCTTTTTGCGTTTTACCACTGTATTCATTGACAGCGGACGAAGGTTAAAATGATTACACACTACATTAATGTGTCACTGCAAGACAAAATGTGTTGTTTCACGGAGCGACTGTGAACGATTCAACCTCGGACACGAGTGTGCATCAGAACAGTGAATATCACTGGAGTCTCACTAGAGTCTCACTGGAGTATCTTTGGAGTCTCACTAGAGCCTCACTGGAGTATCACTGGAGTCTCACTGCAGTCTCACTGGAGTCTCACCGGAGTATCACTGGAGTCTCACTGGAGTCTCACTGGAGTCTCACTGGAGTCTCACCTGAGTATCACTGGAGTCTCACTGGAGTCTCACTGGAGTCTCACTGGAGTCTCACTGGAGTCTCACTGTAGTCTCAATGGAGTCTCACTGGAGTCTCACTGGAGTCTCCACTGGAGTCTCACTGGAGTCTCAATGGAGTCTCACTGGTATCTCACTGGAGTCTCACTGGAGTCTCACTGGTATCTCACTGGAGTCTCACTGGAGTCTCCACTGGAGTATCACTGGAGTCTCACTGGAGTCTCACTGGAGTCTCACTGGAGTCTCACTGGAGTCTCAATGGAGTCTCAATGGAGTCTCCACTGGAGTCTCACTGGGATCTCACTGGAGTCTCACCGGAACTGGAGTCTCACTGGAGTCTCACTGGAACTGGAGTCTCATTGGAGTCTCACTGGAGTCTCACCGGAGTCTCACTGGAGTCTCACTGGAGTCTCACTGGAGTCTCACTGGAGTCTCACTGGAGTCTCACTAGAGTCTCACTGGAGTCTGCACGCGGAGAGATCTTGATACGAGGTTCCTATTCTAAAATATACAGTGTTAGTCCCTAGCATATGATATTCCAAATATTGTCTTTTTAAGTTGTTCCACATATTATGACGGTGCGACAAATTAGAATATACATCAAAGTCAATTTTTTGTATTTAATATGAGACACATCTTAACCCTTTCCCTCATGCAGACGGCTTTTTTGAAAACATAGTGACAAAAGAAGAAATTGCACAAAACGTGCAATTTCTTCTTTTGCCACAATGTTTTCCACTTTTTGTCATAGGTTATCTATTCAATTAATGGAGATTGTCTATGTTTTGACAAAACATACGTTCAAAGTCGTCTGCTGCAGAATTGTCGTATGAGGGAAAGGGTTAAAGGCTAAACATTCACGTCGTTTGTCAAACCGGGGGAGGGGGGGACTTTATTATATAGATTGGTTGGTGGAGAATTCGACTAGTGTATTATGGCACAGCCACACGGAATGTCTGTGTCTCTGATCCTATATATTGTGAAGCAAACTAGGAAAAGAGACGCCCCTTTACTTCGACTTTGTCCTGGGTTGTAGGTACTCAAAAGAATCGACCCACTAAGACGATTATTTTGGGTACCCACAGCATAGAGTGTTAGGGTCAAATACATATTTTGGGATGTGAAATGCTCACCTTACCTTAGCTAACGTTATGTATACCATTAAGTTTGAGGCCTTTACAGAATAGTACTTCGTGGTAAAAATAGAAATTTCTCAGAACCAGCAATTTCCTTTATCCCCTCCAACGTTTTCGATTCTCTATCAAAGAAATTGTTTACATTTTCAAGTTGTTACGAATTTCCTCCGATGTAATCAACGCAGACGAAATCGGGTAAACGTCAGACACCAACATTACCCACTAGTCGACTTGTTCATTTCAGGTTTTTCTCGGCGAAGCGTAGCCAGTAATTCAAAATAATTGCTATGTAATCCCTCTATCGCGTTTGATCAACATGTCATAAATTCAAGTTATGGGTTTGATATGATATTACATTTTTAGGTATTCCAAAATGGGACACTGAGTATGATGTTAATAATATACATAAATAGTGAAAGTTGTTAGGGGTGGAAACATTATTCTGTTTAACATTTGGCAAGAGTTACAGTGCCCCAGAATTTGGTTTTTATAAAGGCTGAACCTCTGAAGTAGACCTTTGTTACGTTTATAAGATATCATATGACATTGTTGTACGCGTGCTTAAGATTGTAATATGAGCCATCCCGCGAGAAAACCAACATTGTGGTTCTGCGTAAAGTATCGACCCGGATCAGCATAAGCATGCCGTGCAGGTTTACCAGGATATACACTTTTCGCCTCCTGTTGATTTTCTGTTTCATGAATCATTACTCTATACAGCTATCCCCCTGAGACGGAATGTGTCGGCCCGGATCAGTCTGCGCGGACTGCGCAGGCTGATCTTGGTCGATACATTACGCAGAGGCCACAATGTTGGTTTTCTCGCGGGCGGCTCATTCTGTCCGTACAAGGAGCATTTTGAGAGTGCATGATCTTTATAACTATATAACCTATTGACATCCGTCAGAGATCTGATTGGCAGTAAAGGGCTGTATCTTGAATAGTCAATAAATAAAGTTAATTTCAAAACGGTGATTTATGTTAGCGACCGCTGTCCAGTTAACACTTCATGCCAAAGGGTTATAGATAAAAATCAGTGTTCAGTCCTTTTCTCTTCTAACCGTTTACCTGATAGTCATTTTTAAAAGTCAGTTTTCTGTTTAGAAACTTAAGAACCATTTTAACTAGCAAATCTAAAGTATAAGTTGGATACAGACTTGTATCAAACACATTGTGTCATAGAAAAAGGGGGAATTTTTCAAATAAAATTTCCCTTTTCCACAACATTTGTTTCAACAGTCGTCTTCTTCAGAAGCGTAACCAATCGTCTGAATGTTGTATAAAGGGTTGACCATGGACAGTCCACTGCACATGGAAAATGGTCCAGTCATCCTTAAGATGGTTATCTACCCCTTACTTGACCGTTTGTGTCCGAATAAAGGATTGATTGCTCCCTGTTTTTCCAACGACCATTTTTAATTAGTAACGGACCGGTAGTACTGGTTATAACACAGGGTAAACGGACTGGTATTACTGGTAATAAAAACAGGGTAAATGGACTGGTATTACTGGTAATAACACAGGGTAAATGGACTGGTATTACTGGTAATAACACAGGGTAAATGGACTGGTATTACTGGTAATAACACAGGGTAAATGGACTGGTATTACTGGTAATAACACAGGGTAAATGGACTGGTATTACTGGTAATAACACAGGGTAAACGGACTGGTATTACTGGTAATAACACAGGGTAAATGGACTGGTATTACTGGTAATAAAAACAGGGTAAATGGACTGGTATTACTGGTAATAACACAGGGTAACAATTGTAGTGGGCATACTCATCAAAGTGGCGTAGTAAATACAGACATACAAGCAGTTAGACAACGTACATGTTAATCGTCGTCCATCAGCCTAAACAATAGTGCATCGCTGCTGTTTCAAAACTGTTTAATTCACATTCATGATGAAAGATGGTTTTATTAAGACACTTGGCCGTATGTGTGTCAGAAACACCTCTAGAACTGATATGTCTAGACTGAAACCCTTTCATGACGTCTTTTGAAAAACACTGTGGCGAAATGATAATGAGCAATTTCTTCTTTTGCCACAGTGTTTTCAACTATTTTCAGCAATTAGACTTTTATTGTTAGAGGTTTGTCAATATCTTTACCCAGATGTTTTCAAAATCGTTTACTGCAAATTTGCTGTATGTGGGAAAAAGTTAAGAGCGTTGCTGAATTGATGTTCGTAGTTGTGGTGTACAATGACATCAGAGAACTACCATTTTAGGTCTCTGGTTACATGTACAAGAAAGGGCAAAATTACATGCCTATGTGTAGACATTCTTGTTGATATGAAATTGTCAAGACTTATATTGTTGATATCACATACAATATGTAGAAGATATGTGTACACTCGTTATGACCGTCACAACGTTGAGAACGTAGCTATTTAAAATTCCCGATATATTAGTGTATCGTTTTATCAAATCTTTACGGACGTGTACACACCCTCTCCCCCGGGGGTTGGTTTTAATGAGCGCTGTCCCTAGTATAGGGTATGTACACGGCGTTCTTACCGTATGTCTACCTAGGAGAAATACGACATGCATTACCTTTTATAAAAGTCAGACGCCATTATAGTTCCATGTGACGTTCAGTGCACATTTATTCATTACAGCGGATAATGCTTCGATGGTGCAGCGGTAAGAGCATTGGCCGCGAGACCATGGTTCGATACCCTGTCGGGCGGTAACAAACAATGATGGTGCAGTGGTTAGAGCATTGGCCGCGAGACCATGGTTCGATACCCTGTCGGGCGTTAACAAACCCTGATGGTGCAGTGGTTAGAGCATTGGCCGCGAGACCATGGTTCGATACCCTGTCGGGCGGTAACAAACAATGATGGTGCAGTGGTTAGAGCATTGGCCGCGAGACCATAGTTCGATACCCTGTCGGGCGTTAACAAACCCTGATGGTGCAGTGGTTAGAGCATTGGCCGCGAGACCATGGTTCGATACCCTGTCGGGCGTTAACAAACAATGATGGTGCAGTGGTTAGAGCATTCGCCTCGTGACTCAGGGTTCGATACCCTGTCGGGCGTTAACAACCAATGATAGTAGTGGCTTTCCTCTTCGTCGCTCATCGTTGCAGGAATTGTATTATGAATAATACGATGGTGCCAGGATGAACTTATCAGCAACAGTACTGGTAATGTACCCAGGAAACGCCGTGGTATGCTTACAATACTGTTGAAAGCGTAAAACAAGATACAGCAAATACAGCTTTAAAAGTGGAAGACAGTGGTGCAGAGGTAGAGCGTCGGCCTCTCGTATCAAAGGTCCCTGGTTCGAGTCCCGTGATGAGCGAGCGGGTCCTGACTTTGGGATTTTTCCACACAAACGGCGCGGAGTACTGGTTAAGTATCCAGGAAGCAGACATCGAGCGTGATTAATATAAGCTGAAAGCTTGTTTCGCAATCGATGTAAAATAAATAAGTTTAAACTAAATGTTTATAATTATTGGACATTCCGTGATCAATTTGTTTTATCTTAAAAACATTGAAGTTGAATTGCAAAATGATGGGTATAGCTTGAAGCTTGTGTGAAGAACGAATAAGTACGTTTATGTTATAAATTACATGTCAAATGCTATTGTAATAGTTAACTAATAGCCCACTCATATATTGTAATAGCTAAGTAATAGCCCACTCATACATTGCTAATGGTCTTAATTGACACGTGTCACCAAATACCCACCTTAGTGCAATGATACTAATTGTAATGGCTTGTATGTATTTTTATAAAAAACAAAAATCATAATTTTTACATTAAATACGTTAACATGATACTAATAAACGACTATTAAGTATTTGTTGTTCAGGTTAAACAATTGTAATTCATACGTTTACCGAATGTAGTAAATTGTTTCAAATTTCATTCTCGCTCTTCAAATGCAATCAAGATACTTAAATACTCGAGAAGGGTTTTCACGAAGAAGATTACTGAACTGCTAAAAAACAGTTGAAAACTTTGTAAAACCACACGCAATCCACACGCATTCCCCATGTTCGTAAATTTGTAACACACTCTGTAATTCTCATTTCCCGTGTTTCTCGTACACAAAAACCACTGCAATAAAAAAAAGGAGGTAAATCACCATGGTTAAGCGATAAAACGGGTTTTACTTTATAATTATGTACTCTCGTGAGCAACCCCGTCTTAACCCGTAACGACTGTGGTTGTTAAAGGAGGCTAACCCTTTATGACTAAATGGAAATGGGAGCTGAGATTGACATTGGGGGGGCCGCGACCGGTGATTTGGGGGTCTTGTTGCACCAGACCCTTTTCATGGCCACATATATTTTAGAAGAGCTACATTAGAGCCGTCCCGCGAGAAAAACCATCGTTATGGTCTCTGCGTAATGTATCGACCCAGATCAGCATGCGCAGTCCGCGCATGTTAATCCGGGCCGACACATTCCGTCTCAAGGATATAGAGGTATAGCAAATTCATTCCTGTAACAGAAGATCCAAAGGAGGCGAACATTGTCTGTCCGGGTAAGCCTGCGCGGCATGCTTTAGGCTGATTCGGGTCGATGCTTTACGCAGAGTCTACAATATTGGTTTTCTCGCGGGACGGCTCTTATGTACTCTAGAATTGTAGCCCACTTAGACTCACGTTTCAGGATACACCTATATATTATACCAATACTGGGCTACAACAAGAGTCTATTTCACTAGACGCGATATATATTTTTCATGCCTGGTAATGGGACATTCTATAATATACTAACCATTGCCCAACATTAAGACGCTTTCTGACACCCCCTTCTGAAGCTGACGACTTTTGAAAACATTGTGACAAAAGGAGAAATTGCTCGTAACGAGCAATTTCCCCTTTTGTCACAATGTGTTCAACTTTAATCAATAGGTATTCTTTCATTTATAGAGAAGTTCCACGTTTTTTTTTACTAAACGTTTTTATAGTCATCTGCTGCATTTTATGCTGTATGTAGGAAAGTGTTAGATAATTATGGTAACTCATCTTTGTTTTATTTGTTTTATTTGGGTTTTACGCCGCTTTCAACATCATTTCAGTTATAATCACGGCGACAGTTTACTTATTCATAATCCCTGGGTAAGTAAACCAGTACTAGGCTAGCAGAAAAAAATATGCATTGCCCCAAGGGCACTCCACCATGACCGTAGTGCGGCCGCGGTTAGGGATCGAACCCGGGACACCCGGTTTCGAATCCCCGACGCTTACCACTCGACCACAGCGGATTCCTTGTAGTCTTTGTTAACATCTTCGTAAAAGCGTATTTAATACAAACAATCAGGACAACACGTGTTGTTGACCGTCGGGGATTATGAATTGAAATGCGATACGTAACGTGAAGGAAGGTTGTTAACGTCTCAAATTTCACGTTGAGATTTGTAATCCTTACAGGAAAACTCGAGAGTTTCGCTTTCATGTTTTGGTTGCTTACCTTGTTAAAAGATAAAACACCCTATAATTATGAATGAAAACCGCAGCGCAAATGCAGTTTTTCAAACTCTTAATTCAACATCATGGAATGGGCTCCTAACAAGATCAATTATTAGTAAACTTTCTCTTCTCCTACCATTATGTAATGCCCTAACATGAGGCAAGCATTGAAAACACTGTAGAAAAAAAGCAATTTTCCCCTTTCTCACAATGTTTCTTCTGTGTATTACACATTTTGAAGATGTTTTAATTCTCTCTGTCAGATTTGAAATTCAAATCAGATGACTTTAAAAATCATAACTTTTTATGTTTTCAATGTGAAAGGGTAAGAACTCCTCCTGTTCTCTAGTTACGTCTACAAATAGCCTAAATGCCACCACAAGAGTCTGTATTTGGTGTATTAAACCTACACATGCACATGGTTCGACTCTCATTGATTCATCTAAACCATAATAACCTAATACCGTATGCATTGTGCAAGAAGCCAGAACAGTCAACATACAGATAATCCCGCGAGAAAACCAACAGTGTGGCCTCTGCGTAATGTATCGACCAAGATCAGCCTGTGCAGTCCGCGCAGACTGATCCGGGCCGACACATTCCGTCTCAGGGGGATCGAGGTTATAAAGTAATGATTCCTGAAACAGAAAATCCATGGAAGGCGAAAAGTGTCTGTCCGGGTTAGCCTGCGCGGCATGCTTAGACTGATCCGGGTCGATATTTTGCGCAGAGTTCACACTGTTGGTTTTCAGTGTCTATCTGGGTTCGCATGCGCGGACTGCGCAGGCTGATCTGTGTAGATACTTTACGCAGAGTCTACAATGTTGGTTTTTCTCGCGGGACGGCTCGAAATCAACATGACAGGAGGGAAATCATTCACCTGTTCAATTTTGACGAAGTAAATTGATACGCATGTATTACCTTCACTAACGCTTCATTCTTTTAAAAGGCACATTTTTTATCATCATGTTAACAAAAAAGTAAATGACTCGAATCAGCGAGTCGCAATGAATGGGAAACATTTGCAAAAACAACCTTTTGTAGATACTCTTTCACTTCGTGTGTATGTGAATGATTCATTGATACTACGCGAGACAGTGTATAGACAGGAAGAAACTCCACATGGCATGGTTCCTGTCAGTGTTTTTCTGTAAATTTCATTTAAATCTAGACGAGGAATCTTTCATGTTACTGTCTTTAATGTAGAGTTTCTAGTAAAGAGGCCTACAGAAACTATATATACAAAGGAACAGTACATAGGCCCTCCCATGTATGTCTTATATCCCAGCCAACCTTAGGTTGTGGGTACTATATAAGCCTTACTGACACGACTTTCACGATGATGTGCAAATCATGAATGTTCTTTCATGTTACTGTCTTCAATGAAGAGTTACCAGTATAGAGGCCTACATAAACTATACATGTATATACAAAGGGGGGAGTACATAGGCCCTCCCATGTATGTCTTATATCCCAGCCAACCCTGGGTTGTGGGTACACTGACACAGCCTGACTGACACGACTCTCACGATGATGTGCAAATCATAAATTTAAAACACGAAATATGATAAGATAGACGAATAAACGATTTTAGAAATGATGAGATAGAAGTCTTATAACACTGTAGCCTGATCTTAGTCTAACGTGATGTATTTCAGCAGTGATTTATCGGTACGTACAGTAGGGCATGGGTAATTATCATTCGTATGTTAAAGCCACAATGTGATAAATCAACATGCTTACATGACATAACGCAGATGTAGATGTGTTTGTTAAATACAAAAAAAAGTCGCCCTTATTCTAGCGTTTATTACCTACGTGCGCTGTGAAATCGTACGGTCGCTTCTCCCGCTCCCCTCCCTTTATAAACTCTTGTTACATATCAAAATCCGGGATAAACTATAGATTTTCTCTGAAAACAATACCCAGTCTTTTCAGTAGATCTTAGTTGGGAGAAGATTGTAATCAACAGCACAGTTATTTAAGAGGAATTTCTATAGTGAGGGATAAAACGTCTCTATTGTCTTTCCGCTGAAAGGGTGGGGAAAAGAAGCGTGACAATACATAAATGAGTACAAAGTTTCATTAGCATAAACTTGTAAATCTCTTTTATTTACCAGTCAGTCAGTAACACCTGTTGTACACACTTATTCTTGTTAGGTAGCGAAATGAGAATATGCAGCCCGCAATTGTTTTGCTGAAAGTAGACAGTGTTTTTAAGATATAATTGCTCGCCCCGAGTTGTGTTTCAATCAACGCCATACGTCATGGTCCTCTCTTCCAGATACCACAAGTTTTTCTTTATTTTTGTCTATCTATTGAATGACAGTTTTTTGAACTGCGCCAAAGGGAAAGGTTTTAATGCATTTCAAATAACACATGCATAGAATACAAAATGAGCCGACCCGCGAGAAAAACCAACATCGTGGACCTCTGCGTAAAAGTATCGACCCTACGCATGCCGCGCAGGCTAACCCGGACAGACACTTTTCGCCTACTGTTGATTTTCTGTTTCAGGAATCATTACTCTATACCTCTATTCGCCTAAAACGGAATGTGTCGGCCCGGATTAGCCTGCGCGGACTGCGCAGGCTGATCTGGGTCGATATATTACGCAGAGGGCCATAATGTTGGTTTTCTTCGCGGGACGGCTCAATAATGATCTTTCGTGTCTGATTACTGTACTGTTTGCTAATTTTGTACGGTTTTACGTTGTCGAATGATAATCACTTTACTGAACTGCGAGTTTTAGATTTTGAATGTTTGAAGTACATGCATTGAATAAGAAAAAGGGTAAACCTTGATGAAAAGTAGAAACTTTTCGTGATGAGAACGTTTTCCTTTTTCCAATAATATAAATTAAACAAAAATTCATTCGCCCTCTTTACTATGAACTTTGGTCTTCTTTGTACACGGGTTTTATTGACCAAATAAGAAATAATATTCAACTATTTTACAGGGGGGGATAACGTATATTTTTGTTGCCTTTCCACAGCTTTAACAGTAAACTCGTGTTACGATGTTACACATCTCCGAGGTCGTTATCGTATTGATACTAACTTGTGTCACCGTTTACCTCATAGCATTCGACCAGAGTAGTCTTTTCTATTTAGAATAACTTCTGGAAATTTGAAGGTTATTTTATGTTCTGAGTGACAAGTAAATCATAATATTTAATTCATAACTTAAAACAATGAGGCAAAGGGGAAAAAAGCGTTGGTCTTAACAGAATCTTCCCCCATATGTGTTACAATTTGTACGAAAGTGGTCTACAAATACGTAACAATTCGGTATATAAGGAAAGAGTATAACGTTCAATACAGTGTATTGTTCGCTTTCGGGAAGTTTTCTGTTAATTTGAATGCAGGTCTGTCCAGCATTATACATCTTTTCGTGACAAATTTCATTCAAATTTTTTTTTTAACATTCAACGGAAAAGAATTAAAGTGTTGTATATGCTCAATCCGGTTTTCTTAGTACGGGCGACTTTTTAACGCGTCTTACAGACGAGAGTGGACGACTGATGAAAACAAAGACAACAATGGAGACATTGAGTTCACTAGGCAATACAAATACTGTAATTTGATCCTCTTTGCCAAAAATGTCTGTTCTGTTTAGAAAATGCCTTCCATTTCCGTTAGATGTAAAGTTTATATTCACCCGATGCTTTCAAGACAGACGACTGACTCTCTTACAATAGTCGTCTGCTGCAGAGGGATCAAATGTAATCTGATTCATTCCCTGAACACAGCAGACTGAGGACTTTCCTTAACAGAATATGTTTGTTAACTCTTTCCCACATACCTATGACAAATCTGGAGCAGACGACTTGAATAACAGTTTACACATTGAAGTTAGAGTTGAAAACATTGTCGCAAAGAAAGAAATTGCTCTTTATGACAATTCTTCATTTGCCATAATGTTTTCAAAGTAGTCTGCTACAGAGGCGTCAGAAACCGTCCTGTATGTGGGAAAGGGCTGTAGTAAGCTAGCTTGTTAACCCCAATTCCTCGTAGTCCGGTCAGTGATCGTAGTTCTAGTAAGGTTGGCACTATTGGGTGATCATGACTTCTCTGGAACCGAGGATCATACGTGTCAATTTCTCAGTCTGTCATGTCAACGGTCAGCTTTTATTTTGATGTCTGTGACAAAATTGAACTCGTACACGCCAGTGTTAAATAGATTACCTCCAACCCATTATTATTTTATATAAGTAAGTAAGTAAGTAAATCATTTATTTCAGTGACATGTGTACAAATGAATTTAATACATATATACAAAAATACATATACATAAACCCCGGCCCGACGGACCAATCAGTCACTATTAATATACATTACAATATATACAAATATAATATAACGATTTGGGGGTGTTTTATAAGTCGTCTGCTATATAGTGCAGACTCGGATGCGCCTGTGTATTGAAACGGCTAATGCAATAGCAGTTTGAATGAGGATGTGATCCTCTTACTTCATATGCTGATCAATTTCAAACCCATCCAACCGTCTCATCAATAAATCTACATGTATTTACAACATGTACGTGTATGAGTCAATACTTCAATCAATCAATCAATCAATGAGATCAATCTATCTATTTTATTCTGTAGAAAATCCGAAAAAAATCATTTGTTGAAGGTACACAAACTCACATACAAAGTCTACTAGCGTGGTTTTGGTGTTTCTAATTATACAGTTCGTTTGTGGAGAGCGTGATACACAGACGTACTGAAATGGCCTGCTAGAGAAGACTGTTTACCTTGGAATTCGATCTATAATGCAAAGCTCTAGATAATGGGACGTTTTTGCGTGTTCTTTAATCCGTATTCGACCTTTAACCATTATGTTGCGGGTACTCAAAAGAATCGTCCTCGTGAGACGATTCTTTGAGTACCCACAACATAGGGTTTGCTTCAATAATAAGAGAGATATTGTGGGGGAAAAAGAGCTGTATCCGGACCTCTGTGAATGACTTGTTTGAAAAGTCTCGGGCCTGTTGATAATTACGAGACTGAAAGGTTTTCAAACTCACCGCCAGCTAAATACACACTGTCAAAACAAGACGTATGGGTTCAACCCTACGTCAGTTCCGTGTGGATTCGGATCTGCCCGTGAAGTCACGCCGTCTCATCATGTGTTATAATTTATAAATAGACACGCAACCCGTACCAAAATTTTAAAACTAATCGCACTGATCAGATTGGTCGGATGTATTACACATACAGGGGCATAGACAGGGCAGTATTCGCTGCTGGTTTATGATAGTAGGTAGTTGTTTTTGTGAGATCCGGTCTTAGATAGAAGTATTTATTTAGATTGTTGTTCTATTAGTATTGATCGTTTGTCTAGTGGGTAATTGTTGTTTTTGTTTTCGTTATCATCCTTCCCATCTTTTATGATGATATCCTAATGTATATATATACTGCTGGTGATACCCCCTGTAACTGCAGCTGTATGTTACTATATAGACTTACGGAGGGGGGCGAGATAGATAGAGAGAGAGTGTTTGAGAGAGATGGTAGAGAGAGAGGGAGAGAGAGAAGAGCGAGTAGAGAAAGAGAGACAGAGAGAGACAGAGAGAGAGAGACGATAGAGACAGAAGTGATGAGAGAGAGAGAGAGAGAGAGAGAAGAGAGAGGAGAGAGAGAGAGAGATAGAGAGAGAGAGAGGAGAGAGAGAGAGAGGAGAGAGAAGAGAGAGAGAAGAGAGAGAGAGATAGAGAGGTGAGAGAGAGAGAGATGAGAGAAGAGAGAGAGAGAGTACGAGAGAGAGAGAGAGAGAGAGATGAGAGAGAGTGAGAGAATGATGAGAGAGAGGAGAGAGAGGAGAGAGAGAGAGAAGAGAGAGAGAGAGAGAAGAGAGATAGAGAGAGAGAGAGAGAGAGAGCGAGGAGAGATACAGAGAGCGAGGAGCAGAGACAGACAGAGGACTGACAGACATACAGGACAGACAGACAGACAGACAGACAGACAGACAGACAGACAGACAGACAGACAGACAGACAGACAGACAGACAGACAGCAGACAGACAGACAGACAGACAGACAGACAGACAGACAGACAGACAGACAGAAGACAGACAGACAGACATTCCAGACAGACAGACAGACAGACAGACAGACACAGACACACAGACAGACAGACACACATACACAGTAGAGAGAGAGACAGAGATGCAGAGATAGAAAGATAGAAAGAGTTATATTATTTTAGTATCATTATTTGAACAAATAAAATTATAAAAGCTAAATCAGTGGAAATGTAAACGTTTAACGGATTATAAGCAACTCATAATCTCAATGACGCGTCGATAAATAGAATCTTAAAGACATTCTATCTCATTTCGGGTAGTTTATGAATCTCGATTATTAATTATAATACGGGGTAGCGAACAGTTTTGCACTCTGTTATCCCTCGTTTAGTCGAGATATTAATCTTTCTCTTGACTGTTATCGCGATGCTTTCAATTTGCCAACACGATGTACTGGCTGGGACGGAACAAAACGGTAACGTAATGTTGAACACGCTGCCACTCTAACTACTATGGTATACTCTTACACTATGAAATCTCGTTTATAGACTGATAGAAATATAATCATGAGCGTTCTCTTCTTTTGTCACATTGTTTTCAACTCTATGCAATACGTATTTCTTTAATTATTTGTTAACAATACCTTTTTTCCTAAATGTCTGCTAAAAAAAAAAAAAAAAAAAATGTATATGGGAAATGGGAAACGATTAAAGAAGTAAAATCATTGTTAAATATTATGAATACAGGACAGTTTCCATTTATTCCTACTATCCAGACCAAAATAATATCTCTTTCCATTTGCTTTCTCGTTAGTAGAGAAGTAACTTTCCTTGTATATAAGACAAAAAGTTTCCTTCAACCATTAAGATGTTGACAAAAATGGGCTTTCGGCAATGTGTTTTAAATATAAATTAACATAGACCTTTTTTAATAGTGAAAAAAGGTCATGAGGGCAAGAAAAAATGAATTCGCTAAATGTCATTTCTTCTTTTACTATGGTGTTTTCTTACAGAGAAAATAAGATTGACTGTTACAGACACGAATAGCTTAATGCTAATAGGTGAAGGGGATATACTACAAAACCGTTACAGACGTGCAGAGAATGCTTTTGGTCTGGCATAAAATCGTTCCTGGGATTAATTCTTAGTCTTGATAGGAAACGTACAAAACCCTTAAACATGCACTTGTAGATTCAACGGAAATATTTGAATTGTAAATTTATACAGAACTATTGTAACTTTTTTTGCTACGAAAAAACAACAGCTTGCTATGGCATAACCAAACTTTGAGGAACCTAATAAGCTAGAATAAGCTTCCATTCCAATCCTTCTTGTATTTTCTCATGCGATAAAAGATATGATGTAAGTCATTGAAATACAATATGTTAACTATAACCAACATTGCTTATCAGAATCTACATGTTTCGCCAGATATTTCTTTGACTAACGGGCAAATTGACGACTTTAATTAAATTGTATCGCTGTGTCGCACTAACCATCCTCTCACGTCCGTGTAGCCCCACTAACAGTGTATCCGCGCACCAGTAACCCTTTCCCACATAAAACAAATCTGCAGCAGACGACTTTAAAAACATCTACAGAAACATATGGAAAATCTCTATTAATGAAAGCATAGCTAGTAAATAGAGTTAAAAACATTGTGGCAAAGGAGAAATTGCTCATCATGAGCAATTTCTTCTTTTGTCACAATATTTTCAAAAGTCGTCTGCTGCAGAGGCGTCAGAAAGCGTCCGTATGAGGTTAATTGGTCATTTGATCATATTATAGTGACACCGAGAACCCTTTAATCGTTAAAAGAGAATTGATAGAAGGATAAATTATTTGACCGTTTCTAGTACTACAGAATGATTATAAACACGCTACCCGACCAGATGATCTCTAAAACATTATTAAACTCAGTTCTAAAATTAAATACTATTAGTTATTCATATGCACAACGAGTTTCGTACTATGCGTTCTGTTTTCCAAAAAAAAAAAAAAAAAAAAAAAAATGAGAGAAAATGAAACATCTAGAAGAGTGAAAGATCAAATAAACAAATAACTCAATTATCTTTTCCGACAATGGTATTCTAAGACTCGTCTGCCACAGAAGCACTAAACGTCGACTGTATTGGGAACGGGTTTAAAGTACGTGCGATGGGTTTAATAGCTGGGTGGGCTGAATACAACTCGATAAATATTTATATTTTAACTTCCAGTGAACCGGCTTGATTTTAGAGAAAGCAGAAATAATTCTATAAATTTTCGAAGACCTCTGTGTTTTGTCAAAGCGCTGGTAGAATTGAAAACAGACGTAAGGAACTTTTTGGTCATAAGAGGTTGGTAAATTGGTTTGGAATTAAGCATAGCAAATTATTCGCACTGAAGCAAGTGGGTCAAACGACTAAGTAAAAGTAGGGACGTAGAAACGTCCCTGGTAAAGCTTTAGGAAACGCGAATCCGTCTCCAACACTCTTCTATGTTCGAGTTTATTGTTTGATTATAAAAATAGAGTTTCTATTTTCAACTATATACCTGACTATGTGCGATGTTCTTGCTAATATATAGTAAAACAATAGTTGAGCCGTTCCACAAGAAAAACCAACATTGTGGACTCTGCGTAAAGTATCGGCTCGGATCAGCTTAAGCATGCCGCACAGGCTAACCCGGACAGACAGGTTTCGCCTACTGTGGATTTTCTGTTTCGCGAATCATTACTCTATACCTCTATCCCACTGAGATGGAATGTGTCGGCCCGGATTATCCTGCGCTGACTGCGCAGGCTGATCTGGGTCGATACATTACGCAGATACCATAATGTTGGTTTTCTCATTTAAGCCGCATCTTGCGATAAGGAGTGGTATTGACTCTTTGGTATCAAAGTAAATCTTTCTAGGTTTCACTTCTAGGTTTTATCAAAAGTTGTATCTAAGACAATCTTGCATCATGATATAGACGGTCGATGAATACTATTGCGAGACTAATCAAAGCTTTCCCCTCCATCCAGACAACGCTTTCTGAAATCTTTACGGAATAATAGTTTTGAAAACATTGTGGCAAAAGGAGAAATTACATATAAAGAGCGATTTCTCCGTGTACCACAATGTTTTCACATTTATACAATAACTGTTCGTTCATTTGTATAAAGAGTTTAAATTGATTTGCATAATATTATTAAAGACGTCTGCAGCAGGTTTGTGGTAGGTGAGACAGAGTTAAACACAGGCTCATCTCAATCTGTAATCATCTGTAATCAGTTGCTGGACGCGGAAAACCTGCAACCCTGAGCACAAAAGGAGGGCGGCCATGACTACCATTTTTTAAAGTATTTTGTATGACCCAGTCGGTGATCGAACCCGCGACCCCCGCACCGATGCGGACATTTAACAACTACACCACCCGAGGCGGAGGTGGTTGGTTAGAGACAACGCGATACTGATACATCGAAAGAAGTGTTTCGCAATGATGATAACAACGGATGTTTTGAATCAATAAATCGTAAAAGTTGGTTTTTGTTTTACTTATTCCGCCCGCACCCTTGTGTGTGTGTTTTTATAAGAAAAGTGGCTTATTTATAGATATATGATCACCTAAATTATTACCACCAAACTACTTCATATACAATAAACGCTAGATATAAAATGGCTAAACGGTCACAGGAGTTTAGATTTGGTTCACCAATTTTATTATATAGCAAAGTGAGTCGAAAGAATGTAGGTACGAAAAGCCAGGCCCGAGATAACGCGAGCGTTTAATCTCGTAAATTCCCATCTGTCATCGAAAGTCTACCATGTGTAGGTTTTTTATAATAATGCGATTCTAAGGAATATCCACAACATAGAGTTCAGTTGCAAGATACGTGCCAGAATGATGACATAGTTTATTCTAGATTGCACGTCTGTATCTAAAGCTATATTGTAAAAGTCAACTTTTTCTCCTTTCTCTGTGTGTTTTTTTCATGTGAAGTATTCGCCTAACAACTGTTATATCGCCAATGACTGACAGCCATGTCAGATGAAATTGACAAGAGAAACAAACACCTGGTCGGGTCCACAGGTGCCTCATGTCCGCGCTGGCAAAAACACGCTGGATGTTGACGGTGTTCTCTCATTACCTTTAACATTATAACGTTCCATCACACCCACCGGTGTGTACGGGACTAGCACGGCTTTTATTAATCACATTTCTGGTAAACCCGATCTCGCATACAAGACGCCTTTTTCAGTAAATAAACCTTCTTTTATAGAGATTTTTTCCGTGTTTGTGCCTAGATGTTCTCAAAACCATCTGCTGCGAATCTTTTGTAATCGGGAAAGGATTAACATGTTTATTTCGGAAGAGAATGTTTCTTGTTTTTCCGCATTATTTGGGGTTAAAACCATTTTCAACAGGAGTTCACTTATATCATGGTAACAGTACGCTTAGCGACTAACCAATATTAGACTGGAATGAGCACGCCAACATGACCGCTACGGCATGGATTGAACCCGGGATTCCCAGTCACAGACCCCCGGGATCACCCCCGCCCCTCCGACTTACCAATCGGTCAAGGCGAAACAATGTACCCTGAATCCCAATGCTGTCTCATCACGAAACTCGACCATCCCTGATAATGGCAATCATGAGTATTACATACTTGTTAAATCGGTCCTTGTCAATGATTACCAGTTTTCAGAAACCTCAGTTACGCTGAAACGATTAGATATTGAACAGGGTAGATCGTGATCAGGAGGCGCGTGATCACCTGTGATATAACTATATACTAATATGTATGGTAAATCTTTGCATGGCAGAGAGACAATGCACGTTTACGTAGATGAATTATCGTAATGGTTTTACTTTAGGTGTAGGATAGAATTTAGAATGGCGACATGCAAATAGCAAGCATGGGTATTGCGTTTATTGATGGAATATATTTAAACCAGTAAAACACTAATCAATCTGCATTGACACTTTCATAAATAATTAATAACTAATCTTATCTTTAATGACAGTAATAATTTAAAGCACGCTGGTTGTTTTTATAATTCAGGTTCATCAATCAATAATGATACGCTTTGTTTACAATTCCGAATCAAGATGCTATTGGGGGGTTTTAGTCTTAAAATATTACCTTTCCCACATTTAACCCTTTCCCACATACATGCAACAAATAAATCTGTAGAAGACGACTTTGAAAACATATTTTTCAAAAATATAAAAAATCTCCATTAATGACAGTTTAATTATAAAATAGAGTTGAAAACATTTTTGGCAAATGGTGAAATTGCTCTTCATGAGCAATTTCACCTTTGCCAAAATGTTTTCCAAGTGTCTATATGTGGGAAAGTGTCAATCAGTTGTTTAAGTGCGTGTACATGTTTCAAGCGGACCGGTGCCTAGGACCAACTTATTATGCTCATTTCATATTCAAAATTATAGACTGTATTATATAATTTATACTAATTAGTTCGTGTTACATAATTAATGCTTCAACTGAGAGTTATTTGAAATATACCATAATATCTGATCAGTCACACACATTCCTCGATACAACTAGCATTCATTCATAGTCTACAAAGTCAACATCATGATTCAGCGGTACGAATCATAAAATGTTATTTGAAATATACCATAAGATCTGATCAGTCACACACATTCCTCAATAAAGCGAGCATTCATTCATAGTATACAAAGTCAACAATATGATTCAACTGTACGAATCATAAAATGTTCTCAATTGGATAAATACAAAGTTATTTTGCTGTCCGATTATTTGACTATCATTTCGACACGGTTTGTTACAGATAGATATATCACTGTGCGCATGCACGGCCCATATACTAGATCCAAGTTTAACATTTCACTATATTTGCACATTTTACTAAGAACAAGCAGGGACATAGATATCTACGTCCGTGGAACAAGCTAATGAAATGATCGTGTACTTCTAGTCGAAGTGACCAACTTGACACCAGTACCCAATTAAAGATAATTACGACGTCGGTTAAGAAATACTGCATTATACCTCTATAAACAACATCTGAGCCGTCCCGCGAGAAAAACCAACATTGAGGACTCTGCGTAAAAGCATCGACCCAGATCGGCCTAAGCATGCCGCGCAGGCTAACCCGGGCGGACACTTTTAGCCTCCTGTGGATTTTCTGTTTCAGTAATCATTACTCTATACCTCTATCCTCTATCTATACCTCTGAGACGGAATGTGTCGGCCCGGATCAGTCTGCGCGGACTGCGCAGGCTGATCTGGATCGATACATTACGCAGAGGCCATATTAAATGTTGGTTTTCTCGCGGGACGGCTCGTTTCTTGAATGTAGATTCATTTTGGTTCTAGTCTGGCACATCTCCTACCTAATAGTTCGGTTTGGAACAAACCGGAAGTGCGATACGTATCTCGTAATCACGTGCGATTATCGGATCACACGGGATTCCACGAATTAAAATAATATTACGTTATCGTATCATCACTTTATCTAAGGTAGAAAACTCCGGGACTCGTCGTCTCATCAGCCCTTTCCCACATACAACAAACATTTCCAGCAGACGTCTTCGAAAACATCAAAAAGTCGAGTCCCGGTAGCTCAGTCGGTAACGACGCGGGCTGTCAAACCTGGGGTTGTGAGTTCGAATCCCGGCTCGGCCAACTTTCTTTCCGACGTTTGACAAAAGTCAATGCGACATGCGTCATTCGTCTTCCACCAATGGGCTGGGTCTATGTGGAAAAGCAGCCAGTTGCTTGGAAAGACTGTTGTGTGAAGTACTGGTGATGGAAAACCAGGAAACACATGAGTAGGTGAACAGGCCGCCGTGATATGACTGAGAAATTGTTAAAAACGGCGTTAAACCCCAATCAATCAATCAATCAATCAATTGAAAACATCAAAGCAAAAAAGCGTTGTATCTCTATAATTGAAAGTTTGATTATTGAATTAAGTTGAAAACATTTCGATAAAAGGAGAAATTACTTATTTTGATAAATTTCTCCTTTTTGTCGCAATGTTTTTAAAAAGTCTTCTGCTGCAAAGCGTCAGAAAGCGTATGTATGTGAGAGAGGGAGAGTACAAGCAACTTATGTGAGAAGTCGGTGAAGCTGCACTGCTATACCACAGGAACCCTAGGCTTAAACGCCGATCGGGCTGTTACGGAAAGACCATGATGTGTCTATAAGGTTGCATATGCACATCTGAATCTTCACAACTATTACAAATCGTGTTTGAACGACGAGGTGGATATATGCATAGTTATGGAACGCCTTTACTGTCTTATGATGATATTATAACAAATATACTGCATATATTGGTCTTTGTACCGCACACAAATTCGAATGCACTGCGTATAAAGACAGTACCACCACACATAAGAAGAGTTGCACTACATATAACCAATACAGTAGTACAGCATATAAAGAAAAAAGAACCACACATAATGAAATATCTACTGCATATAATAAAAGATCTACTACATATAATGAAATATCTACCGTATATAAGCAAATAAGTCATCATTATATACTTTCTTCTTTACTTTAGCATAAAATTCATAAATTATATTCATGACGTTCATGTCAACTCAAAACATGTCTCCCTATGTATGTTAATTAACATCGGTAAAATGAAGATAACAGTTATAAAATTGACATTAAAATGGGCTAAATAGACGGTGTAATTGAAAACCCGTATGTGTTAATTAAACTTTTTTTCGAGTGAAGAAGTATTTTGTCGCATCTGCAACATACGATTCTTAAACACATGGCGGCAACATTGAGGATTTTCTCATGTTGAACAACCTTTTGCCACATTGTCTAAACTTTTTTTCATCTATTAAACTTCAATTTATTCCTATATGTTCCTTATGTTTTCAAGTCCGTCCAATGCAGATTAAGTGTGTTGTGGCCAGGTTTAAAAAACAAGGACTAGATAAGGGGAGTAAAGTTGTTTTTCTCCGCAATATCCCTCGTATTACTCAATCAAACCCTATATTGATTACCTACAACATATGGATTTGAACGTCAAATATGATTTTAGAACTTGACAAATGCCCCTTATCTAGCTAGGGATCTGCACGGTTATAGATCTAACACTTTTGCTACTTCACGAACCAAACCGTTCCACACGCGGGTTCCAAACCCGTCAATACCACAGCAACGAACGGAATTGTGTAGTTTCTTGTTTAAACGAGGCATTTATGTTGTTGTTTCTGTTTTGGGTTTACTTTCTGATAATTCAGTCAGCCAGTATTTATAAATGATTATTTGAAAGTTAATTCCAAACACGTAGCTTTTTACCCCGCTTTGAAGCCGAAAGGTAACGGTAAATTTGTATACGCATTATGATTCTACTGCAACAGACGACTTTAGAAAACAATATGACAACAAGTGGAAATTGCTCATGATGAGCTTTTTCTCCCTTTTCCACAATGTTTTCAATTCTATTTAATAATTAAATTCTCAGAAATATAAAATGTTCCTACCTTTGCTACGATGTTTCCTGCCGATTTGTTGTATGTGGGAAAAGGTTAACAGATACAAACCACCAATCTACTGATACGCGTTCAATGCAGTAATGTCAAAAGTCAAACGTTTTTTATTGACGAAAAACATTACAAATGTTGTCAATTCTTTACAGTGTAAATGGTTTGTTTTCCAATAATTATCTTAATTAACGTGATTGATATACACGTGACGAAGTGACGAGATATAGTTTGTTGGCACAATTAAACCAAACTGCAAACAATGTCGACTTCTTTAACTCTGTATGTCACCATTATCGTTTCATAATATAGAACAAAGTTAAATGTCATAAATAGATATTAAAGAAGGTCAAATAAATCTAACCTAACCAATCTAACACACATGTCGGTCAAATTTGAATACCCTTCAATTAGACTTCAGTCAAGACGAAATACATTAATATACAATCATATCCTCAATTGAAATTTTTCAACTATAATATTGTATATAATAACTAAAGAAATTGAACTTACTGTATCAAACACGATTCTTTCCGTTTCTAAGATTTAGTATATTTATCGAAAAAAATGAATTTGTCAATTAAATGTGATGCATATCAATATTATTATTTGTTATCAAGTCTTTTAGCGTACCATCCTCATGGGCTGGAAGCCTTAAGGAAATTGAATGAATAAACTTATCAAACTTATCAAACTATTTCAAAGCTTGGAGTGCACGACAATTACCATATAGACCACCTGTTAATTCAACTCCACCGTCTGTGCATTACAAACGTGTAAAATACATTAATCAGTGCTCCTCTTTAGGAACGGTGAGGCCGCGCTTGTGTTTGTCCCCCAATAATAACGGTGATTCCTTTTATCGGTAAATCAGTCAAGGTGTTAAAATCGAATTAAAGAAATATCAAAATGAATCCAATATGGTGTATCCGATAATTACACATCTGTTATAATTTTGATGTTTGTATATATACACCCGTTAACATGGAGTTAGTCATTATTACTTCGTTTACAGTGCTCACTAAAGCACATACATCAGTGGATTATTTATAAATACTGATATTTGATTAATTTATAAAAGTTTCTCAGAACAACTTAACTTGAATTGCGGTTATACTTTTTATTATCAGGTAAGATGATCTTAGTAGTAGAAATAAGTATTTGTATTTTCTCCATCCGCAGTTTCAAATCGTGTTATATAGTTGTCATGTATTTACCATTAACTTCTACTTTCAAATTACATGCATATAATTACACAAAGGGCCAATAGCAAGACTCTGTTATTTATTTTATAGAGAGGAAATCGTTAATTTTATATACACTCGTTCAAGAAATGTCCGCCTGAGGATGGGATCAGCGAAATCTCTTCACAAGAGTCTCATCTTTTAAAAGTGTTGATGGAATTGGAAAAATATGTAGGAAAAAATAATTAACTCTATCTGAACTAACAGATTTGATGCCTGGATTTTCTCTCAAATTTGATAATTTAAATATATGGAAATATTCAACTAGACAAAACGTTTAATTTAGATCTCAGTATAAATTCGAGGACTTTTCTAGACTTTACATTGACGAGTTGTACTTTAACGCCAATGAAAGAAGATCTTAAACTTTTAAACAAATTCCTAACTAAATTTAGAAAATTCAAAGTAACCGTTTGAATGCGTATAAATTGAATACACGCAATACCAATTATGATGCGCATCTGTTTTCAGCTGTAAACATGATCTTTCCCTTTAACCCTTTCAGCGTCGAATTGTTTAAAGTAGACTCTTCCATGTTCAATGTCGGACGACTCTATTTCCATGTTTTAGGATTTTTGGAATATTTTTATAACTCACAGCCAAACAATGCAGATTTCAGGTGAGACAGCTCGTTACGAGCTGACTCACCTGAATCTGCATTGTTTGTAAAAAGCTCAATATTGCCTTTGGCGCTGAAAGAGTTAACTGGTCCGTTATCCACTTTAGCCTGGCGTAGATCAGGTTTTAAACATTTGAAAAAAACTGTGAAGATAATGATCGACCGTAATGATGTAAAACTCACGCTATATACATGTAGATATATTGTATACCTCCGCACCGATAAGCCCTCTAAATAACCCTGTCCATGATAGATTCAGTTTTTCAGAAGTTATTATAGGAATAAAGCTGGAAAATCCCAAATATCTTAAAAATGAGAATTTCCTCCATTTGTTCACGATATGGCAGGTTATTCTTACGACGTTTTGCTTAACGGAAGACATTTTCATTAAGTAAGGCGTGGTTTATGCGTAAAGAATAAAGGGAAATTCCAGATATGTTTTAGTAATTACTTAAATTGTCTGACATGTCTGGACGATGGGAGAAACTCAGAAATAGAATATCTTGATACGTTCCAGACATTTTATTAAAATTGTTAATGGCCAATTTCTGTAACCGTTTACCTGCTGTGGGGATGGGTAGCATGCTCGCAAGACCTAATCTGGCTTATATATTTTTATTCCATATATGGATTGGTCATCTCATGCAACTTAACCAAACTCACTTACGATTCCAGGGAGCATTGTCGTTGCTGATCTACTATTATAACGTTTTTCATTACTATACAATTAGGTATGAAAATATATTCACATTCTATTATGCAGTTCTACATACTATGTATTAGCAGGATAACTTACAGATAATCGAAGGAGTATGTTTATACCATGCTGTTGTACGAAAATAAAGTATATATGTCTGTCTACTACTACATTTTCTGCATTGAAAAGACAACAGATATAGTGAAGAAATGTCCCTCTGGATAACTGAAAGTATAATTTTCATGCAGATATGAAAACATAATGGAAAAATAAGATATTGCTTCTTTTCCCCAAAATGTTATAAACCGCTTCTAATGCTGAGCATCTGCAGCCGTCCGTACTGGGTATACAGATAGAGTATTACCCTTACATAATATCCCTCTTTCCCCCTTCTTCGTTCATTGATTTGTATGTCTTACTCTGTTTCATCTTGAATGCTGTACATTTTTACCTTGAGTTAAGAATCCTAATTATGCTCTCCAGCAGTGTTGTGTATAGAGATTAACTCCTAGATTAATGGGATTAGGGTTTCCCGTCAGACTGTCTGTCTGTAAAGGCTGCATTCTATAGGAATTACGAGGCCTCGTATCGGGAATGGGAACTTGTGAGATTCTTTCCCCGTGTCTTAAAATACAAACAACAGTTATGACATAAAGATTTACTTGTCTTTTACTGGCGACGATGATAATGAATAATAATGATAATATTATTATTGAAATAATCGGTAGCAGTACTTGTAGTAGTAGTATTAGTAGAAGAATAAGAAGAAGTAGTAGTAGTAGAATAATAATAAATAGTAAAACAAAGTATAGTAGTAGTAGAATAAGAAGTAGCAGTAGTGCTATTATTTTTATTATCATAAAATAGATTCCTATTACTAATTGCATAAATAAACAATAAATGCTCAAGAGTATTTCATTAAAACGTTTAGGAGATACTAAAAGTAAAATCATGTGAGAAGTGAACTCACCACTATTCTGTATTAACTACACAAATGACTGAAATACATAACTTCGCGAATAAGTCATTTCGTAAAAATAAGACCAACACACGTAAGTAAAAACATCAAATCAACAATGAAGATGTCTAAAATAATCAAACAAATCAATCACATTTACTTTAAATGTGTCACTTTATCGATTTGAAAAGAAAAGAAAAATCAATAATCGTTTATTAATCGATGTTTGCAAAAAAGAAGAGGGTCGTGATTAACTCAATGTTGAAGTTTGACCCGTGTTGATGGAGAACTTTAACTAGTGCTAGATCACCTTTAATTGTTTTACTCAAACAGTGACATGAGAACAAGGTCACACTTTCATACATATAAAAGAGATCAGTTATTGTAGGATCATTCATTCAAACGTTCACAATCATTACAGAATAGTGCAATGTTAAACATTTATATTTCTTGGATTATATATATATCGATTTCATAGTGCTAATTTATTGATTTATATGCAGCAGAATTACTTGGTATGTACTTTTTACTTTAAGTTGTCAGTTATATGTATGCAAGGGTTTCTTCTGGTTTAGATTTCAGATTAATTGTTCGAGGTAAACATGTACATAGGTGCAATTTGATCTTATTTCACATTATTCACCATGCTTGAACTAGTAATTGTATTGAAAAACCATACTAAATACTGACAAACAATAGGTAGCATCATAATGATAGGATGTTTTTAGAATCGTTTGATTTCGAAAACATCCGAGTAAAAGTCTTTTTTGAGCGGTTTTTACAAAACTTTAAACAAACAGGAAATATTTCTTATTATAAATATTCCAAAACTGCAGTAGGGATTAAATCACGGCGTAAAGTGTTTTCATATTTGTGAATAATAACGAAAATTCAAATTCAAATTCTTTAATACTCAGAACGGGAATATTTAAAAAATATATATTAGCAATCAATTTTAAACGAATTAAATTTAGATTATGTGACAGTTTTGAAGGGTAGATATCATATTCACAAATTCTTTTATTTATCTGTCATTTAGTCTACTTAATCAATTATCAATCGATGATTGAATGATCGGTCGCGATTTACCCTTTCTGATTTGAATAGTTCCCCGTATTTATTAACCCCAAATAAAAACTATTTTTGTTATGATCGGTTTTGCACATTTGAATAATAAGGCAAGCCGAGAAAGTTATTCAACCCTTTCTCATATACAGCTGCTTCATGACGCCTCTGCAGCAGACGACTTTTAAAAAACATTGTGGCAAAAGACTAATTTGCTCATATTGAGCAATTTAGTCCTTTGTCACAATGTTTTCAATTCTATTCAATGATTAAACTTTCATTGATAAATATTAAATGAATATTAAATGTATTCTGTTATATAGTTTGGCGACCAGACGCTTTAATTGCCTGTAAAGATTGATCTGTATCGTTTAGGAGGCGTGCTGCGGTGATTATCACGTGCATGTTTAATAGACATCTATATGATCTTATTTAATTAGTACACAATGTAATCTGTTTATCTTATCTACCATTCAATATTCTACAAATCATCGGAACTTAATTTCAATCTGACTTTTAAAACGAAAAATCTAAATTATTTGTCCACATCAATTACAGTTATTTGAACTACAAAAAGTTATGTCTGTTTTTTTTTCTATGAAATGGAACGATAAAACAAAAACATCACAAGAAGGGTACTGACCACTTCAGACTTTACCGTAGACGTTTTCACATATCAATAATGTTTAAGTTTATTTAATACCATATTCGGTGCGAAGGGTATACTCGGGGGTTAGCTTTAGGGCCAATTACAAATTTAGGCCACTTTTACAGCCCGTACCTTATTTGTCTTTGTTTCACTCTGTGGCAGCCAATAACAATTGTTTTGATATGAATATGATTGACAAACATAAAGATTTATTTTCATTCGTTTTTTTACCAGACAAGTGTAATAACCGATCGTGAAATTTTGGATTTATTTGTGCTGTGTTTTACTGTCAAGGATTTTAAACTGATTTAGATACATTTATTCTTAAGTATTGGAAGGTCATAGGAACACTTAAAACCAATGTAAGAAGTTACGTTTTTTGAGTGATACATTCGAGTAACAAGGACCGAAAAGGGTCAACAGTTTCACATTCAAAACCAAATTAACGTGCACCGCTTAAAACAACGTGTTAACATGTCGTGTTTTTTTCCCCCCTGCAAATCGTTTTCTCATATGCACGTCGTATGTTTGCTTAAACGGTTACATACACGTCTTTTCCCCCTATTTTGTCATTCAATATACACAGACTATTGCATAAGGAGTACCACGCGGTTTATCAATGAAACAATAATATTAATTAAACAAGAATTTTATTTAAAATGACACACGCATCTCCTTTGTAAAAAGACACATATTTGCGGGTTTGGTAATTCAACGATTGGTTAGTTATATTATACGTTTGAAATGCACCAATGATGATTGTAATCTAGAACTTGTCCACCGTCGAAATTAAGCTTTAAATACATTTATTTCATCCATTACATTTAATGTGATAACGCTTATTTACCATTTTAAGACAAACACTTTGGTAAACTGGACATTTCATATTTAAGCAGTTTGTTTAACCACTTTATTACGGCAAAAACTTCATCCATTACGTAACTGTTTGAGAAACCGGTACACGTTACGTTATTGAACCGAGGGTAGGGTTGGTTAACAAGGGGTTGGTCCAATGTTTGTGTATTACTCACCAAAGTTTACAAGATAATCCTCATGTCCACTTTAACACATTCATCCCACACGCTACATACCAGATTATGAGGTCAGCTTTTGTTTGAAAATGTACTTATTGTACACAAATGCTTCACAACGACACTGATTAGCCATCCATTAGTCCATTTTAAATAGTTAGTAGGGTAACCATTACATACTCTTTCGGAGAAAATTATTTATTAAGATTAACATTGAGATGATAATAAAATATTAAGCTCTATTCTTGGAATAATATTGTCCAAAGATATTTCTTTCGAGGTCGAAAAGTTCAAGTTCAAGCACTTAGAACTGATTTGAAACACATAACTCTTTAACAAAAAAGAAAACCAGCTTAATTCATTTGTATTCATTTTCTGGGCTATTGTTGACGATTATTTATTTTTTCTATTTTCAGGCAGTATCACAATGACTGGGGCCTACAGATTATTTCTGGTCTTGATCGTGATCATCACGGACTGCGTCCTCTTTACAACCTCACAGTCTACCTCCAGATCGCCGCCACCACCACTCACAGAGGCACAGAGACAACGGACAATCACAGCCCTGGAAAGCAGCCTTCTTAAGCTGTTCGGACTCCAGAAACGGCCTTCCAAGAATCGAGATATCATTGTGCCACAGTACATGATAGATCTGTACAGACAAGAGACTGGCGACGAGACCTTTATCCCATCCGTCATATCACGAAAAGGAACAGGTTACTCCAATACAGTCAGAAGTTTTTTCCATGAAGGTAAATATCAACATAATTCTTCTTCTTCCCCTTCTTCTCTTCCTCTTCTTCTTCTAATTCCTAAACCACTTTAAACTATGCCATGCAATTTATTTCTTCTGATTAGAAACTATTTTGTATGATGGCACATACGCTATAAACTACGTGTTTCAGATATTTACTAGCATACCGACATAGTGATTTATCATGAGAGTGGATTACACACAAATAGCAGTCTAAGTCAATTTGTACAAGAATAACAAATCTCTTAACACTGAAGTTAAATAGTTAAATATATTAAGGAAAACTCCGAAAAGTAAACAGTTGAAGATTTTGAAAAGGGTCTTTATCCACGTATACTATCCTTCATTCATAAAAGGATTTGTTGATCAAATACAATTTCAGAGTCAAATAATTGTAGCAATAAGTAAGTTTTTATGGTTTTAAAAAAGATATCAGATAGAATCATTGTATATATCGTAAATCCTTGTACGAAAAGTTGCCCCAAAGACGAACTTTAATGCTAAAATCTACCTTTGTTACTAATGTTGGAGAGTGAAGCGTTAAAACCATTTAGCCGAGGGTTCAAATTAGCTTTAACGCTTCGTTATACTTTGAACAAACATTTTTGAGTCTCTTTTTACATGAAATAGTTTACGTGTTATTGGCTTGAATTTCAAAACCTCTATTTTCCTTAAACCCCCAAACGTTTGTAGCTACAAAGTATTACAGATTATGAAATATAGGTTTCCTTGATTTATTGTGCAATGCTCGACTATTTCTGTATCTCCCTTATTCCCCACCATTTATCCTCTAATTTTAAGAATTCTCAAACGAACTATTTTCCCCCTACTTAATAGCAGGGAAGACTTGAAAAACATTTAAAAAAATATATCTGCTAGACCATTCTATAAATCAGTTAATACACTTCATTTTATTTTATTCTTCAACGCAATGATAGATAATTGAACGCAATTGTCTCTTATGGAGGGGGTTTAGCATATGGTAATAGCAAAAGCATGATCGCGATAAATTTAATTCGAAATTTAGACGAAATTCTTTTGCAATTTCTATTTGAACTGATTCGTTTCACCCGCCTCGAAATCACACTTAGAGACTGAAACGGGAAAATCCAGACTTTGATGATCCAATGAAGACAGTGTAGATTAAGAGAAAAGGGATAACTTACTCGCCCTGAGCATTCCTCATTTCCCCATGATGTTTTTACACATTGGGGCTGCTCCGTAAAAAAGCGTCCACGTAGATTGCTGCAGCCTCTAATAAACGAAGGGTTCAGACAATTTCGACAAATCGTTGGTGTACATGGAAGACAAAACGTTGTATCAAAGACCTTTAACTCTAAACACCGTAAAGTTAATAATTTGATAGGCGTCATGTTGATTCACTAGATCAACCGCATAAATTCTTCTAGTATACTTTATGCATTAAGTACCGCTTGATCCCCAGCCTGGTAGCAAATATAGAATTACACTTTAAACGTAGGTGCTTTTTTGCACTGTTCAAGTCGTATTTCGCTTCAATGATACACTCTATCATCAGCGTTTGCTTTTATTGTTTCAATTTCTAATCAATTGTAAGCATCTGTGAGCCTGCATCCGAGACAGTCAAGAGTAGCGTGCGTCCCAGCAATTTCGCCTACACGAGACTATATTAGATACATGAAATTAAATACAAGTAGTGATAAGTGAAAATAAATGTTTAACTGCAAATTTGTGTACTCATTACTTTAATATACCTTTTTCTTTCTCTCTCCAGATGTGGAACATTCAGGAAGTTGCGGTGCGGAAGATTGTGCCAGACTATGGTTTGACGTGTCCTTTATTCCGAAGGAGGAACTTCTAACAGCCGCTGAACTCAGAGTGTACATCAGGCGCAACGACTCTCACCTCGAAGACAAGAACAAAGCCATAAGACAGAAAATACAAGTGTTTGAAATTATGAAACCAGTTTCTAGTGACGATGAACCAATTAGTAGACTTATTGATGTCAAAGACGTCGTTGTTCAGAGTTCATCTTGGGTTTCATTAGACGTTCATCCGGCCGTGTTAAAGTGGAAGAAACGACCGCAATTTAATCATGGTTTAGAAATTCGTGTTGTTCCCCACAAACATTTTCCGTCCGGTTCGCCATTGAAGCACGTGCGTTTACGGCGATCGGCGGACATAGAATCAAAAGACTGGGATGTGCAAAGACCTCTGTTGGTCACTTACACGGACGATGGGAAAGGATCGTCACGGACTAAGCGAAATGCCACAGAACAACAAGACAAGAAGGGCAAGAAAAACAAACGTAAAAAGCGTGGCAGAAAGTGTGAAAAAGGAAAGAAAGGTAGAAAGTGTCGAAAAAATAGACGAAAGAATAATAAAAAAAATAGGAATAATAAAAATAAAGACAAGAAAAATCCTCCGGGTATAAAGACTCAAGGGCACCAGGACCTGTGCTCAAGGAGACCGCTATATGTGGATTTTAACGACGTGGGTTGGGACGATTGGATAGTGGCCCCACTCGGGTACGATGCATATTACTGTGATGGGAAATGTCCCTTCCCGCTAGCGGATAACATGAACACGACAAATCATGCTATCGTCCAGACACTCGTCAACTCGGCTGACCCCCGGGCGGCACCCACAGCCTGTTGTGTTCCAACTTCTCTTAGTTCTATTTCTATGTTATATCAGGACGAGTTCGGAAAGGTGATCTTGAAGCAGTACGACGAGATGGTGGTCGAAGGATGCGGCTGTCGATGACGTCATTTCCGGATTTAGGACACAAAAAGTCCGCGATTAAAAATAGAGCAAAGAGAACCACACCCCCTTCCCCATGGGGGCAAGTGACATAGTAAAGCTGGACGGAGAAAACCTTACTTCGAGTTAGAAAGATAGAGCAACAAAGAAACTACATTTCTTGCATGATAACGTCTAGCAATAATTGCCTACTCGTCAAAGTTTTCTTATTTGCTGTTTAACCATTTCCCACAAACATACGCAGCAGAAGACCAATGGAAAACATTGTTGCAAAACCAGAAATTGCTCATAATGAGCAATTTCTGCTTTTGCCCCAACGTTTTCAACTTTATTTAAAAATCGTTCTTTCATTATCAGAGAGCCGTCTGCTGAAAAATTGTTGTATGTGGGAAAGGATTAAAAACGTAGACTTGTGCCTTACACAAAGGTGCCATGACGTCACTAATTAAGTGTTGACGTCAGAGTTATATTGAGTATTTGTGCTACATAGGTGACCTCAATTTCTAAATCAAATTGGACGGTAAAAACACTATTCCGCCATATAGAATCGTGTACCAAGTGGGTGTATTAGTATTTTGCAGCTTTAGTAAATGAACAAACTCAATTGAATGTTTTAGAACTAGACGGTGACGTATTTACCAAAAACATGAAACAGTGAGATGTGTAGTGGGGGTGTCGCAAAGACATTTTCCCGATCGAACATCACATTTGTTGGGTGTCAATGAGCACGTTTGATTAATTTAAGCCCACGACACTTTTGACCATTACAAACAATATTAACCATGGTGAAAGTGAAACACTAGTTTATGGTCTTTGAGTGGGGATTGGAAAACTTTACTTTATACCAACCTCAATTGTTTTCTCTAACAAAACAGACGCACGTATCTACGGTACTTTTACAGTATTAAATGCAATGTTCAATTAAAACAGTAGATAGACATTTTTAAATTGTATGGCATCGTTACTGTTTACAACAGTATACAATGGCGTCGGATTTTTCAAATATTGAGGTAATATCTCCATGACAACTGAGGCTGCAAACATAAACAAAACAAAACGAGAAGGTCCCGTCTCCATGACTACACCGTAGTCTCCAAACAGAGTGCTTAAAGTTGTTATTATTAAATATTATTATTAAATATATTTGTTGTTAAATGATGGATAAATATTTGTAAAGAAGCCAGTGTTTTTTTGTTGATGTTTGTATATATAGGAATAACTTTATAACTGAACTGACTTACAACAAGAGAACGCCAGTCGAAGTGTTTATTTATGCATGTTACTGTGTCTTCCTTTCGGGACACCGTTTTGACCCATCGATGATGTGTGATCCTTACACGTTCCCTTACACTCAGAAGGATCCTGTATGTGTTTACGTTTCTACCACATAAATAATTCCTTTCCCTTCTCTCATACAAACGGATTTGGACTCCGCTACGACAGGCGACATTTGAAAACATTGTGACCAAAGGAGAAATTGCTCATAATGAGCATTTTCTTCATTTGCTTGCCAGAATGTTTACAACTCTATACCATAATTATGCCTTCATTGACAATTTCTGCCAATATCTTTTCAAAGTCGTCTGCTGCAGATTTGTTATAAGGGCCGTCCCGCGCAAAAAACATCATCATGGCCTCTGCGTAATATATCGACCAGATCAGCCTGCGCAGTCCGCGCAGACTGATCCGGAACGACACATTCCGTCTCAGGGGGATATAGGTATAGAGTAATGATTCCTGAAACAGAAAATCCACAGGAGGCGAAACAGTTCTATTCGGATAAGCCCGCGCGGCATGCTTAGGCTGATCCGGGTCGATACTTTACGCAGAGTCTACAATGTAGGTTTTCTCGCGGGACGGCTCATATATTGGAAAGGGTTAAAAGACAAATTAGGCTGCGTCCGGCGAATCGTGGTCTTGTTTCACATGCGTACATTTTAATCACCTGTCTGTGTGCATGAAGTATAGCCCCCCAATCTATCTTCAGACACGAACAATCACAAGTCATATGCACTTAGATGAAACTCAAACGAAGGTTAGATAAAATCTCAAATCGACGGACGCAGCTGAATTTTTTTAGTTTATTTTTTGTATTTACGTTGCCCATAAACAGACAGTAAAGTCACCGATGAGACCGTAAAGGTTTAACGAGCTTGTCTTTATTTTACAATGTTGGAACAAACATAACTTTATCTTTCTGCTTGTTAATTAATATATATGCCATGTAACTCAATATCGATCGACAAAACCCATTTGGGAAATGTTATATTATATGTCCGTACCAGCCATGTGTTCAATAAACATTCACATAGAAAACAGGTTTCGCGAAAACAACTTATGTTTCAATAATTGAGCCGTCCCACGAGAAAACCAACATTCTGGAATCTGCGTAAAGTATCGACCCGGATCAGCATAAGCATGCCGCGCAGGCTTACCCGGATAGACACTTTTCGCCTCCTGTGGATTTTCTGTTTCAGGAATCATTACTCTATACCTCTACCCACCGGAGACGGAATTTGTCGGCCGCGGACTGCGCAGGCTGATCTGGGTCGATACATTACGCAGAGGCCATAATGTTGTTTTTTTCTCGCTGGACGGCTCCATTGTCTGTGAAAACTGACCTCGTTTCACGTAAACGAATTGAGGAATCCCGTTTAACGGTCAGATGTTAGTTTCTGTTAACTCTTTCTGCGCCGACATTCCTCATGTGACTCCTCCATGCTCAACAAATCGAGTGACTCTATCTTTTCATGTAATAAGAGATTTGTGAATACCTCTGTATTTGGATCATTAAATGGCAACCAATGCTGATTTCATGTGAGACAGCTCGTTACGAGCTGACTCAACTGAATCTGTACTGTTTGCTAACAACCTTGATATCGTCACGGGCACTGCTGGAGTTAAAACGCACGCTAACCAATCTGTATTTATGAAACGAAACAAATTATTTATTTGATTTTATCTTTTAAATGTCGATCATATTCGCTGTCCTCTCATTCGGAAGAACTATACAGCATTCAACACATCTGCATCAGAAACATTTTCAGCAGAAACATTATACACAATTAGTTAAAGACATTTCGAAAATATGTATAAATAAAAGCGTATTTATTGAATTTGAGCTGAAAACATCGTGGCAAAAATTGAAAAGCTCTCATATTGAGCAATTTTTCCTTTTGCCAAGATGTTTTCAAAAGTCGTCTGCATTGCATTAGATGGGTCAAAAATGCGTATTCATGTGAGAAAGGCTTAAACATTTAAACTGTTTAAGAATAATTTATTTAACATTTTGTTTAATGGCTAATAATGCATTATTAACCTACGAGCGTGCTTTTCTTTGTGAAGAAGTCGGGACGGGATGATTTCAACAGTATGATAAATTATGTGCAAAACGAAAAAAAAAAAAAAAAACGTTAGCCTGGTGACAAGTTGAACTAACAATAATAAATATAAAAAAAACATTAAAAACAATTTTTCTGTAGTTTATATTCCTCCCAGGTCAATCCGCTAGAGTAATTTATCACTGACGACATTACCAGGGCTTTAAGCATCCACGGGATGATACACAACTAGAAGGATTATGTCAATAATGGAGCGAAACTTAGCGTACTAGGGCCCTGACAGATTATTAAGTCCCCCCAAAATTAACTTCGAATTTATATATTTGGTGTGGATTTTAAAACCGCATAAATTTGTATTTCAACAAAATTACCGACTCCTAAACAAACACTTGCATTTAGAGATAATGTGAATCCACGAAATGGAAGGAAAAAAACCCGGTCGATTACCTCTTATCGCCTTCTTTATGTCGAGTAATCGAGTCAATAATACATTGCAAAACCCACATTTCGGGGGCTTTTCAAAGTCAACTCACGATTGAATGGAGTCGAGATTAATTCATTCCTGACGTTCATGTCTATAGGTATCCATTAGTTATATATATACACGACAGGAAGCAGCCGATCACTTTATATAAGAACATTGTCAGAAAAGGAGAGACTACTAGAAATGAGCTGTTTCTCCACTTTAAACAATGCTTTTAATTTGTAATGAAGGTAGATGGAGACATTTTCAAGATGTTTTGAAAGAAAATAAACCTACCGATGATATATTCCAGTTTAATCCCCCTTTCCGACATTTAAAACATCTGAGGCAGACGACTTTGAAGATGTATCTTCAGAAATATGGAAACACTCTATATATATATATATATAAATGAAGGAACAAGTATTGAACAAATTTGAACATTTTCTTGCAAAAGGAAATATTGTTCATTATGAGTAAATTCTCTTTCAGTCACAACTCTCTCACAAATCGCCTGTTGCAGAGGCACCAGAAAGCGTCTGTATGTGGAAAATGGTGGAAAATACCACGGATTTCCATGAAATTGAAGAGCACCTGTCAAAGTCACATGACTAAATGTTACAGGGAGAGAGAAAAACACAGCATGTCCGGGGCTCGTCCTCCAGATCTCCCGCTTTAAACGTGAGCACACTACTACCCACTGATCTAATCGGTAAGACACAGCATGTCCGGGGCTCGTCCTCGAGATCTCCCGCTTTAAACGTGAGCACACTACTACCCACTGATCTAATCGGTAAGACACAGCATGTCCGGGGCTCGTCCTCCAGATCTCCCGCTTTAAACGTGAGCACACGATCTAATCGGGGCGCATCAACGTGAATTGTCTAGAGCGCTAATATCCTATATACATAAAGAGCCGCGATAAAACCAACATTGTGGAGATGCGTACAAATGAGTCTGCGTGGGTGAAATTGCAAAGAGGACATCGCAGTGCTCGAAGAATGGATTAGTTTGCGGTATATCTATTTCACAAATTTGATGAGCTGGATCGAAACAGTGTAACAATTAATTTGCTTAATTTGAATGATCAAATGAAATGAATGAAACATAATTGAGCCGCCCTACGAGAAAACCATCATTATGGTATCTGCGTAAAGTATCGACCCGGATCAGCTTAAGCATGCCGCACAGGCTTACACGGACAGACACTTTTCGCTTCTTGTACATTTCTGTTTCAGGAATCATTACTCTATACATCTATCCTCCTAAGGCGGAATGTGTCGGCCCCGATTAGCCTGCGCGGAATGCGCAGGCTAAATCCGGGTCGATACATTACGCAGAGATCATAATGATGGTTTTCTCGTGGGACGGCTCAATTTTGTTTCATTCATTTCATTTGATCATTCAAATTAAGCAAATTAATTGTTACACTGTTTCGATCCAGCTCATCAAATTTGTGAAATAGATATACCGCAAACTAATCCATTCTTCGAGGATTGCGATGTCCTCTTTGTCATTTCACCTACGCAGACTCATTTGTATATACGCATCTCCAACTTACAGCATTTGAAAACAGGAGAAATTGCTAATTTTGCACAATATTTTAAAAACGGTTCTTTATTTTTACTTTCATTTATTAGAAACATTGAAACGTCATCACGGGACACGAACCAGGGACCTTTGATACGAGAGGCCGACGCTCTACCTCTGCACGACTGTCTTCCACAGTATCGAAGACGAAACACTGGTAGCTAAACAAGCGTAAACAAGAACCTGATTGATTGATTAATTAATTGTGGTTTAACGCCGTTTTTAACAATTTCTCAGTTATATCACGGCGGCCAGTTCACCTACTCATGCATTTCCTGGTTTTCTCACACCAGTACTCCACACAACAATCTTCCCAAGCAACTGGCTGCTTTTCCACATATACTTAGCCCATTGGTGGAGGAGGAATGACGCATGTCGCATTGACTTTTGTCAATCCTCGGAAAGAAAGTTGGGCCGAGCCGGGATTCGAACTCACAACCCCTGGATTGACAGCCCGCGTCGCTACCGACTGAGCTACCGGGGCTCGGCTAGAAACATTGATGGAAACAGGGAAAAAAAACCTGTTTATAGTGTGTAATTTCTCTTTCAGTCTGCGTTTAACTCAATTCTAAAATTGAACGATCGTTGAGACGTCTACTTCGGAGAGTGTTTTTATTTCGTCATATTGTCTCTTCTGTAATTCTGAAAGTTGCGCACATCATCAATGAATTGCAACAATAAAGCACAAGCGACGAAAAACAGGTGAAATATCAGTCGTGTTTCGTGAACACCGACATAAGATATAAACCCTTTCCCACATCCAGACGATATCTGACGTCTCTAAAGCAGACGATTTTTAAAAACCAGCAACATTGTTTTCGACTCTGTTTAACTATAACTTTTGGATATTTATCATTTTTTTGATAATATTTTATCGAAGTCGTCTACCGCATATATATTGTTTATGTGTGGAAAAGGGTTAATTTGATTGTTTGGTCTTTTGCACCGCTTTTAACATTGTTTCAGTTATATAACGGCGTTTCCTTGGTAGGTTACCAGTATTACTGGTCCATTTATCCTGACACCAGCCAGTCAGTCGTAATGCCAACCCCCCAAACATTGAGCATCAAGGATGGCATCCATAAGAACCATTGTTTTTACAGTCTTTGGTATGACCCTGTCGGGGATCGAACCCGCGACCTCCCGCACACGAGGCTGACAATCTACGACTACACCACCGAGGCGGTCGGGAAAGGGTTAATACAGCTGCTGTCAGCATATCTTAGCCTAAATGGACACTGCTTTTTCAGAAGTTAAAACATTTTTATATATCAATGAGCCAAAGCCCACAGTACCGATGCGCAGTTGGGTCTGTATCGACATTGTTCTCTAAAGTCGTGTTCCTTTGCATCCACGTACATTTGATTTTATTTTTTCAAATATCACTATGACATAAAGTCGTCCTAACTTAATAAATTGTCGCTTTGTCAAAGAACGTTTCAGTCAATTAAGAAAAAAACAGATTCCGTTAAATAAGTTAGAACAGGTGTCAACATGGTGAATGCCAATCACATCTGCCTTAACCAGGTGTGTGGGTCTATTACCATAGAATAGAACACTGTTGGACTTGTGTGCTAGAATAACTCGCTAACAACGTAGTAGGAGCGCGTCGTTGTAAAGGGAACAAAACCGCATTAGTGTTGTAAAAATCCTTATTTGACCCACTAGCCCTATGTTGTGGGTACTCAAAAGAATCGTCTCAGTGAGACGATTCTTTTGAGTACCAACAACATAGGGTTTGCTTCAATAATAAGAGAGAATTGGGGGGGGGGGGGGAAAGAGCTGAATACCCCCTCCTTATCTTGACCTCGGCTAGGGTATGGACATGTGCCTTGCGCAATAGCACTCTAACACGACTTTGTACCGGGTGCGTAGTCCGGAAACTCACTACCTGTAAAATGAAATAAACATTATACTAAACCAAACTGTACAATGTAAGACCATGAACCATCGAGAGCGAGAGACCGAGGTCAGATCCCCGGTCGGGTCCTCCGTCGAAATCGAGAGCGAGAGACCGAGGTCAGATCCCCGGTCGGGTCCTCCGTTCAAATAGAGAGCGAGAGACCGAGGTCAGATCCCCGGTCGGGTCCTCCAGAAAGGTTAATTACAATTGAAGTTTTGGCGGTCAATGATACGTGGATAATATTTACGACTTCTGCATTTAGTTCAATATGGTTATACTGATTCAGAATTGTAGTACAAACCATATAACAACTTGTGTTTAAATAGGTTTAGAATTCCGTTTAATCATGCACACAATAATAAAACAAAGACAAAACAGACTTCTATACCCCCATGGGTTTATCAGAGACACCATGCCATTTAAAAATGGGAATGTCAATTTATTGTTTAAAAAAACCGTATTTTACTTTTGAATGATATATCGGTGAATTAATCACGGTCTATAGCTCGGATGCGTACTATGGTAGGTTGAGGGCCTGGATCCTTTTATTGTATGCATGCGATTCACAAACCGTTGTAAATACACCGATGTATCATTCAAAAGTAAAATCTTCTTTTCTTTCACAACAAAACTGCCGGGTTTACCGTTGAATATCAACCATTGTGTGAAGCACAGAACTACGTTTTTTGGTCATATTGACTTAAAATAATAAGATTATAGACCGATGCTATTTGAAGTTTTTAACCCTTTCCCACCTGCTGACGCATTCTGACGCAATAGCAGCAGACGACTTTTGAAAACATTGTGGCCAAAGGTGAAATTGCTCATGATGAGCAATTTCTCCTTTTGGCCACAATGTTTTTAACTTTTTTTTTTTTTACATATAAGCTATCTTTTATGGAGATTTTTTAGGTTTTGGTCACTATGTTTTCAAAGTCGTCTGCTGCAGATTTGTTGTATGTGGGAAAGGGAAATCCATTTCCGATTCCTTCAGAGGCATCGAAATCTGCTCGTACGAGACAATCGTTCGAGTTACGCCCCTGGTGAAACTTAAGAAAATCATATATAAAAATACAACAGATGTGACACCTTAATTATTCCGCCATCTTTAATTAGCCGGCAAATATTTACTTAATCAAGTAAAATGGTCTTTTCTTCCCGTTATGACATTTAATTCTAAACTATTCAATAACACCGGTAGTTGACAGATTTTCTTCCCTTCCCCGTATACAAGTATCAAACACTAAAACGGAACAAATGATTGATATTATCTAAGCAAATAAAGACAATTTAATGTGGAATTCGGGTAAGTTTTAGTGGAAATCTTCTCATACAAATTAGAGACGAAAAGAAAAGGTCCCCGCCCTCATAATGTTTGTTAAATGTCGTCTGCTAAAATAGTTGTGCACCTTGCAATTTATGTTGTTAAGGGTCACGTGTCAAAAACACAGGTGTGAAATAAATAAATAAGAAGTTACAGAACAGAACAGAATAGAAGTAATGATTTATTGAAAAGAGAGCACATAAATATAGTTTGTTCAGTTTAGATGCATGTCGTATTTAAATGTTTTGTCGTATTAGCGCGACAGTACACGTATTCGTGATCACTGTGTTGCAAACTTGTACTAGGCGCAGAGCTTTAGAAAAGGGGCGTTTTGCATGTTCTTAAATCCTTATTTGACCCTCTAATCCTATGTTGTGGGCACTTATTCGTGATCACTGTGTTGCAAACTTGTACTAAGGTCGCAGAGCTCCAGATAAGGAGCGTTTTGTATGTTCTTGAATCCTTATTTGACCCCTAACCCTATGTTGTGGGCACTTATTTGTGATAACTGTATTGCAAACTTGCACTAGGACAGAGCTCTATATAAGGGGCGTTTTGCATGTTCTAAAATCCTTATTTGACCATCTAACCCTATGTTGTGGGTACTTATTCGTGATAACTGTATTGCAAACTTGCACTAGGCCGCAGAGCTTTATATAAGGGGCGTTTTGCATGTTCTAAAATCCTTATTTGACCTTCTAACCCTATGTTGTGGGTACTCAAAAGAATCGTCTCAGTGAGACGATTCTTTTGAGTACCCACAACATAGGGTAATAATAAGAGAAAAATTGTGGGGAAAAGAGCTGAATACCCCCATCCTTATCTGAACCTCGGCTAGGGTATGGACATGTGCCTTGCGCAAGGGCATTCTTACACGTCTTTGTACCGGGTGCGTAGTCCGGAAACTCACTACCTGTAACATAAACTAAACATTATACTAAACGAACTGTACAATGTAAGACTATGAACGCGAAAGAGTTGAGTTCAAGATCATATTTGTTCATACGATATGGCAGTGGTGTTGTAGAAATTAATATACCTACTGTGGGGATCGAAGTTTAACCTGCTATAAAAAAATAAACACTTCTAGTCACATTTGCGCCCAGCGTAGACCTATATTAGACAAAGGTCATTGGCAATAGGTGAATCTATAGTATAGGCATTGATCAGTGATAGACATGTATCCCATCATATGGACATGCTTGCATTATTATGTGATCTTTCAATTAAGAAAAATTTTCCTTATGACATCTGATTGATTGATTAATTGTTTGGTGTTTTACGCCACTTTTAACAACATTTCAGTTATATCACGGCGTTTTCCTGGTAAGTTACCAGTTCTTCTGGTCTTTTTAATCTGACACCAGCCAGTCAGTCAGTTGTAATGCTAACCCTACAACCCAGAGCGCCAAGGAGGGGCAGCCATTACTACCATTTTTAAAAGTATTTGGTATGTCCTAGACGGGGATCGAACCCACGACCTCCCGCTTTACCACTACACCACTGAGGCGGTTTAAGGACATCTGAACCAAGGGCAGTTCATGGTCAGTGTTTCAATTTCTTTAATGTTGGTAGCGAACAGTTTGGAACTTGATGAGTCTGGGCGAATGCTGATTTCGAGATACACTCGTGGCACGTACGCAGAGACCCATATTCCTACGCTGCGGCGATAGACAGCTGCGTAATGTATCGACCAGATCAGCCTGCCCAGTCCGCGCAGACTATTCCGGGCCGACATATTCCGTCTCAGGGGGATATAGGTATAAAGTAATGATTCCTGGAACAGAAAATCCACTGGAGACGAAAAGTGTCTGTCCGGGTTAGCCTGAGCGGCATGCTTAGGCTCATCCAAGTCGATACTTTGTGCAGAGTCCACACTGTTGGTTTTCTCGTGGAACAGCTAATATGAGATATATAATTTACAAATACAACATTTACTGTGTACGCACATTTCCATCAGTCGTTCTTTTCTCTTTAGAACAGAGAAATGTACACTGCTCTAGGAACCACCGACCTTAGACTATTCACAATAATTTGAATGAATATAAAGATCTGTCTGTGTATCCATCATATCTGATACAAATGCACAACCTTTCTGGAACTTTTCTTTGAATAGTTTGTATAGACAGGGGCGTAGCTTTGTAATAATCAATGTGTAGGCCGTCTCGTGAGAAAATCAACATTGTGGACTCTGCGTGTAAAGTATCGACCCGGATCAGCCTAAGCATGCCACACAGGCCTACCCGGATAGACACTTTTCGCCTCCTGTGGATTTTCTGTTTTTAAGGAATCACTACTCTATACATTTATCCCCCTAAGACGGAATGTGTCGACCGGACCAGTCTGCGCGGACAGCGCAGGCTGATCTGGTCGATACATTACGCAGATGTATATCGCCGCAGCTGCATTTTGGGAGCATTTTGAGAACAAATGTGTAGGCACGTGCCTACAGTGCCTAAAGGGAGCTACGCCCCTGATAGAACCCAGCTTGTTTATGCGAATCCACATTATAAACCAGTATGGTTGCCAATATGCCTTAAAGCGACTGAAATCCAGATGGCACGAAAAAAAAAAAAAAAAAAACCTCGGAATTCGCCCTAAATGTTATTCTTTATGTTATCCAAGTAAAACCAGGGTAGAAAATGCATCGTTTTTTATCAATAAAGTGAACTTGAGTCGTTTTCAATTGTCCTGATGAAGGGGTTTCCTATTTAAAAATACTTACCCTGTTACTGACAGGGTAGAATTTGCGATGGAAAAAGTATCGAAAACAAGAAAATCTCACCGATTATAGGGGTATGTAATATGTCAGTTATCATATTTTAATGCCCCAAATACAAAAATAATACTTATTTTCTTAAAATTGGATTTTTTTTTTTTTTTTGGACAGTTGGATATCTGGAGTTCAGTCGCTTTAAGATTGGTTCTCGGAGCGCCATTCATTCATATTTCTTTCGATCAGAGAAAGGGAAATGAGCCGTCCCGCGAGAAAACCAACATTATGGCATCTGCGTAATGTATCGACCCGGATCAGCCTGCGCAGTCCGCGCAGACTGATCCGGGCCGACACATTCCGTCTCAGGGGGGATAGAGGTAAAGAGTAATGATTCCTGAAACAGAAAATCCACAGGAGGCGAACAGTGTCTATCCGGGTTAGCCTGCGCGGCATGCTTTAGGCTGATCCGGACGATACTTTACGCAGAGTCGACAATGTTGGTTTTTCTCGCGGGACGGCTCGTATGTAGTTCATTGTTTACTCTAAATCTGTAAACACAGATGGAATGTTGATGTTAATAAATATGTCAGTTTACAAAAAGATCATACGTATTTTTCATTCTGGTTTCACAAATATTTATTAATAACCGTTCGAGGAAATAATGTATACACGTTAACAAAATGGAAATTATATCGAAAAGATTAAAAACAAATAACTTTTGTTTTCTTTCATCATTTAACCCAACGAAAGAAACCCAATGAATGCTGGATAAAAATTATGCAAAGCGAAAGTGATTTTTTAAAAACAAAATGACCACCTAAGATTACTCATCCTTTGTTCAATATCATTGAATGGGGTTAACGCATCTTCCAACAGTAATAACTTATATAACGGCAATTTTTGTATATATTACCCACACTACCGGCGACTGCATTTTCACGCCAAAGAGCTACAGGGCGAGGGGTAAATCGATATTTTGACACTAGACCGCAATGGAGGGAAGCACCTACGACCAGTTTCAAAATCTTGAGTTGGATCAAATCTTTGTCTCAGACTCTCGAGTCCGATTCTCACGACTGAGATTACACATGATATATATATGCAAGTACAATGATATTGTCTGTTGGTCATATATATTTGCAGGGCCAGATGCTTAGACAAATAAACTTGTATTTATCGGGAAAAAAATATAATAATATAAAAATATATTTTGTTGCGCTAGTTTAAAGATTTCGGATGATTCTTTTGAGTACCCACAAGCTAGGATTTGTAAAAGTCTCTTGAATTTCGTGTCATGAATAGGTCATAAGCGTGTTATTTGTATTACTGTTTTAGTACTTTAGTGTAGTTATTTATATATATCTAGGTCCGTAGGTAAGAATTAAACATTTAAATTATTATACAGACATCAAAACCATAACAAGCTTCGGTGGTGTAGTGGTAGAGCGTCCGCCTCGGGTGTAGTGGTAGAGCGTCCGCCTCGGGTGTAGTGGTAGAGCGTCCGCCTCGGGTGTAGTGGTAGAGCGTCCGCCTCGGGTGTAGTGGTAGAGCGTCCGCCTCGGGTGTAGTGGTAGAGCGTCCGCCTCGGTTGCGGGAGGTCGTGGGTTCGCTCCCCGGCCGGGTCATACCAAATACTTTAAAAATGGTAGTAATGGCCGCCCTCCTTGGCGCTCAGGGTTGTCGGGGCTGACTGCCGGGTGTCAGGACCAATAAATGGACCAATACTACTGGTAACTTACACAGGAAACGCCGTGATGTGACTGAAAACTGGTTGAAATCGGCGTGAAACATCAAACAACCAATCAATTTTGAGCGTACTGGTGACATTGCCGACGAGCGATGACGCCTCCGTACACGTGTGACATCCGTAAGTCAGGATATAGCTATGAAACGACTCGAATTGGGATACACAACCGCCCTGAAACTGCGCTAAGAACGGTACGAGACGTACGGTTACTGGAAAGGCGGTCATATTAGGGAGTTTTGTTGACTGCACGTCCCCGTCAAGCAAGATTAGAATAGACAATACGTCATCTGCGATATAATGTGGTGGATGGGCCCGTTTACAATTCAGTGACAAGAGCCTGCTTTTATTCTAAAGCGGTGACGGTCGAACAAAATGTAGCCACTTGCATAACACTCTATCTTGAAAAGTAGCCGGTTGCTTGTAAAGACTGTTCCGTGGGATACCTGAGTAAGAAATCTAGGAAACATATATATGGCTAGGTGTGTTGGCCGCCGCGGTATGATTGAAACATTGTTGAAACCACACACCCCAATTAATAAACCAATAGGTATGTAGCTAATGCATGACAGGAAACATTCCACACAACAGCTAGCATCGAGATATCGAGAGATCGCTGGATAGGAATCACAGGATTGACCTGTCAAAATCACCTGACTTAAAGCCTGTTGAGCAACTCGGATATAAATTAGGTGGCAGAGTTATAAATAAACCTACGCCAAATGGCATTATTGTCGAGTGTGAGGGTAAACAACGCCGCCAACCTCAGACACTATAGAGTTTAGAAAACACACTGGTTCAGACATGATATGCCATAGCGCAGGCGATCATTTAACATCCGTTCAAGGTTCAGAGCACAGGTGCCAGTCTCATTTAAAAAATCTAAAAATAGCATTTGACTATATATTAATAATATATAGGCAAATGCTATTTTTAAATGTTAAACGAGACTGGATCCTGTAAAAATAGGATTTGACCATATATTGATAATATATAGTCAAATGCTATTTTTAGATTTTAAACGAGACTGGCACCTGTGATTCAGAGCAAAATTACGGTAAACGACTCAATGTTGCTCATGATGTGACTTTTGATTTTCAGACAACCGCAGTATAGCGGTCATGGATTAATTAATTCAGAACCGGTTGTTATGGTTGATACTTTTTCTTAGACTATTTTGTTTGATTAGGTTAATGCCCAATTTTCATTTAAATATTCGAAAGAATTACTAAGAGTTAGCTATGGAATTCAAGTGTGGCAATATATATATACTAAGGTAGCTATGAAATTCAAACTGCGTTATAAAAAGTTAATAGTATATATTTATACACCGAACCCCAACCACACCCGACCCCACACAAGCCAAAACACCCCCCACACGTTTTATGCCATTTAACAATGAACCATGCTCTAAAAATAAAAACCTACATGGTATTTATGACAAGTCTTGATTTAAAGCTGCACATATATCCATGCTACCTAATGAAGTGCAGATTCAGCTCAGTGTGCATCGGCGTGCATGGTTATACAGATCTACACTTACTTCATGTTTATTATTCTAAACCAATGGTCGAATATAAACAAACCGCCATTCGATTACTCGGTACAGATGCCCGAAAGCAATGATCACAAACCAGGTTTTGTCAAGAGTGTTAAAACTACAAACGTAAGTGGTATCAATTTACACGTGTTATATTATACGTCTAAGGAGGCATTATCAAACGGACCGACATATTGTTTTATTCTAATTGACCCTGTTTAATTAGGTTTTCACTGACGTATTTAATACATGGCTGACGGAGTCGCTAACGGACCGTGCGTATTGGTCACCTGAAGCACGAAATACGACTATTAGTTGACAGTCACTGGACGATATTGCTCTATTTTTGGACTTCCATAGCGGTAGACATAGGAATATTTAAAAATAAGCGGTAGTAATGCTAATTTGGAATCATACCGGCGATATCTTATCGTGTTACAACCGTGTCAGACGAAAATTCGGCATGTTAGAGTCCATATATTCTCATTTGTACATTTCTTCTTAAAACTTATGTAACAATTTTGTATACATCGTTGATAATAATTGCGTTAACATGGCCACACTCAGATACAGTGTCTGTGCGTTTTAAATAGAACTAGATGGAGGTTAATCATTGGATTCTTTATGTTAGACCAGCTCCCATGTAAGCAATACAAAAAGGTGTTACCTATTTACGAAAAAACAAAACAAAAACGTAGATCAGCAGTTTGAGGTTATATAGCACTTCTATGGCCATACATCTCGATTTTAAAATGATATACATGTACTAAACGCACAGGTGATCAGTCTCGTTTAAAATCTAAAAATATCATTTGACAATATATATATAGTCAAATGCTATTTTTAGATTTTTAAACGAGACTGGCACCTGTGACTAAACGATGATAGTGTTTTTGCAGCAGGCGACTTTTGAATTTTTGTTTGTCAAAAAATGGAAAATGTCTATAATTGCATGGATAACCAATGACTTAAAGTGGAAAACATTGTGGCAAAAGGATGATGAGCAATTTGCCACAATGTTTTCAAAAGTCGTCTGCTTCAGAGGCGACAGAAAGCGTCTGTATGAGGGAAAGGGTTAAAATGAATCGTATACAGTATAACTAAGAAACCGTACACGAAGATTTAACCCTTTCCCATATGCAGACGCTTTCTGAGGCCTCTGAAGCAGACGACGTTTATAAAACATTGTGGCTAAAGGAGGAATTTCTCATAATTAGCAATTTAACCTTTTTGCCACAATGTTTTCAACTCTATTAAATAATCAACCTTTCATTTATAGAGTTTTCCTTCTTTATTTAGATTTTTGTCAAAGTCGGTCTATTTCAGATTAGCTGTATTGGGGGAAAAGGGTTAAATCTATTTGGTTATTTCAAAGGCAATGGGAAACTCGCTGTGGGGGTATTGCATGGGCAACAGTTATAATTTCGGTGAGAAAGTCTGTCAATCTGCATTGATCATGTAGATATGTGTGTCGAAAACATTCACCGATTCCTTAAAGACAAAGTCAACCAAGTTACACGTAAACGGACTTTCGGATGTTTTGGAATCCATGTTTCCAGGTTGTTAATAACGCTATATGACGAACATGATATGTCCCGATTAGGCTGATCTTGAACTTCGCTTATCGCAAAATCTGATAATTCATTATTTCATTTTCACGTGGATCAATATATAATTGGCCTTTTTATAAATAACAGAGCTCCAGATAAGGGGGCGTTGTGCATGTTTTAAAATCCTTATTTGATCATCTAACCCTATGTTGTGGGTACTCAAAAGAATCGTCTCAGTGAGACGATTCTTTTGAGTACCCACAACATAGGGTTCGATTTAATAATAAGAGAGAAATTGTGGGGAAAAGAGATGAATACCCCCTCATTATCCGGACCTCCGAATTACCCTATATCTCTTATGACGACTGATAGCAAACAAGAACAAGTTTAAATATCAGCTTTTATTAAAGAAGCTTTTAAAGTAAGACACACGTGTATTGAACACTATGCAGTTGAATACTTAAATACTGTTTAACGATAATTTACTAGATATTACATAATTTATATATTAATTTGTATTGACTTGCATGTTTGATTGTATGTATATTGCTCTGTGTCCTTGTCCATATTTCATTTTAAGTTTTTTTGTAAATGGCCAAAATGCATTTTTTTTATGCCGATTGCTAATAACGTTGATTTGAGTCACAGGTGCCAGTCTCGTTTAAAATCTAAAAATAGCTTTTGACTATATATTGCAAAGGAAATGTACCTTGTCAATATATATTTAGTAAAATGCTATTTTTAGATTTTTAAACCAGACTGGAACGTGTGAGTTGAGTTGATGCTTATGTGATTATGTGTTGAGTGACTTTACTTAGTCACTGATAAAACAAATTCATTGTTTCTAACTAGATGGACCGCCTCAGTGGTGTAGTGGTACAAAGTCCGCCTCGGGTGTCGGAGGTCGTGGGTCCGGGTCATACTTAATGCTGTAAAGGCCTAGTCACACTAGAGACAGAATGAGCCGGAATGTCGTCGGAATGAAAATTCGTGGTATATTCCTGGATATTCGAAGTGTATTCTAAAAATTCTGCCTGCATTCCGAATGCATTCCAAATAATCTGGTTGTTCTACATACAGCAGCCTTCTATGATATATTTTTGACGTAGAAATATTGGCGAAATTGGCGAATTAAAACACATATCGCATATATATTACGCAAGTGGTGTGAATATCAACCGAGCTGATGTATCAAACATGAAACTACTATGGGTTATATTGTTGCCATATTAATACCCCATAGTTGTGTGATTAATTGACATGACAGAAACGGATTGAAACCAACAAACCAAACACACACACAAATTCGGGCACAAGATTGACTTTCCTTGACGTGTGTTTTTTTTTAAAAATAAATAGGCATGAAATACGAGCTCACTTTGAAATAGGATATCTCGATTCAATAATCGGATTTTTTTTTTTTCTTAATACATTGTGTTAAAGTGTCTAAAGAAAGTACAGGATATATGTTTATGTCAACACATTCATGTAAACAAAAAGAAGAAAAGAAAACACAGAATTGTCTCCTAACATTTAAAACTATAAGTTAAGTAATTTCAGTTATTTATGGCGCAGAGAATCCATCGAACACACTGCGCCAAACGTAAGACTGAGAGTTTCTAGAATACATATAGTACGTGAGTGAGACAACAACTATCATATTGTAACAAGACTTTGTTTGTATACAGTATTATTATTTAATCCGTTTTTGAATGTATTGTCCCACAGCCGTTATCCAAGTACATGTACATAGAACGCGGATTGGTGTAACACACGTAGAACGCGGATTGGTGTAACACACGTATAACGCGGATTAGTGTAACACACGTAGAACGCGGATTAGTGTAACAAACGTAGAACGCGGATTGGTGTAACAAACGTATAACGCGGATTAGTGTAACAAACGTATAACGCGGATTAGTGTAACAAACGTAGAACGCGGATTGGTGTAGCACACGTATAACGCGGATTAGTGTAACAAACGTAGAACGCGGATTAGTGTAACACACGTAGAACGCGGATTAGTGTAACAAACGTAGAACGCGGATTGGTGTTACACACGTAGAACGCGGATTGGTGTAACACACGTATAACGCGGATTAGTGTAACAAACGTATAACGCGGATTAGTGTAACAAACGTAGAACGCGGATTGGTGTAACACACGTAGAACGCGGATTGGTGTAACAAACGTAGAACGCGGATTGGTATTACAAACGTACAACGCGGATTAGTGTAATAAACGTATAACGCGGATTGGTGTAACACACGTATAACGCGGATTAGTGTAACAAACGTAGAACGAGGATTAGTGTAACAAACGTAGAACGCGTATTGGTGTAACAAACGTACAACGCGGATTAGTGTAACAAACGTAGAACGCGGATTGGTGTAACAAACGTACAAACGCGGATTAGTGTAACAAACGTACAACGCGGATTAGTGTAACAAACGTTGTCAAATGTCTCTAGGAGTATCTTTAGTAATGTTATTTCCATAATCAGGAAATGTTGATAATAACACGATCTTTCGATAGTTACAGAAACTCTGATAATCCGTGTTGTCTTTAACCAGCTATTACCGCTGTTACCGTCGTGTCTGAAATATGCGTCCCAATAATACAAAATCATACATGGTGTGGAATAAACATAAACCCTTCTTTTATTTAGTATGATAGGCACATTGGTAATCAACCTAAAGGTTTTAAAATAACTATATCCATCACTGCTGTTACTTATTCGACCCCTTATGCTACTACATAGCTATATCCGACCCCTTATGATACTACAGAGCTATATCCGTCACTGCTGTAACTTATTCGACCCATTATGCTACTACATATCTATTTCCGTTACTGCTGTAACTTATTCGACCCCTTATGGTACTCCATAGCTATATTCGTCACTGCTGTTACTTATTCGTCCCCTTATGATACTCCATAGCTATATCCGTCACTGCTGTTACTTATTCGACCACTTATGATACTACATATCTATTTCCGTCACTGCTGTAACTTATTCGACCCCTTATGATACTCCATAGCTATATCCGTCACTGCTGTTACTTATTCGACCACTTATGATACTCCATAGCTATATCCGTCACTGCTGTTACTTATTCGACCACTTATGATACTACATATCTATTTCCGTCACTGCTGTAACTTATTAGACCCCTTATGATACTCCATAGCTATATCCGTCACTGCTGTTACTTACTCGACCCCTTTTGATACTATATATCTATATCCGTCACTGCTGTAACTTATTCGACTCTTTATGATACTCCATAGCTATATCCGTCACTGCTGTTACTTATTTGACTCCTTATGATACTACATATCTATTTCCGTCACTGCTGTAACTTATTCGACTCTTTATGATACTCCATAGCTATATCCGTCACTGCTGTTACTTATTCGACTCCTTATGATACTACATATCTATTTCCGTCACTGCTTTAACTTATTCGACCCCTTATGGTACTCCATAGCTATATCCGTCACTGCTGTTACTTATTCGACCCCTTTTGATACTACATATCTATATTCGTCACTGCTGTTACTTATTCGTCCCCTTATGATACTACATAGCTATATCCGTCACTGCTGTTACTTATTCGACTCCTTATGATACTACATATCTATTTCCGTCACTGCTGTAACTTATTCGACTCTTTATGATACTCCATAGCTATATCCGTCACTGCTGTTACTTATTCGACTCCTTATGATACTACATATATATATATTCGTCACTGCTGTTACTTATTCGACCCCTTATGGTACTCCATAGCTATATTCGTCACTGCTGTTACTTATTCGACACCTTTTGAATCGACATAGCTATAACTGTTACTACCATTCTTAGATAAAATGAATTGGTGATATAATACTATGTATTTCAAAGCAGATAAAACACAACACACATTTTAATGTCTGAGAACGTAGATTTAGAATGACACCATGACACATTTCTAATATTACACTAACTAGTTACCGCTATTATAAATGCATTTCTTAATTGACTTTTGATCTTAACGTAGCATTGTCTTTCTTTGGTTGCTTAAAATCACAACTCTCTCATTAAACAGATATAAACTTGATACGAGTTTTGAGAGCAGTCATAGAGCAGAAAAATCAATTTGAGCTTTGGAAAATATATTGTCGCAAACAGTTGTAACAACCAGGACATTTGGTAGTAACAATAGATAAACTGGTTTTAGTGAGGAACATACGAGTATAGAACAAACACGGTGCATTAAACAGTTCTTGGATAGCTGATCCAGGATAGTAAAACTGAAGTTTATTATATGCCTGTACATTTTCCGGTGGAAATACATGCAGATTGACATGCGCAAATACACCACGACAGATTAAAATTCCGTATCTACATGCGGTGTAAATACAAGATTGTGACGTCAGACAGTGCGCGGAATACTTTCAGCGAGGTATCCCCAATAAACAATGTATTGAATCTGTATATTTAATAGTTTTTTCGCTCTTCATCGATCGTAGGTATATAATAAAAGGAATATTACGTTGCGGGAGCGATAAATGGGTACGTATTGCACGACTCGTAGCGTGGGAAAATCCATATCTTACTCGACCTTCGGTCTCGTAAGATATCGATTTTTCCACGCTACTTGTCGTGCAATACAAACCCTTTTATCGCTCCCGCAACGTAATATTCCGTATATACTTAACTTAGGAAAAAAAAAACTCGAACTATGTTTTGATTATGCTTGGACTAAGCCAGCCCTAGACTAAGCCTTATTCTATACTAATTATAGCCCCGGTAGCTCAGTCGGTAGCGACGCGGGCTGTCAATCCAGGGGTTGTGAGTTCGAATCCCAGCTCGGCCAATATTCTTTCCGACCGGCGTTTGACAAAAGTCAATGTGACATGCGCCATTCGTCTTTCACCAATGGTCTGTTTAACAGTCTATGTGGAAAAACATCCAGTTGCTTAGAAAGAATGTTGTACGGTATACTGGTGTGGGAAAACCAGGAAAAAACGCATGAGTAGGTGAACTGGTCGCCGTGATATGACTAAACAATTGTTGAAAACGGCGTTAAACCCCAATGAATCTAGATTAAATTAAACTTGCACTATGCAATTGACTCATTGACGTGGGAATGTAGCCTGTTTTCCTAGAAAAAATGTTATGTGGAGTATTTTGCTAGGAAGCCATTACAACATGGTTATGATATTGGTATTTTTCCACACAAACGGCGCGAGTACAAGTTAAGTCTCCAGGAATAAGACATCGAGCGTGATTAATATAAGCTAAAAGCTTGCTTCGCAATCGATGTGAAATGAATAATGTTTAAATTAAAACATGGTTAAGTCATCTGGCCACAGTGACATAACACAATACTGACATTGACTACAAATCCAATCTATGTCCATAAAAGTGAAGACTCGACGTAAAATGTAACATGACTACCTTAAACCTAAAGTCTATTCGTAGACAGAATGGAATCAGGACAAGACTTTAGACCACGACACATTATCCAATTTTCCGCCGACTTAAAAGTCTGCTATTTCAAAGTCGCTATTTTTTTTAGATCAACGTGACTTTTGACGCATTCGTTGACATGTTATACACTTAGCGTGAAATAAAAATGAAACAAAGAATCCAATTCTAAACAAATCTGTATCTTAGTAACTTATATTTTCAGTTCGATTTTGTGTTCCGTTCTGTTAGATATTACGACTCTCTAGGACAACAAAACTACTGTGAAAGTGCCTTTTAGAATCAACGCATATTGACTTCAAAAGTAGTATGTATTCTTTAATCGTACATTTATATAAGAGCCGTTCCGCGAGAAAACCAACATTGTGGACTCTGCGTAGAGGTATCGACCCGGATCAGCCTAGGAATGCCGCATAGGCTAATCAGGGCACACACTTTTCGCCTCCTATGGATATTCTGTTTCAGGAATTATTACTCTATAACCTCTATCCCCCCTTAGACGGAATGTGTCGGACCTTTATAAACCTGCGCGGATTGTGCAGGCTGATCTGGGTCGATACATTTACACAGAGTGTATACTGTTGGTTTTCTCTTAGAACGGCTCCTTTTCATAAACATGTATAAATATATAACTAGATATACTCGTGGCGTCAAGCGATTTAAGGTCTTGTTGTATCTGCGATCAGTGAACAATCATGCGAGCCTGTGTATACTCACTGTCTCACTAAATATAGTTCACTATTCACATAGACAGGCAATATAATATAAGTCGCTAACCTCTGACAACTCGTTTGAAATAAGTCATGATGAGCACATTTTATATTTTTATCCTGTCACGTGTAGCTATTTCGACCCGATAACAGGGTGCCGTATATTTATTTTGATATACGTCAGTTGGTCACGTGATAAACTGGCGGGCACCTGCTATCCGGAACTACTTTTTTTAGCAAGCGTCGCTGTAAATTCCAACTTCAATCGATAAAAACAGCAAATATCGTCGATAAACTTCTCATTTGTGAATACAATATTCATGAAGATAGCTGTTTTTTGTGTTGTATTTTGTTAGAATTTTGAGAACTATTACTTTCCGCGCATCAATCACGAATGGTTGCTGTTTATTTATGAAACATGACGTCACAATGAAAGGGATGCAATTCAGTAAGTTACATATTTTTAAAGCTGCCATAAAAATAAAAAATAAATGCGACAGGATAAATAGAATAATAGGTTGGTGCCGTGAATTGAGAAAGTTTATCTGGCTCGGCACCGTAATTTATCGGATTCGCCTTCGGCTCACCCGATAAATTACTCCGCCTTGCCAGATAAACTTTCTCAATCCACGGCACCAACCTATTATTCTCTATTTATAAACTGTTTGGTTTAAAGGACTAATATAAGTAAAATCACCGTTATACTATACATCGCATGTATACAGCAATGTCATCATTAGGTTCACGCAGTTTGTTAACGTGAGTACCCTTTTCTGTCAGGGTGGAGACTCAACCAGCGAAGCAATGAATACTAATCTGATGTACGCTAACCCTTACCCACTTATGACAAATATGCAGCAGACAAGTATTAAGACATATTGACTTAATCGCTAACCTTTGCATCGTATTGAAAGCATGTATCTTTTAAGATCGTTTATTATAGGCAGAGAAAACTAATTCGATTTAAAAATGTAATTTATATTTGACAATAAATGCTGCTTTCCCGTTTCTATTAAAATAAACATATGTATAATGTGGATGTTATACTAGAAAGGGTATCTAATATACGAGAGTCACTGTGACCAACCAGTTCCACCGAAGCGTAAATAGTAAACCATCTTAAACAAAGAACAAGACTCAGACCGTCTACCTAGCAGGCGTCGGTCGTACGTCCTAAGTAACCACAAACATCTATGTCCGTTTTCTTATAGACTTTAATACGTAAATCAGCTATTTAAATAGTACACCGACATTAAAGACCTCTTGAATTAATGATAATAACCTATTCTATAAACCGCATACAACGTTTAACTCTTTCAGCGCCAAAGGCAATATTGAGCTTTTTGCAAACAATACAGATTCAGGTGAGTCAGCTCGTAACGAGCTGTCTCACCTGAAATCTGCATTGTTTGGCTGTGAGTTATAAAAATATTCCAAAAAATCCTATAAGATGAAAATAAAGTCGTCCGAGTTTGAACATGGAAGAGTCTACTTTAAACAATTCGGCGCCGAAAGAGTTAAACATCTACTGTTCTCATATTATAGACGTGCGTGTGATTTATTGTCAACGCCCACACGACCAGCGTATTGTATTTACGTAACAAGTCACTTAATATGCTTTATTTGGATAATTACAAACCTATCGACTTATAAAAAGAAATAATCATAATTGGAATAAAGTCGAAATATCATAGTCAAAACCTCGAACTTACTGTGCACACAACATTCAGCGCATTTTTACTCTTTTCTGCTATTTTGTTTTTGTTTTTAAGTGAATACGACAGTAAAGGAACCTAAAGAGTCAAACTCAATTACAACTTCAATGTTCTTTTTAATTATATGTCCAAAACTCGTTTACCTATAAACCAGCGCGTGATCTAAATACAACGATTTATATGTTTGATTAATTTTGACATCTCATTCCAATTATCACAGTATGTTTACAAAATTGTTTAAAATGTTTTAAAAATGTAGTTAAAGTCAAATTATATGCAAAATGTAGTTAATGAAAGCTTAGAATAGTCAAATTATATGCAAAATGTAGTTAATGAAGGCTAAAAATAGCCAAATTATATGCAAAATGTAGTTAATGAAGGCTAAAAATAGCCAAATTATATGCAAAATGTAGTTAATGAAGGCTAAAAATAGCCAAATTATATGCAAAATGTAGTTAATGAAGGCTAAAAATAGCCAAATTATCTGTAAAATGTAGTTGACCAAAGCTTACAATAGCCAAATTATCTGTAAAAGTAGTACGTTGACATCCCGAATATTCAAAACAGGCAAATTATTTGCCAGCAGAAATAGTTCAAGATCAACTTTAAAAAACTCAAAATGTACAGGTGGCATTGGCTCTCCTTTGTTTAAGTCCAACTTTAGAAAAGAAGCAATCAGAGGTAATATTATCTTCTTAACCCTTTCCCTCATACGACAATTATGCAGCAGACGACTTTGAACATATTTTGTCAAAAAATAGATAATCTCTATAATTGAATGGATAACCTATGACTAAAAGTGGAAAACATTGTGTCAAAAGGGGAAATTGCTCGTTTTGAACAATTTCTTCTTAGTCACTATGTTTTCAAAAAGCCGTCTGCTGCAGAGGCGTCAGAAAGCGTCTATATGAGGGAAAGCGTTAAACAAAAGATTACAGTGTAAAGCTAAACAGTTTTCCGACGAGTGTTTACAAATACATGGACTTTTTCTAAAATATTCATTTTGAAGAATAGCGGATCAGCCACACTTCTCAGACATTATTTTGAAAAGATAGGATCATTTAAACATTTGAAACATCTACAAAATCAATAAAAAACATCATCAATAATTTCACATGCTGATGTATCAATAGTTTTTATCTAATGTACTCAATTGCTTGGAAATAGCTTCGAAATTCTTCTTTTAGATCATAATTTTCGTTTCAGTAAGATAATCGTGTGTCGATCGCAGTCTAACGTTTAATATTACACTAGAGCGAAATTAATAAAGGGGTGGAATGTATTGTTCTTACATATGAGCTGTCCCGCGAGAAAACAAACATTGTGGACTCTGCGTAAAGTATCGACCCGAATCAGCCTAAGCATGCCAAGCAGGCTTACCCGGACAGACACGTTTCGCCTCCTGTGGATTTTCAGTTTCAGGAATCATTACTCTATACCTCTGTCCCCCTGAGACGGAATGTGTCGGTCCGGATCAGTCTGTGAGGACTGCGAAGGTTGATCTGGGTCGATACATAACGCAGAGTCCATATTGTTGGTTTTCTCGCGGGACGGCTCATTTATGGGATAACATGCCGTATTCGTTTTCGAGATACACGGAAGTAAGCGGTTTGGGTTATCTTCTATGAAAATACATGTGCACTATATGCACTAAGTAGTGATACCTAATGTCTCAATACTGTACTTAATTTATGTGTAGATATAGTATCAACAAAAAAGATAAATATTGTCTATTTTTCATTGATCTAATAATGGTCATGTGAAATGTCGTTTTTTTATAGGCCACTTTTACGCAATATATACACACGCTTTTAAAATCGAATGTACTAAAATTTTGAGTAAATATTTACAAAATTAAAACAGTGTTTACGTACAAGTAGAACTGACTTTAGACCAATAACCCAAGCGACTGGAAGTGGCAATTTCTCCTATTTGGGAAATTAAAATGGCCGATAAAAGTTTTATGGTGTATGAGTTTTTAAGTTGTACTTAATTGACCTACTGGCTACTGAGGAGAGGATGTTGACGGACGCACGATGCACGACGCACGACGGACGACGAACGCCGGACATAGGGCAATGACAATAACTCACCTTGAGCACTTCGTGCTCAAGCTATTGCATACTTATGGGAAACCATAGTTTTGGGACTTTTTTCTACGGCGGATATCTGCCGTTTGAAATCGCACAACACACTTTTTTCCCCATACAAATGCATTTAGCTTTAATACGTAAAAGCCTAAATGTATACATTGATATTGCTGCTTCTATTTTTAATATGAAAAAAGTATGCAGTATCTGTTGATATTGCACGCTGGGCTATTGCACGCTGGGCTATTGCACGCTGGGCTATTGCACGCTGGGCTATTGCACGCTGGGCTATTGCACGCTGGGCTATTGCACGCTGGGCTATTGCACGCTGTGCTATTGCACTCCGCTCCATTTCACCGCTGCTAAGGACGGAACTAGTTCATACAATAACGTTACAGAGGGCTCGCTGCACGACATTCATGGTGGAGTGCCCTTGTGCAAGTCACATTTTCTAGCCTAGTACTGGTGTGTTTACCCAGGGATCATGCATAAGTGAACTGTCTCCGTGATGTAACTGAAATAATGTTGAAAGCGGCGTAAAACCCCAATAAAAACAAACACAACAAAGGGCTCGTATGAAATATTGGATGAATTTGAAGATCAGCCAAAGATATGCAAGGTTCCATGGTGTGATGGTTAGCACTCAGGACTTTGAATCCTGCGATCCGAGTTCAAATCTCGGTGGAACCTGACATTTTAAGAATGTTTTATTTGTTGTTAAGTTAAAATCTAATAATTTAAACCATGCATTAAGATAGACATACAAGGATCCATGGTGTAATGGTTAGCACTCAGTTTTTTTATTTGCTGGTTAAGTTAAAATATAATTGACCTCTATATATAATTTAAGCCATGTACTAAAATGGACATGCGCGGTTCCATGGTGTAATGGTTAGCACTCAGGACTTTGAATCCTGCGATCCGAGTTCAAATCTCGGTGGAACCTCATTATAGAACAATTCAATCTTTTGTTGGTTAAAAAAACATATTTTTGACCAATATATATGATAAAAACCATGTATTATGCAAACAATAATTCACCCTGCGAAGACGGTTACCGTCATTTTCAAACAAAATCAAACTACTAAAAATGATAAAATAAATCATTTCCAGTGCATCCTGTACACATTTACATTTTTAGAGACTATTTGGCTGTTCCGCGGATGTATTTGGCGTAATTTGACCTTATAGTACACACGGTGAAATAGGTATACAAGAAACCCCGAATATTGTCTATTTATAGCGCTAGCTGTGTGTAAGAACAAACGTATTTTCTGACGTAATTATGTGATGTTTTGATCAAGGGCATCCCGTGTACGTTATATAGGCCTAGTTGCTTCTGATTTTCGTTGACAATCTATGTTAGTATATTTAAATAACGCATTACCAACAAAATCAAGAGGGATTTAATAAATTCTAGGTTTAATTTTAAAGGTCGGTCTACTGATAATTTGTATCATTCTCCGATGTGAAGTCTTCGAACGGCAGACGAAGATGTGTGTTCACTTTACTAAACATAGTATGTGGTCAAATTGGCATCTAAATCGTAATAAATAACACGGATATACATGTGAAAGCACCAGAACAGAGAAAATACACAATTTTCTGAATATAAACAACTGTTAAAAAAAAATCGTTGCAGTTTCGCCGACGATTTAATTTCGAGTCGAAATAAAATTGGTTGAATAAAATGGCGCTGTATATTTATATTTTCCATGACCCTAGCAACCATCGGATAGGACAATAATTGCTCGATAAATCGTAAAAGTGAATTTAACAAAACAATTCAAAAAATTGTTAATTTTCTACATGCGCGAAGTGTTTGGGAATCCGGATCCTGAAATATTTTGTTTGATTCATTTTCATTGACATAGAACACTACATGTTTTTGAATGTTGATAACGAAATTGTCATTAATGATGAAAGGAAATCTGCAATGAAGCCACCTGGCGTGTTATGAACTTAACCATGTATCCCGATTTCTTCTCACAATTATATCGGTACAATTATACTTTAACATCGACAAAAACATGAACCGTGGTAAGAGAAAAGGTTGTTATATTTGTATTTTTAATGTACGTTTTGTATGTTGCTTTAAACAAACATGTTTAAGGAATGTACTAATCAGTTGAATAGAGTATGGTTTCGGGCAGCAACATATAGATTATAAATCTTTTCAGATAAACGCTCAGTTTGACCGGATAGTGTATTCTCCACTATTGCTTTAAAGCTACTGAAATCCAGATGGCACGAAAAAAAAAAAAAAAAAAAAATCGAATTCGCCCTAATTGTTATTCTTTATGTTATCCAAGTAAAACCAGGGTAGACAATGTATCGTTTTTTATCAATAAAGTGAACTTGAGTCGTTTTCAATTGTCCCGATGAAGGGGTTTCCTATCTAAAAATACTTACCCCGTTACTGACAGGGTAGAATTTGCGATGGAAAAAGAATCGAAAACAAGAAAATCTCACCGATTATAGGGGTATGTAATATGTCAGTTATCATATTTTAATGCCCCAAATACAAAAATAACACTTATTTTCTTAAAATTGGATTTTTTAAAAAAAGGACTGACCATATTTGAAGTCGGTTAATTAGTGCTTACATTTACTTTTACAACACGTCGTCTGTATCGAACATGTTTAATGGAGAGTTTGGTCATGGAGCGGTCGAATTGTTTGACCATAAAACGCTTCATCAAGTCCACGATCGCCCTTTTAAAGTGTCCATCCTTATTGATCAGTCACTCAGCTGTAATTTTATTTTCTCGGGTGCAATCTTTATGTCCACTAAATGGACTCTGTAAACATCTTCTTCTAATTTAAGGGTAGGGCCTACTCGATAGTCCGCAGTTGTCATATTGACACAGTAATCTTTGAATCTGGAAACGTTCTTTGTTACGTTATGTTCTTATATGAGTAAGGAAGTGTTTTTGAGAAGGTGGTAAGTAATGTCTGAGAATTGAATGCACTTGTTGTAACGACTTGTCATGGTCTACCCTTTCAATGCATAATGCACTGGGAATTATCACTCCACCTAAAGGGCATTAGTTCAAGTGAATAGTGAAAGACAAGGACAATAATCTATAACCATGGATGGTTTATAGAGCAAAGACTGCATGGTAAGGGATTTTATATGAAATATTTAATTCCTTGCAGTGAATTGATATTTCATATCAAGAATAAAGATTTTGACGGCATTCGAAAAGTCATGGGAATGCACTCTTGTTTACAATTCCGTCCCATGAATTAAATCTGCAACAGACGACTTTAAAAACATCTAGGATACAACAAAGAATCTCTTTTTACACCTAAAAGTATATTTTAAGATTTTCAGGCTTTCATACACCTATTCGAGCAACTGGCTGCTTTTACACATAGACTGTTAGCCTGTTAGTGGAAGACTAATGATGTCTGACGCATTGACATTTGAAAATTTAGGGTAAAAATATTTTGGCAAAATGAGAAATTGCTAAAAAAAGAAAAAAAAAGAGCAACTCTTTGTTTTTGTCGTAATGTTTTCAAAAGCCGTATACTGCATATGCACCAAATTGCATTGACTTCAATTATTATGAACGACAATCTTGGATTTAAGTTGTAGTTGCCTCGAATGACAGATCATATACAGGTGGTACTCGACGATATTTTATAAATTAATCGGTTGTATTAACATCACATCAATCAGGTTTCCTCACAGGGGATTCAACGCTTAATCCGTTAACCTACTTTTATAATGACATTTCGCAAGGCCATTGACGAAGGAGGAAAAGAAGTGCGTGCAGTACCTAAATCGTTCGACAGAGTATGGCACAAAGGTCTAATCCACAAGTTAGCATCTATTGGTGTCCAGGGTGGTTTGGTACAATGGTTTGCGTCATATCTATCGTTGCGAAAACAATGCGTAGTTATAACGTATTATAACATTGATATTGGTCAATATTGAATGGTCTGTAACAGCGTGAGTCCCCACGGTGAAGCAATTCAGTCATGGTCTGTACAATGGCTAGTGTCTTGTAATCCTATCAAAACCGCCTCGGTGGTGTAGTACTAGAGCGTCCGCCTCGGTTGCGGGAGGTCCCGTGTTCGATCCCCGACCGGGTCATACCAAATACTTTAAAAATGGTAGTAATGGCCATCCTTCTAGGCGTACAGGGTTGCGGGGCGGTCAGTATTACGACTGACTGACTGGCTGGTGTCAGGATAAACGGACCAGTTGTAATTGTAACTTGCCAAGGAAATGCCGTGATATAACTGAAACATTGTTGAAAGCGGTGTTAAAACACCAACCAACCAATCAATCATCAATAATCCTATCAAAATAGAATGAATGTACCGAAAATTAGCCAAACCGTACCACCCATCATTAAAAAACAGGGATCATTTTGATATCTGAAGTTTGTACTGTCACAGACTTTTAGAAATGTAGCATTCATTTTATTAGTGCATCTTAACTCTTTCAGCGCCGAATTGTTTGAAATAGACTCGTCTATGTTCAAAGTCGGGCGTCTCCATTTCGCATGTTATATAAGTTTGGACTATTTTGATAACTAAAAGGCAAACAATGCTGATTTCAGGTGAGACAGCTCGTTACGAGCTGACTCACCTGAATCAGTATTGTTTGCAAAAACCTCAATATTGCCTTTGGCGCAGAAAGAGTTAAAATAAAGTTACCCCCTTTTAGGACCGTATACAGATTAAACTTGAAATTGGTATTGGAAATTTGAAACTATATCTGCAACGTAAATTGTTTTCTGTATCTGTATTAAAAGCCGGAATAGGTAAAATATGTTTGTTTTTCTTAATACACAAGCAGACAATTGGAGAAAGATCGGAATGCGTGTTTTACAAGGAAATATTTACTAGCGAGTCATTATTGCAAATGTCAAACATGTTAAAGACGATGTCATGTGCATAAAAAACTGAAACAAAAATACATCCTCGTACTTGACATTTCCGCGATAGCCATAAAACGTACGACGATCAAATCACGGAACAATAAATTATATAACGCACGATTAAAGTTTTTCAAATGATAAATTGTATTGATACTTTTTCTTAAAGGTTCCTTGAACTGATCAGAGTTCAATTTTAAATATGCATGTCCATTGATAATCCATGAATGACAAGAGTGTGTCGCTTGTCAATCAGTCAGTAAGTAACATTGTATCGGATGAACAGCCGGACAGACAGGCGACATAGTGATGCCTATGTGTGATACTACACAGGCAGGCGACTTATAAGTGATACCTATGGGTGATACTACAAAGGCAGGCGACCTATAAGTAATACATATGTGTGATAATACAAAGGCAGGCGACCTTAACGTGATGCCTATGTGTGATACTACAAAGGCAGGCGACCTATAAGTGATACCTATGTGTGATACTACAAAGGCATGCGACCTATAAGTGATACCTATGTGTGATACTACAAAGGCAGGCGACCTATAAATGATGCCTATGTGTGATCGTACAAAGGCAGGCGACCTATAGGTGATGACTATGTGTGATACTACAAAGGCAGGCGAGCTATAAGTGATACCTATGTGTGATACTACAAAGACATGTGACCTATAAGTGATGCCTATGTGTGATACTACAAAGGCAGGCGACCTGCAAGTGATGACTATGTTAAATACTACAAAGGCAGGCGACCTATAAGTGATACCTATGTGTGATACTACAAAGACAGGCGACCTATAAGTGATGCCTATGTGTGATACTACAAAGGCAGGCGACCTGCAAGTGATGACTATGTTAAATTCTACAAAGGCAGGCTACCTATAAGTGATACCTATGTGTGATACTACAAAGGTAGGCGACCTATACGTGATGCATATGTGTGATACCTATGTGTGATACTACAAAGGTAGGCGACCTATACGTGATGCATATGTGTGATACCTATGTGTGATACTACAAAGACAGGCGACCTATAAGTGATACCTATGTGTGATACTACAAAGGCAGACGACCTATAAGTGATATATGTGTGATACTACAAAGGCAGGCGACCTATAAGTGATGCCTATGTGTGATACTACACAGGCAGGCGACCTATAAGTGATGCCTATGTGTGATACTAATAAGGCAGGCGACCTGCAAGTGATGACTATGTGTGATACTACAACGGCAGGTAACGTATAAGTGATGGCTATGGGTGATACTACAAAGGCAGGCGACCTGCAAGTGATGACTATGTGTGATACTACAAATGCAGGCGACCTATAAGTGATACCTATGTGTGATACTACAAAGGCAGGCGACCTATAGGTGATGACTATGTTTGATACTACAAAGGCAAGCGACATATAAGTGATGCCTATGTGTGATACTACAAAGGCAGGCGACACAGTGATGTCTATGCGTGATACTACAAAGGCAGAATACCTATAAGTGATGCCTATGTGCGATACTACAAAGACAGGCGACCTATAAGTGATGCCTATGTGCGATACTATAAAGGCAGGCGACCTATACGTGATACCTATGTGTGATACTACAAAGACAGGCGACCTATAAGTGATGCCTATGTGTGATACTACAAAGGTAGGCGACCTATAAGTGATGCCTATGTGTGATACTACAAAGGCAGGCTACCTATAAGTGATGCCTATGTGTGATACTACACAGGCAGGCGACCTATAAGTGATGCCTATGTGTGATACTACAAAGACAGGCGACCTATAAGTGATGCCTATGTGTGATACTACAAAGGTAGGCGACCTATAAGTGATGCCTATGTGTGATACTACAAAGGCAGGCTACCTATAAATGATGCCTATGTGTGATACTACAAAGGCAGGCTACATATAAGTGATGCCTATGTGTGATACTACACAGGCAGGCGACCTATAAGTGATGCCTATATGTGATACTACAAAGGCAGGCGACCTATAAGTGATGCCTATGTGTGATACTACACAGGCAGGCGACCTATAAGTGATGCCTATGTGTGATACTAGATAGACAGACGACCTATAAGTGATGACTATGTGTGATACTACAAAAGCAAACCTATAAGTGATGCCTATGTGTGATACTACAAAGGCAGTAGACACAAATGCGCAATAAATCACAAGTAGCATTAAACATAAACACATTAATAGAAATCCTTACAAAACTGTCAATCAAGGTTATTTACAAGTACCGCATTGGAATAATAACTATATACCCCTCATCGAACGTGCTTGCAAAATAATATGACATCGGCATTCATTCATATACGTTATACGGATAAATACATTAAGCGTTTTTGGGGAGAAATCACGACAGTGACTATTGTTTCTGATGGATGTCTTCGGAACATCAAGTGCTCAATGTCCTGCCATTGTCCAGTCACAGATGGCAATAGAACTAGCTGATTATATTGTAAAACCCGGGCGCAGGGTCCTCACAGGTGTTTAATTCATTACAGCGGAATGAGATTGTGGGACAAGACCCAGTGTCAAAGCAATCAGTGATCAATGAAAAGCTACGAGCGGTTACCCTTACCAATAGATCCACACGGAGAGAGGGGGTGGATGGTAATTTGGGTCATATATTGTTCAAAACGTAACCAAATGGGACATTTCCATGGTATCAAAATAGAGGATATTACATGAGTGGTCATTCAATACGAAATTTAGAAAACGAGTTTAATAACATTTTGTATTTAATGACCACGAATGTTATATTCTATTTATATCATAAATTCCAATTCGACGATTATTAGCGCAAAATATATATAACGTCGCTATATAGCGCGGTCATTTTCAATGCTTTTCATTATGACGTTACGTAGCATTGTTATTACACTAGTTGAATACGCAATTTATTCAATGGCTTTATTACACTCCCGGCGACGTCATTTATGATATAAAGGTACAAGTTGGCTTTTATGGACAGTGTAGATTCACATCAGCATGTTCATCAGAACAAACCGAAAGATCTATTCTGTTCACATATTACTTACACAAGGTTGTTGGAAGCTTCTATCAACTTCTGAAAATTATGCTATGACTTTAGCAGATGCAAAGTCTGATCGGAACCTACACTATTCACAATTGCTGACTTGTACAAGTTCGCATTAAAGCGCTCAAACATAGCTTAACCCTTTCCCTCATACGACAATTCTGCAGCAGACGACTTTGAACATATTTTGTCAAAAAATGGAAAATCTCTATAATTGAATGGGTAACCTGTGACGACTAAAAGTGCAATTTCTTCTTTTGTCACTATGTTTTCAAAAAGCTGTCTGCTGCAGAGGCGTGAGAAAGCGTCTATATGAGGGAAAGGGTTAATATAAGAGAACTCAAGATTATTTCAGTTTTAGAAAGAAACAAGGAAAGAGGACTCGATTGGTTGTCAGGAGATGTTATACAAAACCCATATTACAATTAATCATAACGCGTTAACAATATACGACATTTTAAAAATATTGTGTTAAAGGTAGATACTTGTTCGTCAAAAAATGCAATTTCTCCTTTTGCCAAAATGTTTCTAATGTTATTCATTAATTACACCCTTCATTTATGTTGACAAATGTTTTTAAACGCGCCAGCTGCAGATTTACTAATTTAAGAAATAACGCAGGTTATGAACGATAATTACACGAGCCAAATCAGTCCTCGTAAGATCTATTGCAAAATTTGGTTTCAGTTAAAAAAAGGACACGTTTAAAAGGTAGTTAAAACGTATTCAAATGTAAAAGCGGCTTTTCTTTCACAAGTTTCTGTCAATTTTTAGTTTATTTCCACTGAGAACAAAGGGTGAGATATCAATGAAAAAAGGTTAATGTCAAAACGAGACGTTTGAAGCGAAATCAGCTGTTTTAGACAAGAGTAAATTAAACTTGATTCGGGTACAGGTCACCACTTAATAATATCTCACCCCTCGGTGAATTCAAATTGATTCCCCCTTTGAAAACATGTCCCAGGAATAAAAAAAACACTGGTCGAATAACGTTCTGTGTGCATTCACGCGTTCTTTATACGCTTCATACTGCTGTTTGTGAATGCCATATTTGAATGTCCATTTGTCTGATAAAAACTCGTCAATAGCGGTCAGCAATACTTACTTGCATTACAAAGAGAGTCAAACTATTCTTCATTCGTGTTGATTTGTGTTATGATTTAAATGTGAACTAGAAGTATGCCCACTGGCCAAACTGTTACTATAACAAGCAAGACTATGTCCGCTTTACAAAAGAACTGTTTCCGAATGTACGGAGTGGTCCAAATTACAGACTCACCAGTTTAAAAAAAAGACATTTTAAACGTCAAGGATATGCATGCTATTCGTCATCGTCTACTTAAGTGTTGACCGACTCGGAGGTGTATTGGTTGAGTGTCCACCTTGAGTGCGGGAGGTCGCGGGATCGATCCCCGGTGGGGTCATACCAAAGACTTTAAAAAGTGTAGTAATGACTGCCCTCCTTTGCGCTCAGAGTTGCGGGGTTAGCATTACGACCAACTGGCTGGTGTCAGGGTAAATGGACCAGAAGTGTTGGTTACTTATCCAGGTAACGCCGTGATATAACTGAAACATTGTTGAACGCGGCCTTAAACATCAAACAATAAATCAATCTACTTTAGTGTTAAAACGAGTAAATTACTCGAGTTGATCGAGAATTGACGGTCGAAAATGGCCAGTTACTGTCAGAGTTATGTCCCTTAATAATAGAATGGTGTCGCATATATGTATAGTTTTAGTACCCCGGACCAGGGTCGTAGAAGAGGGATAGGTAATTAAATTGTATACTAAAATATCACGCGTGCCAACATTTGTAAGCAAGTAAAACTAAAAAACTATTCAAGAAAGGAAAATAAAAAATAATAATTCTGGAAGTTTGAACATTCTTCTATTGCAGTAGATAAAAATAGTTTAATATACTACAGGTATTGATAATATGTTATCCTTATGAAAAATGTCAGTCTATTAATTTTTGAAAAAAATAATATAATTCAGAAATCCCAATATCTGTGTCTTTTAAACCAGACAGTGTTCAAAATACAAAGAAATTCCAGTTATTCATTGTATTTCTAACTTAAGTTGAAATGTTAAGCTTTCAGAATATGTATGTTTTGTGTATGTGCCAAATGTGACTTCAAAGTTTTATTTGCTACAAAATATGAACATTTGGACAATTTTATTTCTATGTGTGATATTTTAACCAGATAAAAGGTACAGGTGGAGTTGTCTATCCCTCTTATCTACGTCCCTGCCCGTACTAATGCTTAACTGCATCCAACCACAGACCGTTATTTATCCTGTCACGTGTAGCAATTTCGACCCGATAACAGGGTGCCGTATATTTATTTTGATATACGTCAGTTGATCACGTGATAAGCTGGCGCGCACCTGCTAGCCGGGACTACTTTTTTTAGCAAGCGTCGCTGTAAATTCCAACTTCAATCGATAAAAACAGCATATATCGTGGATAAATTTCTCATTTGTGAATACAACATTCATGAAGATAGCTATTTTTTGTGTTGTATTATGTTAGAAATTTGAGAACTATTTTTTTCCGCGCATCAATCACGATTGGCTGCTGTTTATTTATAAAACATGACGTCACAATGAAAGGGATGCAATTCAGTAAGTTACATATTTTTAAAGCTGCCATAAAAATAAAAAAAATAAATGCAACAGGATAAATAGAATAATAGGTTGGTGCCGTCGATTGAGAAAGTTTATCTGGCTCGGCACCGTAATTTATCGGATTCGCCTTCGGCTCACCCGATAAATTACTCCGCCTTGCCAGATAAACTTTCTCAATCCACGGCACCAACCTATTATTCTCTATATTGTCTCTGGTTCAGGATGCATTACACATGTACCGATATGCACCAAAATCTTTTTAAAAGGTATGTAGCCGGTTTCGTGAAAACATATATACTGAGTTTTCAGTGGTCATGTACCGTCGATCATGTAGCATGAAGAATTGAGTCAGTTCTGTCGTATCAATACCAACTTCACCCTACCCATTAATCCCCAACAGGACAATGAGGGTCATATATCGCTCGCATGAGACCATATAAATTTGACAACATGTCTTCAAAGTTCTTATTCTATACATGTAAGGAAAGAGAGCCCCGCGCCCAGTTTGCCATAGTTTTCAACGGAAAGGAATGATTTGAACACTGTTGGTAAAGTGTCATCCACGGAACATTTGTGCCAAATACTTTTATACGTTTTCATTCTATATAAATACAAGGAAAACAAGTCCCACCCATTGGCGGTCATGTTTTTCAACGGATAAAAAGTTGTGTAATTCTTGTTCATTTCTGTATTTCCTGTACAAAAGTTGTGTGATTGTTGATTATTTCTGTATTACTTGTACAAAAGTTGTGTAATTGTTGTTCATTTTCTGACAAATTTTAACACACGTGACAGAGGGTCACCGCACAAAGAACATTTGTGCCAAACTATTTTCAAATCGGGCCAGTAATTTTCGACAAAAAAAGTTTTTAATATATATATACATATTAGGACAGCAAGTCACAGTTCCCTGGTGGCCATATTTTTTCAACGAATTGGAATAATTTGATTTCAAATCGGGCCAGTGCTTTTTGACAATATTTTCTTTTACAATTTGGATATTTTTCCATATTTCAGATGCCGCATCAACCAAAGCTGTACATGGAATCTAATAATTTCAAGGAGGAACATCCCAGGAAGATTCCTGCGAAGTTTCGTGAAAATAAGTTCTGTGGTTTCAGATGAGATTTTAGAATGGGTTTAGCAAAATTGTGGACAGGCCGTCGACGGGCACCGGATGGTAAGTGATCACAAAAGCTCACATGCACTTCGTGTTCAGGTGAGCTAAAAAGCTCAGGAAGTGTACAAGGGGGCCGTCACGAAGACACAGATTCGAATTCCGAGTGAACCTTGTGTAGGAAAAGGAGTAAAATCACACAGAACTATTTTGAACAATGATTGACTGCGGGCACGTGAATATATCATTTGATCCACTCGAAAATAGGTAGACACAGTAATTTTGTAAATGAACATAGTCTAGAAGAGTTTCTTCACTTTTCTCTATGTTAGTCTGGAGTTCATTCCCCTTTCAGTATGTTAGTCTGGAGTTCATTCCCCTTTCACTATGTTAGTCTGGAGTTCATTCCCCTTTCACTATGTTAGTCTGGAGTTCATTCCCCTTTCACTATGTTAGTCTGGAGTTTATTCCCCATTCGCTATGTTAGTCTGGAGTTCATTCCCCTTTCACTATGTTAGTCTGGAGTTCATTCCCCTTTCACTATGTTAGTCTGGAGTTCATTCCCTTTTCTCTATGTTAGTCTGGAGTTTATTCCCCTGTCACTATGTTAGTCTGGAGTTCATTCCCCTTTCACTATGTTAGTTTGGAGTTCATTCCCCCTTCACTATGTTAGTCTGGAGTTCATTCCCCTTTCACTATGTTAGTCTGGAGTTTCTTCCCTTTTCTCTATGTTAGTCTGAAGTTCATTCCCCTTTCACTATGTTAGTCTGGGGTTCATTCCCCTTTCACTATGTTAGTCTGGAGTTTCTTCCCTTTTCTCTATGTTAGTCTGGAGTTTCTTCCCCTTTCTCTATGTAAGTCTGGAGTTTCTTCCCTTTTCTCTATGTTAGTCTGGAGTTCATTCCCCTTTCACTATGTTCGTCTGGAGTTTATTCCCTTTTCTCTATGTTAGTCTGGAGTTTCTTCCCCTTTCTCTATGTAAGTCTGGAGTTTCTTCCCTTTTCTCTATGTTAGTCTGGAGTTCATTCCCCTTTCACTATGTTCGTCTGGAGTTTATTCCCTTTTCTCTATGTTAGTATGGAGTTCATTCCCCTTTCACTATGTTAGTCTGGAGTTCATTCCCCTTTCACTATGTCATCGTACTGTATGTAATTTAGTCAAGGACTTATGTGCCACCAAGGGAGCATGGGTAAGTGTTCTTTAGCCGTTATATAACTGATATAACTGATAAACTATTGAAAAAGGGGGCGTATATTCTTAAGTTGAAGAACATATATGTTCTGCTCTGTTATATTTATATGAAATGCAGCATTGGCCTTTCTAGTTCAAAAATCTTACGCTACTTCGATTGTCAAACAAAACCATATCGTGTTACCTTTCCATTGTTTTGCAGTATTATGTCTATTAGGTACATGTATTTGTTTACGGACAATGATTTGTTTTGTTGAGACTGCTGTGTGACTCACCATACACTTCATTGGTCTGGCTCTCTACAAATACGTATCCTTTTTTAAAATGACCGTGCGAATGTGTCATGTAGATATTTAGATAAAGATCAGTTAAAAAGTATTAGTGACCGGATTACAAAGATACGTATCTCGAACTTTCAGCGAGCTTAACTGCGAGCCGCGTCTGGCGATTAGGGGGTCATGTTGTCGGATCGCTAAAAGGGATATGGTCAGAGAGGACTATATAATAGTGAGCAAACTGGTCTTGTTCCCCCACAATATCTCTCTTATTACTCAACCAAACCATATGTTGTGGGTACTCGAAAGAATCGTCTCACTGAGACGATTCTTTTGAGTACCCACAACATAGGGTTTGAATGTCAAATAAGGATTAAAAAAACATAACAAATGCCCCTTATCTGGAGCTCCGTGATAGCCCTGGATATGGTAGTTTTACAAGTGGGACTACACATCTTGGTTTTGTTTGGCACAGAGCTACACATGCGTCCATAGTACATGTACACGGCTAGTGAACACTCAGGTGAGACTAGTATGTGCAGACGCATCTAAATATTTCTAAATATAAACAAGATCTTAAAATAGACAGGCGCGGCACATATAAATGAATACAAACCAATTTTTTTTTTGAACCCATTGCTTTATTGGTAGTTCTTAACGATATTTATACTTATAGAAAAAGACATACAATTACAATTACAGTATGTTTATTCAGTAATTTAGGCCTCTGGCCCATTATACAAATTTACATTTACAAAATAAGTCCACATGAGTGAGATCACATTAAAGAGGTTGAAGTATAGAAAAATGTTCTGTATGCGAATATAAATAAACAGTACATATATTATAAAACATCGTGACAAAACAGTTATAGTGTATAACTGAAGAACTCTTCGATCATTGTCTGATGAAACATAAATGTTTTAGCGCATATATAAACGTGCATTATGTTTTGCATTCTAAAACTGGACTGTCGATACATATTTTTTGCGCAAAGAAACGAAAATCGCAAAAGCCCCTGAAATAGTCCTCATGTTAAGGTATATATATTGGATATGAAAAAAAAAAAAAAAAAAAAAGGCGTACACGAAAGGTGTGGGTGTTTATGTGTTTGTTACCATTTGTTTTTGATTTAAAGAAACCACACCAAACTACAGTGAAACAAGCGACAGTGTCATGACTACAAATATTGTCTAACAAATAGTAAGACTTATATTTACGGTTTAGATTTTAAAACTGGACTGTCCTAGGCCATAATTAATTGTGCATGGAAACTGAATCGCAAAAGCCCCTGAAATAGTATATTGGATATAAAAAATAAATTAAATGCATACACGACGGGTGTTTATGTGTTTGTTACCATTTTTTTTTTTGCTTTGAAGAAACCAAAGCAAACTACAGTGAAACAAGCGAAAGTGTCATGACTACAAATATTGTCTAACAAAGAGTACGAATTATATTTACGGTTTAGATTTACTTTCGATTGTCTCATTAGTCCCACCCACACAATTGAGCCGTCCCGCGAGAAAACCAACATTGTGGACTCTGCGTTAAGTAATCGACCCGGATCGGCCTAAGTATGCCGCGCAGGCTTACACGGATAGACACGTTTCGCCTCCTGTTAATTTTCTGTTTCAGGAATCATTACTCTATACCTCTATCGCCCTGTGACGGAATGTGTCGGCCCGGATCAGGCTGCGCGGACTGCGCAGGCTGATATGGGTCGATATATTACGCAGAGGCCATAATGTTGATTTTCTCGCGGCGCACGGCTCACATTTTTTACATGCAAGTCACGCCAGACAAAACATTGAACACTGAAGCCCCGAGTCAATCTGATATTACGCACCGCTTCGTTAGAGGATGCGTTGTTCGCCTACATAAAGAAAGAGGTAGACATTAGTATGTTCAGCCTTATTTGTAACACAAACGTACTCGTCACATGTTGTTAGGAATTCGTGCGAATGGTTCACAAATTGTGTGATATATACGATTTGTTACGCTACTACCCCTTGGTGGAACTGAAACGCATTCGTCACAAGCTAAAAACAAGATGAAATAAAAAGCTTTATTTTTAGGATAAACGAAAACGTCACACTACAAAAAGCAATTCAGCGAAAGAGGGTCATATCTGCAGATTATTACATACAGCAATATAATGAAACGTAAGACGTTTCAAGTTAAAACTGGATATATAGCCACATGTTTGTATAACAGGAGAAGACCCGAGGAAACACAGACATTATTATTCAACAAGCCAAATGAACTTATTGAGACATATACGAGTACTGGGAATACAAAGCATAGGAATTTAATGAACAACTCGTCAACGGGCAAACGAAACTGAAAGAAAAATCCCTATATGAAATGAAGTGTTTTATCTGAGACACGATCTTTGCGCCATTCAATGACATGTCATACACAACAATGATTGAACAAACCTTGAACCTTGTGGAATGCCGGATCCTTTCTTGAAACGGCCATCGTTTTTTCTTGAATACATGGGGTCGCATTAGTTAACAATGTAACGCAACATCTAATGTCCCAATCGGCAATTCAGTGCTACTGTAACACTGTTTGCGAAACCTTTAAATGTTCAGTTTTCTTTCTTTAATTCGAGCGAAAAGGAAAACAAAGAGCGCACTGATTTGTTATACACCGATCGCAAGGTTAAAGCGCACAAGGGTGAATATTCCCACATGGTGTTTGTACCGACATTTTTCTTTCACACAATCGCAGACCCCCCTTGATCGTTTAGACAATTAATTAGTGGAAGAGTTTTAATTAAGACAATGCGAACCCTCGTGAGTTCAGGCCATATGCGGTTCCGTGTGCGAAATCTAAAACCACATACATCTGGCGGCCCGATAACGTTGCTGATCGCATGCCGAGCTATGGGGTACTATGAACGTCTCACCCCGGCTAACACTGAGGGTAGTTAAATGGGCGTTTCGCATGCAACATGTACATTTCACCCACAATGCTGACGGACTTTTGTTTCACTCACGTGCTCACACTTAAACTGTTTAAATTGGCGATGTCATACTTTAACAATTATAAAAATACTAAACTCATTATAGGAGTGTTTAATATAACGGCGGTGTTCGATTTTGCGAAATCGATGTGTTCCGCCAATTTAGCTTTTACATTTATTATATCATAGCACATGGCATCATAATCACATGACATCACATGGCACCACCTCATAAAATAAATCATATCATACCATATCATCATATCATATAATATCATATCATCATATCATCATATCACATATTATCATATCACATATTATCATCATATCGTATCATATCATGTCATACCATATCATCATATCATATTATATAATATCATACCATATCATATTAATCACATCATATCATACCATATCATCACATCATATCAGCAGATGACTTTGAAAACACATATGCGATTTTTAAAAAGAATATAAAATTATAAAATAGAGTTGAACACTTTATGACAAAAGGAGAAATTTCTCATTATGTGTAATTTCTCTTTTTTTTCATAATGATTTTAAAAGTCGTTTGCTGCAGAGGCGTCAAAATGCGTCTGTAATTGAGAAAGGGTTAACCATCCATCTCATCGATGTAAGCTAATTCAAGGTTGAATGGTAAGCGAACTATTTATCAATAAATACTGTTTAATATTTCCTAATTAACCTAGCTCAAATCATAATACTTCGAAGTTTCAATATACTAGAATATTGTCTCAATCAATAAGGACATGCTTATAACTAACCCAAACAGGGTATTAAAGTCTTCTCAAGTGGAACTATTTAAACGCGAATCTTCCGTTTAAGTTCAATTGAACTGTAATGAATTAACATGTATTTGAGCGGTGCTCCATGAAAACCAAACTTAACGTAACTATTACACATCATAAATGGAGTAGCTAGAGCGACGACGAGGTTGGGACGAGTACGTACGTACGTACAGGCGGATCCCTGTATACCCACGTCGCGTGGAAGAGAATAAAAGGTGGTATTTAAACTGCTCTACAGTTCTTTGCTCTGTTATAAGAACACTTGGGTAAAACATGTTCGCCGGTAAAGTATTAGGGAACATCTGTATATTTGTCACACTGCAAAATTCCCTTGACAATCGCAACCACAGGGTCATAAGCACTCTGAATCTTGTTAAGGGTTTGTTTTCATTTGTTAAGTAACGTACTTAACGTATTCTATTATACAAGCATACTGCGACGATGGTCTCTACTCTCACGAGACACCGCACGAATAATGAAACAAGCTATCGAGTTGTTGCGAGAACAGCGTCAAATTCACTTGAATATTTCTTCTCCTCGTGTAAAAGTACGGGAAACGGAAGTTGTAATGGCTATTTGAAGTGCTCTCTGGTTGGTCGATATTTGGTCGTGTCCGGATTTTTAGCCAATCAGCGATCAGGTAATAGGAAACCATTTCTTTTTGTGTCGATATATTTAGTTTTGACGTGTCTGTGTTTTTCGCGGAAATGGTACCCCTTACGGCAATTCAAATATTAAGAAAACAAAGAGATGGATAAAAAATCGGGACGATCATTCGATGTAGCAACTGATGGGCTACACAACGCACACCGAGTGGTTTCTAAATTCGAAAAACTGTGGGAGGAGATAGTTTTCGCCCGTTTCCATAGCAACGGTGGTTTCTATGGAGACCATACTACAAAAGGAACAACTAGAGCATAGACCCTTCATCCCTACCAAGTTTGGTCGAAATCCGTTGACTAGTTTTGGCGCTACGCTTGCCACAAACAAACAAACGGACAAAAAGAAGACCGACTTTAAGGGTCTCTAGAAGAGAGAACCAATAAATACAACGGCTCTAACTTCCTCGTTTGCTGGAGTTAACCCATGTTTGCGTTTTGGTCAACTACAAAATAAGAAACGACGATCCAATAAATCGCTATGCGCCAGCATGTAGCCAAATATATACCCTAAACACTGGTCTCAAGGATGTTAACCGCAAGAGATCGTTTTACGATACCTATACTTAAAATCACGGTACTAGCAGTGCAATTTTACAGATCGGACACGAGTCTACAACTTCCGTTTCACAGAGGTTTTTAATGAGAGCTGTGATTGGCCGTTTCAGTTTAAGCGACCAATGAAATTACCTGTTACAGTAAGGATATGAATAAATATGGACATCGGACACGAATCTACAACTTCCGTTTCACAGAGGTTTTTAATGAGAGCTGTGATTGGCCGTTTCAGTTTAAGCGACCAATGAAATTATCTGTTACAGTAAGGATATAAATAAACATGAACATCGGACACGAGTGTACAACTTCCGTTTCACAGAGGTTTTAATGAGAGCTGTGATTGGCCGTTTCAGTTTAAGCGACCAATGAAGTTACCTATTACAGTAAGGATATAAATAAACATGAACATCGGACACGAATCTACAACTTCCGTTTCACAGAGGTTTTAATGAGAGCTGTGATTGGCCGTTTCAGTTTAAGCGACCAATGAAATTACCTATTACAGTAAGGATATAAATAAACATGAACATCGGACACGAGTCTACAACTTCCGTTTCCCAGAGGTTTTAATGAGAGCTGTGATTGGCAGTTTCAGTTTAAACGACCAATGAAATTACCCGTTACAGTTAGGATATAAATAAACATGAACAACAGAAACACTTTAATTTTTTGAACGTACACACATTTTTTTATGATCATGAATAAAACAGGATGAGCTTATAAATTAAAATCACCCATACGTTTCATATTTATGTATTTCTGTTTATGATGTCATAGGAAATTTAATGCTGCAACTAGTTGTATCATAGGTTTATAATCAGAGATGCTCTCTATGGGGAACTGTGTTCAGTTGTATACACATCGACGTAAAAGTTCTCGTAAGAATTGCGTGTCATCACAATACATGTAGTACATTACGAACATTTTTGATACCTGCCCTGTGTTCCATAGTCACAAAACCCAAAACCTGTTTTGCGAAACCTATATAGATAAAAATATTTCAGTCTATTTGGGTTTAGAAAAGAAGAAATAATTAAATAGCAAATTAAGCCAGTGACTTGTCGGAAACTGTTCGTAGAATACCGATATCCAATCGGTTGATTACACGTATAATACCGATTAATTTGTACATGTAGATGTGATTCTTATCTTCTTTTATAGAGAGTTCGTTTTAGGTTCGTAGCTTTCGTTCCGTTCCATAGACATAGCTTAAACGTGTTTACGTTTGTGTTTACTATGGAACACACGGCTGTATATTGTAGAATTACAAGCCCGGACAAGACATCATGTTCAAATACATGTACAACTATCTCAACTATCCCTTCTTACGTGTGGTTTAACCCACAACGAGACGTAATTATGTACGGTTAACTCCCGGTTAATTAGTTGTGGTTTTACTACACGAGTCACCTCATTTTTCTATGATGACATTCACAATGGGCGCGTAGTGATGGGCTTCTCTAGGATAGAGAACTGTACGTCATGTCTAAATATAAATTCAGAAAACATGCGCACTAATGCTTTCCATCTGAACGGTGTTTCCTCGTCTTAGTAGTAAACCATTCGGAACTACTCGGGTAATTCCATAATCCGTCATCATCCATTGGTGAAGCATTCGTCACCGAGGTATTCCGAATGAGTAGTAAACATCGTTGGTCGCCATTTTGAAATGCTAGTAACCCCAGGCTTGAGGTGAGTTATCAGGATTCGGGTCAAAAGGTCAAAATGACGTCACTAAGGTTAAAAGTATCACCGTTCAAATGGATTCCGAGTGCACTCGGGCTGTTCTGGGATCCAATATGAACTCGCCCAATGTACATACCGGTCACCTGAATGTCACGTAGATCGTTCCCATGCTCATAGAACGGAATTTGAACTGCCGATGGTATTCGGTTTCCTACAGATCTAAATGAAGTAGCACAATTACTATCAGATCTACATCACGCGTCGAAATGAAAACCAATCATTTATTTGCTGTTTAAATCGTGTCTATTGAAGAAAAGTACACTTTCTGAACACTTTTTCAAATCGGCCTGTCCACATGTTAACAGAAGCTTCTGACAAGATTAAGCAAGCAATATGAGCCGTACCGCGAGAAAACCAACATAATGGCGTCTGCGTAATGTATCGACCCCGACCATCCTGCGCAGTCCGCGCAGACTGATCCGGGCAAACACATTCCGTCTCAGGGGGATAGAGGTATAAAGTAATGCTTCCTGAAACAGAAAATCCACAGTAGACGAAAAGTGTCTATCCGGGTAAGCCTGCGCGGCAAGCTTAGGCTGATCCGGGTCGATACTTTACGCAGGGTCCACAATGTTGGTTTTCTCGCGGGACGGCATTTATGTGTCTCTTGATGGGACTGTGCAGATACACATGCTGAAATGGATTTACACTGTTCACAAAAGGAAACCCGTACTTTGTCCCATGACCGGGCTGAAAGTATGATTTTTCCTGAAATAGGGCAGGAGTTACTTGCATAACTCATTGAAGTTTTGGCTAGAGCATCAGCTTCGAGCGTTGAGGACTAGTGTTCGATTACTGGAAGGGTCATGCGTATAGGAGTAACTTCCCTAGTTTATGCTATGCTTTTAAGGGCCATCATCACAATTGATATATCCATGTCAGTATAGACTTCCGGTAGTTGTCCTGCTGGTACCTTACCAAGGATACCTAGTGACATAATTGATAAACAACTGGGCCCCGTTTTATCAACGGTCCTAAGGCCGGTCTTAATTAGGACCGGTCCTAACTAGGACCATATTGATAAAACGGCCCCCAGGGGTTTACTTAAATCATCATTAAAACCAGTCACTTGCTACGATGTCAATGTTACACAAGAATAAAGCATGTAGACTGCAACTACAACAACAAAAAAATGTTTTCATGCATGTGTAGAAGAGAAGAGAAGATGTCTTCTTTCTTCTGTTTACCTGTTTCATTTTCAAAATTCTTTGGCGGTGACGTTTAACAAGTTATCCAATCAAATCGCTTGTTATAAAAACACCGCATCGAACCGGAAGTTGATGGGTTCCCACTATATCAGTATTGTTGAAAAGGAAGATGCAATGCTTATTTGGTCGTATTGATCAAGGCCTTTGAACAATTTGTTTTTATTTAGGATCAGACATTTTAAACACAGTTAGGGGAGGATATACGCGTGATTGCATGAACAAACTACACTTGCCGAAAGGAGGCGATGTAGAGTTTAGTTTACTACCATGTTTTTAAATATCAAATAAATAGAAAAGCTTAAACATTAAAACAACCAGATTTATATTATTTTCTTTGAAAATTTTACTTTACTTTATTAAAAATAAACCACGAACAACCTTTTGTATACGTTTCTCTTTGTCAGTGGTAGATCGTTGCATACACTAGTTATCTGTGTTTAACCCTTTCAAAGGTTAAATCTTCAACGTAATGTACAGCAATTAACAAAACTGTAACAAATAGTGCATATATCTTGAGCGTCAATATTCTGAGATCTCTTATACACACATCTCGACGCATCAGTATTAGATGTTTTTAAAAATCATTATCAGAAGATAATTCGTAGGGTGTATATGTGAGTATAAGTTTTCACTGTCCCGGATTGACGCCCCAGAAACCTTGTCAAACCGGGAAGACAGCAGCGGCGGCACCGTAGAAGTTCGGGATGATCCGTAATGTACCCTGTTGTTTCTGCTCGAACACGCAGATCGTCCCGGTTGTTTTAAAATGTTTAATACATTCGGGTGACACCGCGAGAAATATCCATAACCGGCGGGATCCGGGCATGTCCGGCACAATGCCGGTAAACCCCGTTGCAGTGCCTGGTCGCTACCGCAATAGCCCGTGGTAATCTGCGTTTGCCCCCGGTCTATTTACTATCCGATCTAAGGGGTGCCACTGGGGCCCCATCGGCGCTGACCGGGGTTATACGTTCGGCTACCGGGACACGACCAGGGTTACACCGGGTTATACCGGGATGGACCGAGAACCATCGTGATATCTTAAATGATACGTGCCAAAACCGGAAAATAACAGGAGTTATCTAAGATATAACGGGGACACCCGGCTTCTAAACCGGCGAGTGGGAAGGGGCACTCCGGGAAAACGACGGGAATGTAAGAATGCAATTGAGTTTTCGGCAAAAATATCCCGGATCATCCCGGTATACCGGCAATTGTCACCGGGAGATACCGGGACAGTAATAATAGGGCTTTACTCTGTACTGTACACTCTTCTCTTAAGTATGTCTTTTAATTTTGCAATAGTACAACATTTCAATACCAATAAAAGGTAAATGAAGATATGTGTTTAATGAAATATGTTCATACAAAAGATTCATTTGAATTCTTTATTACCCAAAAAAGGCAAATGATCAGTTTTGGAAAGATTTGGGTGTGGTAAACTGTTTAACCCTTTCCCTCATATAGACGCTTTCTGACGCCTCTGCAGCAGACGGCTTTTTGAAAACATAGTGACAAAATAAGAGATTGCTCAAAACGAGCAATTTCTCCTTTTGCCACAATGTTTGCCACATTTAGTTATAGGTTATCCATTACATTATAGAGATTTTCTATTATTTGACACAATATGTTCAAAGCCGTCTGCTGCAGAATTGTCGTGTGAGGGAAAGGATTAACCATTATAGCCCAAGGTCTACATTTTCATAATTATTACAAACGATTTTATCTCTTTAACTTGTAATGGTGTTCAATAGTTAGCCGTGTCACCGGAGAGTGACATCAGGACACATTTTAATGAGTGGCGATGTAGATTAGCTTATTTGTTACCCCTTTCCTCATACAGAACGCAACAGAACATAAATTAAGCTTACAAGCTCATAGTCACATACACATTACTGATTGATTGATTGGCGTTTAACGCCGTTTTCGACATTTTTTCAGTCATATCACGGCGGCCAGTTCGCCTACTCATTTGTTTCCTGGTTTTCTCACACCAGTACCCCGCACAACATACTATCCAAGCAACTGGCTGCTTTTACATAAAACATACATTTACATACAGCAGAAATGGCATTTCGTTTGATACATACATATACATACTATTATAACATACCACACAACAAATCGGCAGCAGACGACTATGAAAACATCAAAAATATGGAAACGCTCTTCTAATAAAGAACAAGTATTGAATAAAGTTTAAAAAACAGTGTGCCAAAAACGGAGAAATCGCACATTATGAGCAATTTCTCCTTTTGTCAGAATGTTTTTAAAAGTTGTCTGTTGCTGATGTGTCCATATGTGGGAAAGGGTTAAACGCTCTTCAAATATTCCTAGGATGCGTATTTCTCGAACATAGACGGCGCGGTTCAGAAGGGTCGGTTTTTCTCAACCCTTTCCCACATACAACAAATCTGCAACAGACGACTTTGAAAACACAGTGACAAAAACCTGAAAATTCTCCATGAAAGATATCTCAATTGTTAAAAAATAAAGTTGAAAACATTGTGGCCAAAGGTGAAATTGCTCATCATGATCAATTTCACCTTTGGCCACAATGTTTTCAAACGCCGTCTGCTGCTATTGCGTCAACATGCGTCAGCAGATGGGAAAGGGTTAAGGCGTTTCATCAAATTATGGCGATTGCTTTTACACGGATTTTGTCTTTATTTAACCCTTTCCCTCATGTAGTGAGACCTTCAATAGACAACGCTTGAAAACATAACGGCAAAATGAGTAGTTGGATATGACGAGCAATTATTGTACCCTTTGCAGTGGTTTTAACTCTTATTTAATAATCATACTTTAATCTATAGAGCTTTTTCCTCTTTTAGCTCAGTCGGTAGCGACGCGGGATGTCAATCCAGGAGTTGTGAGTTCGAATCCCGGCTCGGCCCACTTTCTTTCCGACGTTTGACAAAAGTCAATGCGACATGCGGACATTCGTCTTCCACCAATGGGCTAAGTCTATGTGGAAAAAAGTTGCTTGGGAAGATTGTTGTGTGGAGTACTGGGGTGAGAAAACCAGGAAATACATGACTAGGTGAACTGGCCGCCGTGATATGACTGAAAAACGGCGTTAAACCCCAATCAATAAATCCTCTGTTAAACACATGCTTTCAAAGTCGTTTGCAGCAGATTTGCTATACATTGAAATGGGTTTAAGACATAACGGTTACTATTACTTGAAAAAATAAAAGAAATGTTCAACCAGAAATTATGTATCAAAGATATATGCGGAAGACGACAGAACATGTCTGTAATTGAAAGCTTAACTATAGAATAGAGTCGCACATAGTTTGGCGAAGGGATGAACGAACTGTTCTTATAAACAATTTCCCTTTTCGCCACAATGTTGTCAAAGGTTTTCTGTTGTATATCCGTCAAAATGCGTCTGTATACGGGGAAAGAGTAAAAACGGTCTCACATTTCATTTATAATCCATTGCATGAATTAAAGTGACGGACATTTCAATACATCGATTTATTGTAACTGTATACTAATTTTCATATTCCATTTATTGAAAATTAAGGATTTGATGAACGTAATTACGCTTACCAGTGTTGATAAGTATTGCTCTGATATACTAATTATTGTTAAATAGCTGGGTACTTACAACAAGTGTTAATACATTTAAACACAACAGCAATTGCTATTTAATCTAATATGTATAGCAACACTTGTTTTTTTTTTAAATTTCAACTCATGCAGAAGTAATAATAACACTTAACAGAAGTGACAACAAGTTACATTATTTACCCTTTAAAATGTCAGATTTGAGAGTTATCGGAATATAATAGTTAAACTTCTGTGGCCCGTAGTCAGTGACTCACACAAACAATGTCAAGTATATTAATTAATAGGTCTCTGTCTCAATGCCCCCGATAAAATGATGAGTTATCGAATAATTTTAAAGAAAGTAAAGTCAAAAGCGATTCCATAAATTGGAAAGCAGTGCAAAGTGGTTTATTGAAAGAAAATGTTTTTTTTTTAAATATTTATATCCAATAACCTATAATTTTTGTTTTCAAAGGCAGGTTGAAAATTTGTATTTGTTCCCCGTCAGACAGGAAGAGGTTGTTCTGTGTTTGGGAAGAGTAAAGTTGATAGGTTTACGTACAGTCTTGTCAAATCCAATTGTCAACCTGCATTTAAAACAATGGATTTTGTTTCTTACTATAATCTAGTTTGAGTCCAAACTCCAATGCACCTTTTTTGAAGTGGCAAATTAAGGGATGTGTGTAAGTCAGCTTGTATGACACCAATGAAAGAGGGGGTGCGTGTATGTCCGCTAGTATCACTCACATGAACTAAGGGGTGCAGGTAGGTCCGCTAGTACCACACCCACGAAACATGATGTGCGTGTAGGTCCACTGGTACTACGTTACCCATGGGAAATGGTGTGCGTGTAGGACCGCTGGAATGACATCCCTGAAATAGAGGGTATATGTGGGTCTGCTCGAATCATTTCACACCAGGGGTTCGAGTACGTCTTGTGGTAGCACACCAATGAAACAGGAGATGCGTGTAGGTCCTCTCTGTTACCACAACCATAACACAGAGGGTGCGTGTAGGTCTTCTGGTATCATACCAATGAAATCGAAGGTGCTTTAGGTCCTGCAGTATCACATTAATGAAACAGAGGGTAAGTGTAGGTCATGTGGTACTACATCAAGGAAAAAGAGGGTGCGTGTAGGTCATGTGTTACCATATACATGAAACAGAGGGTGCGTGTAGGTCCTGTGGTGGTATCACATTAATGAAACAGAGGGTGCGTGTAGGTCTTCTAATATAATATCCATGAAATCGGAGGTGCTTTAGGTCTTGCAGTATCACATCAATGAAACAGAGGGTGCGTGTAGGTCATGTGGTACCACATCAATGAAACAGAGGGTGCGTGTAAATAATGTGGTATCACATCAATGAAACAGAGGGTGCGTGTAGGTATTCTGGTATCATACCCATGAAATCGGAGGTGCTTTAGGTCCTGCAGTATCACATCAATGAAACAGAGGTTGCGTGTAGGTCCTGTGGTACCACCTCAATGAAACAGAGGGTGCGTGTAAGTATTCTGGTACCACACCCATGAAACAGAGGGTGCGTGTAGGTCCTCTGGTACCACACCCATGAAACAGATGGTGCGTAGATTGTCTAGTACCACACCCATGACAAGGAGGTGCGTGTAGGTCCTGTGGTATCACATCAATGAACAGAAGGTGCGTGTAGGTCATCTTGTACCACACCCATGCAACAAGGGGTTCGTTTAGGTCCTCCGCTATCACATCAATGAAACAGAGGGTGCGTTTAGGTCCTCTGGTATCACACCAATGAAACAGTAATGAGTGTATGAGTGTATGTCCGCTGATATCACACTAACGAAACCGAGTCCTTGTAAATCTGCTTGTATCACACCCATGGAACAAGGCTGAGTGTCACACCAATGCCCCCTTGAAATTTTGTGGTACAAGACCCTGGTCCTTTTTCTTATAACAAGTCTCACTTTAAAAATCCCAAAGTAAAATATAGAATCAAATATCGTACAATAACCGCCATTGTAAGTGACATGTTACACCCACATTTCTGTTCACAATAAGAACCGCTCGCCATAGATAACACCTGTCATTTGTAATAAACATCAAATAAAATAATGTCTTTTGTCATCATCTCAAATAGAACCGATGACGTGGTAAGAAAAGTTGGTACAGTCGGGGATCAGATCGTTGCAAAGAGCCGAGATCTGGTCATGGTTACGATTACTGCATATGACTCTTTAATATACCATCTCTTATATACAGACGACGTCTAACGCCCCTGAAAAATATTTTATTTTGGAAAACAAGTGGAAATGATAAAGTGCTCAAAATCGAGAAATGTCTCCTTTTCCATCTTTGGTTTCAACTGCAAACAATTAAAAACAATCCAAATGCCAATGTGCGTCAAATTCGAAATTAATCGTGGGAGCGAAACTGCAACGTAATAGCTTATTTGTAAATGACATTTGTAAAAGACATTTGTAATAAGGCATTACATCTTTGAACAATTTTGAAACTGTACCACCAAAGGAACACTGTGAGAAGTTTGGTCGAACAAGTTTATCAGCTTTCATGGTAACTGGTGGCTATGTTTTTTTTTTAACCAATCATAAAAGCTTGAACAACTTATGAAGAGGGTCACTGAAGGAACATTTCTGCTAAATGATCTTGAAAAAAATATCTGAGCTTTAATAAGAATGGACATATAAAGTTTTGTCATTTTGCCCCTTTTCTGATGCCTGATGGTCGCCTTGTTATATGTCCAATTAATATGGCTAGAACAAATTTATATATATATATTGATTGGTGTTTTACGCCGTTTTCAACAAATGTTCAGTTATTACCAGTACTACTGGTCCATTTATTCTGACACCAGCCAGTCAGTCGTAATGCTAAACCCGCAACCCTGAGCGCCTACGAGAGCAGCCACTACTACCATCTTCAAAGTATTTGGTATGACCCAGCCAGGGATCAGACCCGCGACCACGACGATCTACCAATACACCTACGAGGCGGTTTAGATGGTAGCCGAAGGAACATATTTACCAAATTATCAGACAAGCGGGCTCAGAAGAGAAGAATGTAAACGTTTGGCCATCTTCCTGTCTGGTGTCGCAATAAACGAAGTTCGACGTAGAACTTATATCTTTGAAATATTTCGAAAAATGACTGACTACCAAGAAAGCGTTCCTGTGAAAGTTTGGTTGAAATTGGTCCAGTGGTTTACGATCCGATGTTGCTTAAACATAAACGGTAATGACGGCCGAAGGACAGAGTGATCAGAATAGATCTTAAAACGAAACTTTAACTAATGAGCTAAAATGCCAATGATACATAAATCCGAAAAAAATGTTTTCCTTCTTATTCTTTTCCAAGTATATGAGCAGAAAACCTGTTGATGATCTTTGTTTATATGTGGGCATTATTTGAAGTCAATCAAACTAAAATGAAGAAGCTACGTCCAATCCCCTCCTGTTCCCAATATGGTCTGTGTGCGTTCAGTCAATGCATGCATGTTAACATTGGATCAATGCACAGGCTCAGCTGTATTGAATATTTCATTCAATAAAGTATTTAAGAGTACGGAGGGCGAATCACGGATGATTACATTTTGCTGAGCCCCGGTAGCGACGAGGGTTGTCAATCCAGGGTTATGATCTATGTCAACAGTTTTACCGAGGTTTGACAAATATCAAAGCGACATGCGTCTTCCAGCAATGGGTTATAACTTATATGCATATGTGGAAAAGCAACCAGTTGCTTAGAAATACTATTTTACGGAGTACTGGTGTGAGGTAGCTGAACTGGAACGGCATACAAACCCAATAAATCAATCAAACAAACTGATGATCACAATTGCAATGGGTTCTAAGGTGAGATAAAAAATAGTCAAAACATTATGGTTTGCAGACAAATTGTTTCTAGAACTAGAGTGATATTTTAACAGATAATTTAGAGTTATATAAACATAAAAAATATACATCTTAAATATCGATGTTCTTTAAAAATAGTCTATTTTCAGATTATTTGAAGACTTTCCGTCAACATCCCCAGTCAAACTCGTGTGGCACTAACTGTCCATGAACCGTCTTCTTCGAAGATACTTGGAGACAGTGACAAGCAATAGAAGTCTGTTCCAGTCTGGAATGTTGGCGCACGACCGGATCTGGTCTGTGGAAATGGATAGACTGTGTGGTCAGTGGGATTATGAGCACCGGTTTCGTAATCAAACTTCGTATATGCATTTGACGTTGTCACAACATTATCTGAAGAAGGCGTTAGATATGTTGGACTGTCCGGCATGATGTATTCCTCACTGATTGTTGACGTGCTATTGTTGTCGGAGTCATTAAAACCTACTTGGCTTGAGTCATCGGAATTCGTGCTTCCAATCGCAGAATCCTCATGGAAAGAACCACGTGGATCTAGACACGTGACCTGTTTAACACCACAGGTGTCGCATTGCACCGACGAAGAGATATGGCTACACCCGGGACAGTCTGTAAACACCTCGTCCGACGACCCACTTGTCCGCTCTAGTGATAAACGATAACGTTGTGTTCGGACATTGGCATCTCCATCAATGGCGTGAGTTCCTTTTTGACTGTCGACTTCACCAGATATGTTAAAGCCTGTTCTTTCAGCTACTTCATTCATGCAGCATCGTGAATTAATAATGGAATATAGCGACAATTCATTTCTATCCCCGTTTCCAATTTCACCCAAATGCTCCTTTGAAGCATCAACAGAGCCAGATGGTGAATCTTCGTCGTTATTGGCGCAATTACTATTTAAATAATCTCTTGATCTAAGACTGGAATAAAGTCCATTGTGGAATGAAGAGTTGGATGAACGACTTCTCATAAACGCAGTAGTGTTGTACGCACTATTGTCAATTACGGTATCCAGGCTGTCTTGCTCTACAGATAAAGTACTATTAGCTTTAGAGAGATCGTCATCTAAAGAACATGTAGGTGGTTTTGTCTCGTCAACAACGTGCTTTGTAATGTGTACTTGCTTTTTGGAACATGCACCTTTGTCAGCAATTATCGCCGCAATGCTTTCTTCCTCCTCCAACTCCTGGGCCATCTCGTCTGAATTGATTCGGTAATACACCCTCTCCTGTTCGCTAATCTATAACATACAATTACAAAACATAAGAACCTTTTAAGCATGCCAGAATCTTATTAAAATGGCATAAAACAAAAACCGCTCTGTCCTAATCAATCAGAACACTCGACAATGACTGGTTTTTTATCTGGTTTATGTGTATGCGCTAACTTGCCTGTTTTATACCGAACGATTTTGTAGGCGACAATTTGATTGGTTGACGCAAAGGTCAAACTGAGCCGGCAGTCATCAGATGTATTTAGGAGGAAGCGAAGTTTAGGTCTTGTTTTAATGAGAATGAGCGTGCCCAGAACTTGGCAAAATGTTACACAACCTAGAACAATAGACAAACACGTTGCTTTTTGATCCATTTAAATGTCTTACGTTCACATATTTAATATTTGCCGAGTTGAAGGAATCAAAGAGATAACCGATGTAGGCATCACAACTAATATGATAGCTTATACTATAGAAAAAGCACATTCGATAAACTATTGTTATCTTGGCTGTTTCAATGGCATATAGTGGAAGACTTAGAGCAATACAGGGGCATCACAGTACAAGTCATCATTCATGTTCATGTAATTAAACAATTACTAAGGAAACTAGAAATATCACTGAAAATGATAATATCCCCAAAACAGCACCTTGACCTACACCATAACTTAATAAGTAAAAGGGCCATAACTCTGTAAAATAACATGTAATTGAAGGACCTTTAGGATATGCACATCTCCTCTTGGTAAAGAAGCTTCATGTACAATTGTATTGGATTCCACCCAGTGGTTTGTAAGAAATAGGCCGGACAAAATATGGCTTCAAAATATGGCTTCCGACCGACCGACCGACCGACCGACACAGTGACTCCTATATACATACCCCCCCCCCCCCTCCCCCCAAAAAAAACAAGAGGCCCATGAGGGCCTATGCTCTACTGGTATGGTTCTTTGCTCATTTTCAATCCAGAGCATGTATGTATGGTGAAGATCGGATAGTAAATGGAGGCTCTTTTGTGTTCACAAGCTGTATTATAACATTTTTTACAATTTCATGGGCCATAATCCAGTCTTGCCGGATCTGGCTGGTTTTCAAAAGGAACCAAGCTCTCATCAATATTTAACTACTATCTAAGTTTGGTGAAGATCAGACAGTAAATAGAGCCTCTATTGTGTTCACATGCTCAATTATAGCAATTTGAACAATTTCAAGGGCCATAATCCAGTCTTGCATGGGCGGATCTGGCTGGTTTACGAAAGGAACCAAGCTCTCATGGATATCTAACTACTGTATAAGTTTGGTTGAGATACAATCAAAAGTGAAGACTGTATCGTGTTAACAAGCTCTTTTATAGCAATTTTGACCATTTCAAGGGCCATAATCCAGTCATGCATGAGCGGATCTGCCTGGTTTACGAAAGGAACCGAGCTCTCATAGATATCTAACTACTGTATAAGTTTGGTTGAGATACAATCAAAAGTGAAGACTGTATCGTGTTAACAAGCTCTTTTATAGCAATTTTGACCATTTCAAGGGTCATAATCCAGTCATGCATAAGCGGATCTGCCTGGTTTTCGAAAGGAACCGAGCTCTCATAGATATCTAACTACTGTATAAGTTTGGTTGAGATACAATCAAAAGTGAAGACTGTATCGTGTTAACAAGAAATTGTTTACGGACGCACGGACGCACGCACGCACGCACGCACGCACGGACGACGGACAAATCACCACGACATAAGCCCTTCTGGCCTTTGGCCAGTAGAGCTAAAAAACAAACCACTTGTGACACACTTGTAATGAAACGTTGACAAACCCTTAAAATGAGTTGTTGATATATTTTTCAATATCTAACATATTTACCTGAAAGTCGAAATACTCGACTCCTGCATCTTTCTCCAGCATCCTAGTGAATATCTCTCTTAGAGTTGTAAAACTGGGTCGTTTATCGGGGTCATGATTCCAGCATCTTATCATTACGTCATATCTGTACAAAAGAGAGATTGGTTGATTTAGTGTATGAAACGTGAGCATTACCAAAAAATACAATCCCTTTCTGTTGCCGAATTAAAGCGCAATACCTTTTCACGTCGAAGTGGCATTGATGTCATAGGTCACACAACAGCTTACACAGTAAAACATTTTCAATAACCTTGTCTAAGTAACAGATGAAAGAGGAACTGTTTGTGTTAACCCTTTCCCTCATATAGACGCTTTCTGACGCCTCTGCAGCAGACGGCTTTTTGAAAACATAGTGACAAAAGGATTAATTGCTCAAAACGAGCAATTTCTCCTTTTGCCACAATGTTTTCCACTTTAGTCATAGGTTATCCATTCAATTATAGAGATTTTCTTTATTTTGACAAAATATGTTCAAAGTCGTCTGCTGCAGAATTGTCTTATGAGGTTAACTTGAAATTGAACATGTTATAGTGCTACTAATCGTACCTGTTCGTTATCAAAGTTTTAAAATACATTACACCTGAATATTAACAGTTCGTGTTAACACTCTTGCAGACGTTACAAAGATTGTCTCATAATCAGGCTAGCAATTTCATAGGAGAAGACTTTCATAGATTGATTATTACATTACATAAATGATTTGTTAGCGCCTCTTTAATATGGCCAATCAAATTTAAAAATATTCTTCTTTGAAGGAAGCAGCCTGAATTGTAACTGATTCCACATGGATTATATTTAAGTGACTCTCTTAATTCAGTTTGATTGGCAAATCTTAAACTCAAGCCGCAATAACCCAGTCGTTAATGACGAAGGCTATCAAAGCAGGGACCTTGAATTCGAACCTCCGACTGTACTATTCATTCTTTCTGATGATTCGGAACTTTGTACCAAAGAGTTTATTCGAATACTCATTATATACAATACAATACAATACATATATTTAAGTTTTATAGCAAGATAAACAAACAAAAATCATAGCATACACAATGGTTTTTCTGAAGATAAATTTATTTATTTATTGGGGTTTTACGCCGCTTTCAACATTATTTCAGTTATATCACGGCGACAGTTCACTTATTTATGATCCCTGGATAAACAAACCAGTACTCGGCTAGAAAATATGCCTTGCCCAATGCACTCCACCATGACCGTAGTGCCGCAACTGGGGATCGAACCCGGGACACCGGTTTCGAAATCCCCGACGCTAACCACTCGACCACAGCGGATTCCCTGAAGATAAATACATTATATAGAGTTGAAATGCCACAGACCCCTGGCTTTAATGCGTGTAAGTTAATTTATTTCGTTATATATTAGGAAGCTATTTTCTTGAGACGACTTTCAATCCAGGGGTTGTGAGTTCGAATCCCGGCTCGGTCAACTGTCTTTCCGACGATTGACAAAAGTCAATGCGACATGCGTCATTTGTCTTCCACCAATGGGCTAAGTCTATGTGGAAAAACAGTCAGTTGCTTGGGAAGATTGTTGTGTGGAGTACTGGTGTGAGAAAACCAGGAAATGCATGAGTAGGTGAACTGGCCGCCGTGATATGACTGAGAAATTGTTAAAAACGGCGTTAAACCCCAATCAATCAATCAATCAATTGAGACAACTTTATAGAACTCAACTGTCACATACCCTGAACGCCATGTTTTTTGGCCAAAGATTACACTATACACTATATAGATCCCCCCCGTGGACATGTCTTTAGGTTACAATACACCAACAGAAATCCTTCTTTGTTTCCATGTGAATCGACCAGTTGCAGTCCACAATTGTCACACTTTCTAAGCGTTTCTCTTGTAGAACACCATATATCATTGAAAAGAGTTACCTCCTAGCTTTAAAACAATCTAAAGAAGATGTGGGGTCATGCATTATGCACGAAAAAAATGCACCAGGCGAAAATTGTTACCGTCATTTTGGACCAAATCGGGCCCGGACAAAACCGGTATTTAGCATTCTCTACTTTCACTTTCAAACAAGGTCAAAATGCTAAAAGTGACAAAATCAATCATTTCCAGTGCATCCTATATACATTCACAATGCATTTAAACTCAATGTCATATATTCAATACGTTCTGGTGATGTTATACACTCATTTCTACGCAAACAAAGGATTTTTTAGGGAATATAGTGGATCAGCAAGTCAGCGGATGTATTTTGCGTAATTTGACCTTTAGCCAATCAATGTTCTGGTTGGATATTTTAGTAGAAGGTCGAAACCATACTGAAGTTACTAATGAAGTTACTGAACAGTTTACAGGGTTACATCTTTCTTTTAAGACAGAGTTCCGTTACATTTTCGTGATCTTCTTGAAGCGCCAGTTTTTATTCTCACATGCAAACCTGCTTCTTTGTTTATGTCTACGTGCCAAGTAACGTTCTCAACTTAATCTCAACCGTATTTTCTCAGCAATTATCCTTAAGCTACCCTACGTCAAGATAGTCGTCATTTTGACCAATTTCAATAATGATTATTCATTTTTATTGGGGGCAAGTAATGAGAATATAATTTCGAACGTTTCAAATTGATAAATAATGAGTCAATTCGACGAGTATCGTATGTACACTAATTTCGATAATGAGGCCAACACCCATATTAATAGTGCATTATGTTGGGGAATCATCCCATATTTCGTTTGGACGAGGCACGCGTAAACAGACATTTGGATATTTCACAATTACAAACGTGTACAATCCGAGTGCAAACATTAGCAGTATGTTTGTGGTTTCAAACGTTCTTTAGGTGTTTCATGGAGAACAGTGAAGATCATGATCATAATGTATGGACGCACAACCTGTTTCACAACTTTCTTTATCACAACTGTGTTCTGTTTCTTTGTCGTTTACGTTTAAAGTAGATTAAACAAACACACAACGAACGTTTCGGTCCTACAAACTCAAAAGTGCATGCACTCACCACGTTCTCGTTTTTTCTAACGAAATGAACATTGACAAGTTCAAGCCTTGGAAAGGATTTGGGTATATTAACCTAGATCAATTCTGAAATAGATTTTGACGGATACGTCTCATTTATGAATGAATAATTCGTTTTAATAAAACCTCATTCAAACGGCGTATAATTATGATTATTTGACAATAAAACTATATAATTCAATAATTCCATAAATACACTTTATTTCTAACATCTTCTCCGGGAGATACCGATAAATATCGTCATAAGGGATTTCTGGTGAAGGTAAATTCAGATCGGATATTGTACAATACTATCTAATAACCTTGTACATAGAGTCCTTCACAATAGAACATTTCGTTCACGTTTTTCACGGAATGCATGTATCACCTGCAGGATGTTAGATAATAAGTCAGAAAATGGCCGGACAAAAACCGCTCCTAGGGCAATATGCATCCTATAATTTTAGTTCGCGTGCACTATTCATCTGCAGATCAAAAGCTTTAATCATATCAAGTTACAAGTTGTCACATTGGAAAACATGTGAGAAGATTGGGGAACAATATGTTTGAAAAGGGAGAGATTACTCCTAAAATAGGCATGCTAGAGTTACAGTTCCCGTGCACTGTATGTTGACAGGTCAAAGCCTATTTACAGCCACACTTTGAAGCTGATAAATTGGGAAATACATGTAAGTAAGACCAGTTCATTCGTTGAATTGAGATGCCCAGCAAAAATGGAAATATTTAAGATTTGAGGACTATGTCTCTAGAATGCACAATGTATAAATAAACTTTGACTTGTTATACGTCCAAGACTCATCCAAGACCCGAAGTCGCCCAGTTTCAACGAACTAGACTTGATAGACATGGATGTGCTGGTAAACTTACATGACGATTGAGTGAAAATTGTGACCTCTAGAGACAAGGTAAATCTAAAGTATGATTGAGTGATAAATTTGACCTTTAGGGACAGTGTAAATCTAAAGTATGACCAAGAGAACTGGCTTTTTTTTCATCCCAGGTTAGAACTTGACCAATAAGCCATTTAGATTAAAGTTCTGATGATTTTTGTTCATTTAAATCCTTACATTTGACCTAGTGACCTAGTTTGTTGTATCCCTTGAGACCCTTCAACAGGGATGACATAAGTATAAGCCAACGTACATGATACGTTGAGATTATGTACATGTATAACTAAAGTGCTACTTCACCGGAAGGTAACGCCGTTGACTAACTTCCTTGCCTGAGCCAAATGTGACGCCCAGGACTGATGCTTACACGTGAAGGATACGATTTGGTTGGCGATAGACTCTTCTCTTCATTGGAAGAGTTACTTATTAATAACACAACGTTGGTTCATCATTCCTGTCGTTATACAAATTATAACTTTGGTCATTAACACATAATTCCAGGATATCTGACAATAGAATGCATTCCGTACTAAAAAAAATGGTTTGATGACTTTCGACACAATATAATAAAATCGAAACAATAATAATTTTTGAAATTTTTATATATTCTTGCAAATATTTTTGATGACTTTCGACACAATATAATAAAATCGAAACAATAATCATTTTTGATTTTTTTTATATATTCTTGCAAATATTTTTGGACGAGTTTCAAACGTTCTGCCATGAAGTAAGGGATTAATGGATAGGGATTAAGAACGATTATCTCTTATCAAAGTAGGAATCGGTCCGCATTGAATTATCACCTGCCGTAATCGATTTCGTTAAAATAGCACAAATTTACGTCGACAAGGTTAAACATAACTTTAAAGCAATAACATGTTGAACGTTTCAATTATTTCTTAAAATTGGGTAAGTATTTTTTTAAAAGATGTCCTTTAATGTTACAACGTTGGATCACTTAAATTCTGCACAAGTTGCATTTTTTTTTTTTACAGTGAAATGAAAAAATGCAATATATTTTTGATATCGAATTGAAAGCATTTTTGATTGAATAGAAATTGCTCGTTTCAAGCAATTTCATTTTTTTCCCCACAATACTAGATAGAGATAGACTGTTTGGTTCTTGATTTAATGTGTTGACGAAAAGTGTGGCTGTATTAAAATTCAAAACTTTTAGGGATATACTGTAAATGATTATGTATGTTTGGTATTCTAATTCTGGATATTTAGTTATCCCCTAAAACACAAGCTTTTGAATGATGGCATATCGAGGGCTTGGCGTGAAACGGTTGTAACTAAAAACCTATTTTGAAACCCTGGTTTAGGGGCAATTTTTACCCCTTTGTAAACAATGCAAATTTAGGTGCCATTGCTCAGAACGAGCAATGGCACAGAAATTTCCATTGTTTACCAAGAACATTGATTTTATGCTTTTAAAGACTTTATGGCGAGGCGATTAACCTTGGTAACAAAGTACCAATTTTAGTTACAACCGTTTCACGCCAAGCCCTCGATATGTTCGTATAACGCAACCCGTTTTTTTTTTCCGTTTTCGCTCTGATAGTCTAAGTTTTCGATACCATTACACTTGCGAACCCAAAACATCAAGTAATGTAGCTTCTTTCCTTACATAGTTGATGGTGTAATGCATCGAACAAACATACGTCCGATATACCTTTCTCACATATTTGTTCTTTTCCAACGTATTTCTAAATCAATTTGAAAGTTTTGGCGCCGTGTTCATAGATGCCGCAATCTATTTAATAAAGTTGTCAAATTGCATGTTTAGCCATTTCTATTTTTAAAGAATGTTTAATATAATGTGACAATCTTTCTGTGGAATGTTTATACACTTTTATAAAGCTCTAATACAGCGTAAATAGAATCATTTGACTGAAGAGTGTTTTCGCGATGATTTCAATAGACTTCCATTGTAAAGATGTGTAAGTGGGACCCCTATTATAGATCGTCCAGCCACGTCACACTAGAAACGACGCGAACCTCGGCATTCAAATCACACCCTACCCGGGTTTTGGAAATCAATAACAATCAGGTTGAAATTGTGAATTTGTAAAAACGAGGTTAAGATAATGGAATATCTCGGTTAAACTAGAATTTTGCTCTTAAAGTCCCGGAGGTCGGCTTACGAGTGAAATTACCCAATTATTAGTACACATATTTCCAATTATTAGTAAATATATTTCCAATTATTAGTACATATATTTCTAATTATTAGTACATATATTTCCAATTATTGGTACACATATTTCCAATTATTAGTGAACATATTTCCAATTATTAGTACACATTTTCCCAATTCATTGGTAAACATATTTCCAATTATTAGTTCACAAATTTCCGATTATTAATACATATATTTCCAATTGTTAGTACATATATTTCCAATTATTAGTACATATATTTCCAATTATTAGTACACATATTTCCAATTATTAGTAAATATATTTCCAATTATTAGTACACATATTTCCAATTATTAGTACATATATTTCGTCACCAGACATTGGCGCATGTGCGACCAGTCTCAGTGATAAGATGATTATTTTACCATTCCATCATACAACAAATCTGCACTAAACGACTTTGAAAACATATTGGCAAAAATATAAAACAAATCTTTAAACGAAAAAATAATTATTAAGTAGGATTTGAAAAAAACATTGTGGCAAAAGGTTTTTAAAATTTATCTGCTGCAGATCCATCAGAAAGCGTCTGTACGTGGGAAAGGGTGAACGTAGACTGCTATTTATATAATCGACAGCAAACGTAATCTGACTAGTCCGCGTACAAGCAGGCACATCCGCGTACAAACAGACACGTCCGCGTACAAACAGTCACGTCCGCGTACAAACAGTCACGTCCGCGTACAAACAGTCACGTCCGCGTACAAGCAGGCACATCCGCGTACAAACAGGCACGTCCGCGTACAAACAGTCACGTCCGCGTACAAACAGTCACGTCCGCGTACAAACAGTCACGTCCGCGTACAAACAGTCACGTCCGCGTACAAACAGTCACGTCCGCGTACAAACAGTCACGTCCGCGTACAAGACACGTCCGCGTACAAACAGTCACGTCCGCGTACAAACAGTCACGTCCGCGTACAAACAGACACGTCCGCGTACAAACAGACACGTCCGCGTACAAACAGGCACGTCCGCGTACAAACAGTCACGTCCGCGTACAAACAGACACGTCCGCGTACAAACAGGCACGTCCGCGTACAAACAGTCACGTCCGCGTACAAACAGTCACGTCACAGTCTGCACGTTATACCGTTTGTGTAATAACGGATTACGACCCGCCTTGTACGGACGTGGATAACAGTCCTTCAATACATAAACATGTCAGCATTATAATAATGGAATAATAAGCGAACATTCGATACGAAGAAATGATTACATATCGTCAATAATTACTAAGTAGACGGACAAATGTCGTTCAAACCCCCGTTCTTTTTTGTATGACACAGTGGTTGGAGTAATAGTGATATTTACTTCCGACATGCATGACCTGCATCACTAAAACGGTCCTTATATCATGAGAATTGACAAATCTCTAGGAAAAGAAACACTGCATTTTAACCAATGTATATAGCCAGTATCATTCGCTTCCACTCAGCTAGGTCTGGCACTGCACTATTCGGCAATTCATGAAACGGAGCTCTAGATATGGGGCATGTTTTCATATTTCAAAAATCCTATCACGGCGGCCAGTTCACCTACTCATGTGTTTCCTGGTTTTCTCACACCAGTACTCAACACAACAATCTTCCCAAGCAACTGGCTACTTTTCCACATAGACTGAGCCCATTGGTGGAAGACGAATGACGCATGTCGCAATGACTTTTGTCAAACGTCGGAAAGAAAGTTGGACGGTGGGTACTCCAAAGAATTATCTCAGTGAGACGATTCTTTTGTATTCCTACAACATAGGGTTTGGTTTGATAATAACAGAGATAATACTGTTTTTTATCTAGTTCACTAAACAAAAAAAAACGCTTGTAAATATTGTCAGTATGGAACTGTAAACACGGATATATATACACAAGCAGATATTCATTTATACTTCATGTTATGAACACTTCAAATTTGGTTTTCCTAGAGCAGTCTTCACTTTGTTTTTGGAGAATAGTTAAAGCTGGATCGGTGACACTGATAATCATATACTCATGGTTCGGGCGGATTATGGAACGTCATGGAGAATGCATCCCGATACAATAATTCAACTACAAGTCAAATTACGCTAAATACATCCGCTGACTTGTAGATAGTCCCTAAAAAAAACTTTGTTTGCGTAGAAATGAGTGTATACCATCACCAGAATGTATTGAATATATGACATTGAGTTTAAATGCATTGTGAATGTGTATAGGATGCACTAGAAATGATTGATTTGACTTTGTTTGAAAGTGAAAGTAGAGAATGCTATACACCGGTTTTGTACGGGCCCGATTTGGTCCAAAATGACGGTTACCATTTTAGCCTGGTGAGTTCTTTCTTGCATAATGCATGATCCTACATTTTCTTTGGATTATTTTAAAGCTAGGAGGTAACTCTTTTCAATGATATTATGTTGTTCTACATGAGAAACGCTTAGAAAGTGTGACAATTGAGGACTGAAACTGGTCGATTTACATGGAAACAACGAAGGATTTTCTTTGGTGTATTCTAAACTACATCTACAGAATCCAACACTGACATCCTAGGCCTAGTTAAGAACTAAATCGCATTACATACATATCTAGAGTTAATTATTGCCTCTATTGCTGTCTTTTCGCTCTGATATATTAAAACTGTAATTTCCCAATTTTGACTTAAACCTTTCTTAAAACCATGCATTATGAAATCAAAACAAAACTCTTGATCTCTAGTGTACATACAGAAGCTCTGTAATTATTGAGTACAATACCTTGGTACTTTGATATTCGGTTTTAAGATCAGCTTACAGATAAAAGTAAAGAACCACAATAGATCAATTAGAATAACTACGGCCACTTTATAAAGACACTTGTGTAACGCTCGGATGTCACTTCGAGCGTTACGTGAACCCGGGTTAGGCCCGCAGTCGTATTACGATGGTAGCTAACAATCTCAAGATCTTTACAGGCTTGATGTTACGAAAGCGATTAATGACTGCGGAAACTGAACCTTTTCCCACATACAAAAGCTTTCTGATGTCTCAGCAGTAGATGACTTTTTGAAAAAAAGTGCAACACAATGAGAAATTGCTCAAAACGAGCAAGTTCTCTAGTTTGTCACAATTTTTTCAACTTTTTTCAGTAATTAAACATTATCTTATAACAATCTCAAGATCTTTACAGGCTTGATGTTACGAAAGCGATTAATGACTGCGGAAACTGAACCTTTTCCCACATACAAAAGTTTTCTGATGTCTCTGCAGTAGATGACTTTTTGAAAAAAAGTGCAACACAATGAGAAATTGCTCGAAACGAGCAAGTTCTCTAGTTTGTCACAAATTTTTCAATTTTTTTCAGTAATTAAACATTATCTTATAACAATCTCAAGATCTTTACAGGCTTGATGTTACGAAAGCGATTAATGACTGCGGAAACTGAACCTTTTCCCACATACAAAAGCTTTCTGATGTCTCTGCAGTAGATGACTTTTTGAAAAAAAGTGCAACACAATGAGAAATTGCTCAAAACGAGCAAGTTCTCTAGTTTGTCACAATTTTTTCAACTTTTTTCGGTAATTAAACATTATCTTATAACAATCTCAAGATCTCTACAGGCTTGCTGTTACGAAAGCGATAAATGACTGCGGAAACTGAACCTTTTCCCACATATATTTCTGATGCCTCTGCAGTAGACGACTTTTTGAAAACATTGAAACACAATGAGAAATTGCACAAAACGAGCAGGTTCTCTAGTTTGTCACAATTTTTTAAACTTTTTTCAGTAATTAAACATTATCTTATAACAATCTCAAGATCTCTACAGGCTTAATGTTACGAAAGCGTTCAATGACTGCGGAAACTGAACATTTTCCCACATACAAAAAGCTTGCTGATGTCTCTGCAGTAGACGACTTTTTGAAATCATTGTAACAAAATGATACAATTTTTTCAACTTTTTTCAGTTATTAAACATTACCTTATAGATTTTACATATTTCATCTTGATGTTTACAAAGTCGTCTGTTGCTGATTTGTTGTATGTAGGGAGCGGTTAATTTACACGAACTATTTAATTACTGTTAAATTAGTCTTGTAAAATTCAGAACTTACTCAGAACTACAAAATCTTAATAGCCAGGGGAAAGAGGTTGCAGTTAGTGCTAGAGCCTTCTAAAATGTAACAAGAACTCCGCAAGCGAACGCCAACGTTCGTATGTGTTGTTTTTTTCCTAAGTAATAAAAGGAGCATTACTGAATTATTATTATTATTAAAGCCAGAGTTATGTGATTTTGGTATAGATATGCGTGTTGTTCGTAGGAACATGTTTACCAAGTTTCATTTGAAAATATTGAACGGTTTCTGAGTTATGAGGTAAAATTAAAGTTGTGTAAGGACGCAGAAGCAGACGCTGTCGCTGACGACGAAGCCAAGGATATCACAATACCACATATATTTTTTTCTTCGAAAAACAGCCGATCTAAAAATGGGCCATATGGCGAGAAAACAGTTAAAACATGGAAGATCTTCATGACTGCATGTTTTCAAAGATAATGAGTTTAAGCTGCTTTCCCACACTGATGCCCCGCCTTTCTCGAAGTTTTCTCTGCGTGTATGTACCAGTAAGCTGGTACAATCCTCGAAACGTTCTGTAATGACCATCATAATACACAGGACGAAGTCAAATTTCAGCAGGAAATAAAATCGAGATTAAAAGGAGTTCTAAAATATGTTAACCCTTTCTGCGATACAGGGCGTATCTCTAGCAGACGACGTTTGAAAAAATATCAAAGAGCAATTATTCCTTTTCCAACAATGTTTGCCACTCTTTATATAAAACAAGAGGGCCATGATGGCCCTGGAATCGCTCACCTGATTTTTTTTTCACTTTAGCTATATAAGCCCCGCCATCTGGCGGGCATAGTTTCCGACAAATCGACTTAGCTTGAAGGAATCTGATAGAGGGTCACCCTAGGAACATTTCTACAAAATTATTTGAAAATCGGCCTGACACTTTTGGAGGAGAAGATTTTTTAAGTTTTCACTATAGCCATAAAAGGCAAAATAGCCCCGCCCCCTGGCGGCCATGTTTTTTTACCAATCAACATGGCTTGAAGGAATCTGATAGAGGGTCATCCAAGGAACATTTCTACAAAATTATTTGAAAATCGGCCAGACACTTTTGGAGGAGAAGATTTTTTAAGTTTTCACTATAGCTATATAAGGCAAAATAGCTCCGCCCCCCCTGGCGGCCATGATTTTCGACCAATCAACATGGCTTGAAGGAATCTGATAGAGGGTCATCCAAGGAACATTTCTACAAAATTATTTGAAAATCGGCCAGACACTTTTGGAGGAGAAGATTTTGTAAGTTTTCACTATAGCTATATAAGGCAAAATAGCTCCGCCCCCCCCCCCCCCCCCCCCCCCCTGGCGGCCATGTTTTTCGACCAATTAACATGGCTTCAAGTAATCTGATAGAGAGTCATCCAAGGAACATTTCTACAAAATAAGTTCAAAATCTGCCAACCAATTTGGGAGGAGAAGAATTTTGAAGTTTTTTCGTTTCGTTGCCATGGAAACCAGAATTTTGCATGGATCCCAATAATTTGAAGGAATTCTGGTGAGGTCATTGAGAGGATGCTTTCTGTGAAGTTTCATCCCAATTGACCCACTGCCGGGTTACTGAGGAGAAGATGTTGAAGATTTTTTAAGTTTTCACTATAACCATAAAAGGCAAAATAGCCCCGCCCCCTGGCGGCCATGTTTTTCGACCAATCAACATGGCTTGAAGGAATCTGATAGAGGGTCACCCAAGGATCATTTCTACAAAATTATTTGAAAATCGGCCTGACACTTTTGGAGGAGAAGATTTTTTAAGTTTGCACTATAGCCATATAAGGCAAAATAGCCCGCCCCCCTGGCAGCCATGTTTTTCGACCAATCAACATGGCTTGAAGGAATCTGATAGAGGGTCACCCAAGGATCATTTCTACAAAATAATTTGAAAATCGGCCTGACACTTTCGGAGGAGAAGATTTTTTAAGAATTTTGAAGTTATTTTCATTTCGTTGCCATGGAAACCAGAATTCTGCATGGATCCCAAAATTTTTAAGGAATTCTGGTGAGGACATTGAGAGGATGCTTTCTGTGAAGTTTCATCCCAGTTGACCCACCGGTTACAGAGGAGAAAATGTTGACGGACGACGGACGACTGACGACGGACGACGGACGACGGACATAGGGTGATCACAATAACTCACCCTGAGCACTTCGTGCACAGGTGAGCTAAAAAAGGACTTCAACTTGTAAAGAATTGCACTGTTCATTCACCAGACAATTTCAAAGCAAAAGCTTTTTTCAAATATCATATGAGGCAACCGGTTTACCGAAAGAAGACAATTGAGAAGTAATGAGCGACTTTAAATCTTCTGATTTAGATGTACGATAACCTGTCATTAATCCAGATTATGTTCAAAATGCCTACGATAATACAGTTTTAGCTGATTGACCGCAAGATAAAAACCAAATTCTCTTGTTCGTTTGAATATTAAGTCGAATTAATTGACTCGATGTGGGAAAGTTGTGGGTTTGTACACTTAACGTTTTAAAGCCACCATTAGTCACTTAGCCTTTGTGATTAAGGCACCTTCTTCCGAGTGCGCGAGAGGTCGAAAGTTCGAATCTCCGTGGGAACAGTGGGTTCGTTTTTCATATGGTTCCAGTAAAAATAGATAAGTGTACCGATTTCAATATGAAAGTTAACCCTTTCCCTCATACGACATTTCTGCAGCAGACGACTTTGAACGTATTTTGTCAAAACTTAGACAATCTCCATAATTGAATGGATAACCTATGACAAAAAGTCGAAAACATTGTGGCAAAAGGAGAAATTGCACGTTTTGTGTAATTTCTTCTTTTGTCACTATGTTTTCAAAAAGCCGTCTGCTGCAGAGGCGTCAGAGAGCGTCTATATGAGGGAAAGGGTTAACACAATATAACTCGCCTGAACCCTAACTGGAAGCAATATCCGCCAAACTATACGAGTGCTGTTCCAAAATATCGATGATTTTTATCTTGCTGTTTTTTAGAGATACAGGTAAATTGATGCAACTCTCCAATTTCATGTTATATGATCTCCGAAATAAATGTCAAAAATCGTGTATAATCGATGTATAATGAATTAAGTGGTTACAATATGCAATTTTGAACTTGCAAACAATGCTTTTATTAGCGATAAAGGTAAATTGATGCAACTTTTCCAATATTATTTTATATGATCTCCGAAATAAATTGCAACTATTATGATACAGAGTAATCGAGTTATAATGAATATGAGGTAAGTGGTTAAAATATGCCATTTTTAACTTCGAAAAAGCAAGATATAAGCTAAATTGTGAGACAACATTATGTTTTAAACATGCCTTTGTAGTACTGATATTTTATAGATATTCTGCAAACAATTACTTAACCGATCCGTCCTTCGAGAAAACCAACAGTATGGCCTCTGCGTAATGTATCGACTAAGATCAGCCCGTGCAATCCGCGCAGACTGATCCGGGTTGACACATTCCGTCTCAGGGGGATAGAGGTATAGAGTAATGATTCCTAAAACAGAAAATCCACAGGAGAAGAAAAACGTCTTTCCGGGTTAGCCTGCGCGGCATGCTTAGGCTGATCCGGGTCGATACTTTACGCAGAGTCCAGAATGTTGGATTTCTCGCGGGACGGCTTAAATCATAATTTGAAAAGACTAAACTGATTAGTATAACATATTTACAGGTGACTAGATAAGGAGGATTAAACTGGTCTTTTCCAACCTATATTTCTCTTATAATTTAACCGAACCCTAAGTTGGGGGTACTCACAATAATTGTCTCACAGATACGATCATTTTGAGTACCCACAATATATGGTTTGAGTGTCAAATAAGGGTGTGGGAATTGTAAATACTGACCTTATTAAGATTTATTATGTTCCTCTTGTCTTTGAATTGTGCCTGTATCACTCAGTCACAGTACCGATACGCTGTGTGCTTTAGAAAATCTATCCTCATAGTATTTGTGAAAAGTGTAGAAAAATATTTACCTCTGATTCGATCTAAATTGACAACGTCAGAAGTAACGTTTCTGTGATTATTATATGATGAACAGTGTAGACTAGATTCAGACAGAGCGAATAGCGCAGGCTCATCTATATACACATGTAGGCTACATGTACGTGGAAACTTATTAACTAGTGTCCATAAAATACGGGTAACTTGTCTTCAACCAAGAATCCCATTTGTAATTCCGTAAATCTATGTTGCTCTTATTTCGTCTTATTACCGAAATAATTCTGATGATATTTTGACAAAGGAATTGAATCACGTGATACGGATCGGACCTACGTAAGATCCCTGTCTGTTTCATGTCTTTGATAACATGATGAAGTGATTTTGAATCAGGGAACACTTTTCAAACAAGCGTTCAGACCTCCAACAATTCCAATGCTTCATCGCTCGTGAAAAACTAATTAAGAACCAATCATCCAAGAATTAAATTTATTGGTTCTAATGTTTCTCTGTGAATTCGATTAGCAAACGATGACAAGTAAACACAATATTTGTTTCTAGAAATGAATCAGACAATGAACCGCGTCTGGTAGAAAGGAGTCTTGTTGTATCTGTTAACAGAAAGGACTTGTGCGAGCCTTTAAATAAACACTGACCCTTCATTGCCTGTTTACACGTACAGTCAAGAGCCTTCACTGTCTGTGTACACGGACCCTTCATTGCCTATTTTCACGTACACTTCAGCGCCTTCACTGTCTGTGTACACGGGTCCACCATTGCCTGTTACACGTACACTCTAGCGCCTTCAATGTATGTGTACACGGGCCTTTCATTGCCTGTTTACATGAACACTCAAACGCCTTCACTGTCTGTTTACACGCACACTCCAGCGCCTTCACTGTCTGTGTACACGGGCCCTTCATTGCCTGTTTACACGTACACTCCAGCGCCTTTACTGTCTGTGTACAAGGGCCTTTCATTGCCTGTTTACACGTACACTCCAGCGTCTTCACTGTCTGTGTACACGGGCCCTTATATTCCAGTGCCTTTATTGTCTGTGTACACAGAAAACCCAGTTCCTTCAATATATGTGTACACGGACCATCCAGTGCTATCATTGTATGTGTATACGGGACATCCAGTTCCTTTACTATATGTGTACACGGACCAATGTTCCCACTACTTGTGTATACGTATCATCCAGTGCCTTTACTGTATGTGTACATGTATCTTCCAGTATGTATACGACCTTAATTGCATTCACTGTGTACACACACAGACCCTCCGGAGCATTCACTGTGTACATACACAGACCCTTCGCAGTATGCACTGTGCGTCCACGGACCCTCCGTTGCCATTATCTGTCTATGTGTACACGGACCCTCCAGTGCATTCAAAATGTGTGGTCACAGTACTTACAGCGCCTTTCACTGTCTGTGTGTACACGGATAATTGTCTGTATGTACACGAACCCTCCAGTGCCTTCATTGTCTTTGAATACACGGACCATCCAGTGCTTTTATATGTGTGTCTGTTCACGGACACTCTAGAGCCTTCACTGTCTTTGTACACAGACTAACCAGTGATGTCAATGTCTATGTATACACGGACCCGCAATTGCCTTCCGTGTATGTGTACACGGATAATAGCCGATGGTGACTAACATCTTTAATTTTAGACGCATTTCTCCCCTAAACTCCTTTGCGGAGATGCAATGTGACCCCCTTTTCGCGAGAAGCAGTGTTTGAATGGTGTGATCAATCTTACAGGTGTGCAATCACATTATAAGTCATTACAAATACCTTCTTTTTTTTCTACTTGAAAACATTCTCTGAACAGATGGAAGGAAAGCCTGGCCAACTTGAGTTTTAACCGATAGAGTAGAAAACACTGTTAAATGCAAGTAGATAACTTTTGCGTAGAGTTTGAAAAGAATGCGGAACAAAAGTGTTAATTATGATAAATATCTCCTTTGGTCACACTGTTTTTCAATAATCGTTCGTTGCAGGTGCGTCAAATGTATCTAAATGTGGGAAATGGTTAAGTATATACGACAGGGTCGTATAAGGAGGGTCGTATAAGGAACACCCCTCACACAGGATCATTAAGCTGTACCACGAGCAAACCAACAGTATGCCCTCTGCGTAATGCATCGACTCAGATCAGCCTGCGCAGTTAAAACTCGGTAACATATATCTCTTAAACATGCCTTCGCTCTCAAAATTAATTATAAATTTGATGAAAATGCATGCTATTCCTTTCCGTAATCATTGCAACCATAGTTAAGCATTACATTTGCTACGGGCAACAACCCGGGTACATTCATTTGAAATTGGTCCATTTATTCAGTGTGTGTATACCACGTGACTTTTGACGTCATATTTGCATGGTCAGACAGCAATAATTGCTCTTGATAAGAATGTAAAAACAATGGTAACTTTTTTATGTCTTCACCCTTTTTAATGAAACATGGCGCAATCTACGGCGGTTACAATGTCCTATCTCCGTTGTGTTACAGGAGTTTGATTGGTGGTCTAGTTTTTCCAAACACTTCGAAGAACCTGTTCTCAAAATCCAGTTTTGATAATGCTCCGGCTGTCGGCGATATTAATACTTTTTAGAAAAGGTTCATCGAAGTGTTTGAAGAAACTAAACCACTAATCAAACTCCGTTGACAAACCGGAGATAGTGCTTTGAAAGCGGCGTAGACTGCGCCATGTTTCATTAACAAGAGTTGTCGGAGGACAATATAGCTCGCCTATCAGGGCCATCGTATATCAGGGCCTACTTCAGAACAGTTAAAGTATTAGGTAAAGTCGCACAGTATCACCTATTGCAAGATAATACACCTTTTCAATACTTTTGACAAAATTATAAGTTCAACTAGAATGGAGTGCTCCCCGGAGCACGTGTGTCACCTGCCGGCGCCTTGTCAGGAAATTTTAATTTTTGATAGAAAAGGGGCAATAACTCTGATATAAAAAATATTTGGATTATCCCCCTTTTGTGAACCCATCACAAAAATTGATATAAACATTTGTCAGAAGTTTCAATCCAATCCTTTGAGCAGAAAAAAAGTAATTTGAATATTTGACAGAAAAGGGGCAATAACTCTGATATAAAAATATTTGGATTATCCCCCTTTTGTGAACCCATCATACACATTGATATAAACATTTGTCAGAAGTTTCAATCCAATCCTTTGAGTAGATTACATTTTTGACAGAAAAGGGCCAATAACTCTGATATAAAAATATTTGGATTATCCCCCTTTTTGTGAACCCATCATACACATTGATTTAAACATTTGTCAGAAGTTTCAATCCAATCCTTTGAGTAGAAAAAAAGTTATTTGAAAATTTAAATTTTTGACAGAAAAGGGGTAATAACTCTGCGTTTCAATCCAATCCTTTGAGTAGAACAAAAGTTATTTGAAAACGTGACGAAAAAAGTGTGACGGACAGACAGACAGACAGACGCCGGATAAAAAAAAAATTAGACAGACAGACGTCGAATAAAAAAAAAAGTAACATTTGTCAGAAGTTTCAATCCAATCCTTCGGGTAGAAAAAAAGTTATTTGAAAATTTAATTTTTTGACAGAAAAGGGGCAATAACTCTGATATAAAATTATTTGGATTATCCCCCTTTTGTGAACCAATCACACACATTGATATAAACATTTGTCAGAAGTTTCAATCTAATCCTTTGAGTAGAAAAAAAGTTATTTGAAAACGTGACGAAAAAAGTTAGATTTTTTGACAGAAAAGGGGCAATAACTCTGATATACCTTGACCTTGACCCAGGGTCAGGACGGGTGTACTGGGGTGCGTAGATGGACCAATAGTTCCTAAATGTATAAACTAAATATGAAAGCAATCAATGTCATAATAGTGAATGCAGAGTGATATGTTAAACGTTAAACGCAAACCTTAAACCTTGTAACTGAACCAAGTAGAAATGACCTTGACCTTGACCCAGGTGCAGGACGGGTGTAGTGGTGTGCGCAGATGGATGACCAATAGTTCCTAAATGTATAAACTAAATATGAAAGCAATCAATGTCATAATAGTGACTGCAGAGTGATATGTTAAACGTTAAACGCAAACCTTAAACCTTGTAACTGAACCAAGTAGAAATGACCTTGACCTTGACCCAGGGTCAGAACGGGTGTAGTGGTGTGCGTAGATGGATGACCAATAGTTCCTAAATGTATAAACTAAATATGAAAGCAATCAATGTCATAATAGTGAATGCAGAGTGATATGTTAAACGTTAAACGCAAACCTTAAACCTTGTAACTGAACCAAGTAGAACCAAGTAGAAATTACCTTGACCTTGACCCAGGGTCAGGACGGGTGTAGTGGTGTGCGTAGATGGATGACAAATGGTTCCTAAAGGTATAAACCCTTAAAACCCAAATGAAAACCTTAAACATAAACCTTAAACCTAGGTGTCTACGCCACCGCCGACGCCGACGCCGCCGACGGTGCCGACGGTGCCGACGCCGGGAGTAACACATAAGCTCTCCTGTACTTCGTACTGGCGAGCTAAAAATGATGAAGAAATAAAAAAGTTACCTTTGTTTTTACTTCTTAACCGAAGAAACATATTTCTGTCCACCGTAGCATTTGTGACGTGAAAGTCACGTGGTATACACACACTGTTATTAAGCGGAGAAACAGTTGTTTGTAGTAAAATGGACAGACGACGACGGACGGTGTGTGTTAACATAAGCTCTATCTGCACTTTATGTTTATGTGAGCTTAAAATATAACCTGTTTTATCACATCACTATGCTTGTATCCGATGTAATATACCCATTACGTATTTCTTCATATGTGACACGTGTAATATAACATGACCGAATCACTGTTTGTGTATTCTTCCGCGAATGTTTACAAAATGGCTGAGAACGTGTATCCGGTACACACAGACGTCACGATAGGTGGACGAGGTAAACGGATCATTATCGGTCATAACAATATATGTGTGTGTGATTAGTTAATTAAGTTGAGACTATTTTCTGACAGCGAAAAAACGTTTTTCTTTTTGTGTTTCGTCATGTGATAAAAAGAATGTGACAATCGTTGTCATTTCATAAAGTTATATAAAATGACAACTCATGTCAGATCCTATATGTATTGAAAGCAATTGAATACGATCATCTAATTTGAACATCATTTTGGAGACCATCATAGCTAAACAGCTACATTATGGTGAATAGAGTTGGTTTCAACTATTTTAAGTAGAATTACTGTTATGTGTGTGAAACTTTTTAAGAACCGTAAAATTGAATCGGTGAATTAAATGTTTCTACTTTTCAGATAAAAGGAAACAAAGCTCAAATTTAATGATCGGCTATTGCAGGAGCGATTAATCTTTGGGAAATATATTTGTGTATATATTACACACATTATAAGACGGAACTCGGGAGAGGATATTTTAAACGCTATTCACTGTACTTATTCGTACTGAATATTATTTGCTTTTTATAGACGCTTTCTGACGCCTCTGCAGCAGACGGCTTTTTGAAAACATAGTGACAGAAGAAGAAACTGCTCAAAACGAGCAATTTCTCCTTTTGCCACAACGTTTTCCACTTTTAGTCATAGGTTATCCATTCAATTGAAGAGATTTTCTGTTTTTTATGCGGGGGATTCAGCTATGCTGAATACCAACGTATATTGTCATGCCAAGCTTTCAGGAAGTGTAAATTTGTAAAATGTTTGCGCTGCCCTCTGTTTTTTTCAAAATGGACATTTTTTTCTTGATTGTCCAGGGATCAGTTAAATACGTTTCACAACAAGCTAAACTGGGCCATTTGAGGTAAAAAACTAGGTCACTAGGTCAAATTGAAAGACAATCTTGTTAACACTCTAGAGGCCACATTTTCAACTCGAGCATGTTGAAACTTTATCAGAATGTTTGTCTTGATAATGTAAGTCAAGTTCGAACATGAGTCATGTCGGGTCAAAAAGTTGGTCACTAGGTCAAATTGAAGGGAAATCTTGTTAATACTCTAGAGGCCGCAATTTTAGCTTCAGCAATTTGAAATTTTGTCAGAATGTTTGTATTAATGATATCCAGGTCAAGTTTGAATATGGGTCACATTGGGTCGGAAACTATGTCACTAGGCCAAAATGAAGGAAAATCTTGCTTGAGCATGTTGAAACTTTATCAGAATGTTTTTCTTGATGATTTCTAGGTCAAGTTATAACATGGGTTATGCTTGATCAGAGAAGAAGGTCACTAGGTCAAATTGAAGGAAAATCTTGTTAACACTCTAGAGGCAACATCCCCGCAATCAGTACTTTCAGTACTTTGATTTAACAAGATATGTTCAAAGCCGTCTGCCGCAGAAAGGGTTAATGTGTAGTAATTAATGGTGTGTTGGATTACGCCACTTTCAACAATATTCAGTCATATCTCGGCGTTTTCTGCGTAGATTTCCAGAACTGTAGGTAAGCGTATCCCGTCACCAGCTCATTAGTCGGTATACACCATCCCCGCAACCCTGAGAGCCTACGAGGGAAACCGCTACTACTTCCTGCAACCCTGAGAGCCTACGGGGGAAACCGCTACTACTTCCCGCAACCCTGAGAGCCTACGGGGGAAACCGCTACTACTTCCCGCAACCCTGAGAGCCTACGAGGGAAACCGCTACTACTTCCTGCAACCCTGAGAGCCTACGGGGGAAACCGCTACTACTTCCCGCAACCCTAAGAGCCTACGAGGGAAACCGCTACTACTTCCCGCAACCCTGAGAGCCTACGGGGGAAACCGCTACTACTTCCTGCAACCCTGAGAGCCTACGGGGGAAACCGCTACTACTTCCCGCAACCCTGAGAGCCTACGAGGGAAACCGCTACTACTTCCCGCAACCCTGAGAGCCTACGGGGGAAACCGCTACTACTTCCTGCAACCCTGAGAGCCTACGGGGGAAACCGCTACTACTTCCCGCAACCCTGAGAGCCTACGAGGGAAACCGCTACTACTTCCCGCAACCCTGAGAGCCTACGGGGGAAACCGCTACTACTTCCCGCAACCCTGAGAGCCTACGGGTGAAACCGCAACTACTTCCCGCAACCCTGAGAGCCTACGAGGGAAACCGCTACTACTTCCCGCAACCCTGAGAGCCTACGGGGGAAACCGCTACTACTTCCCGCAACCCTGAGAGCCTACGGGGGAAACCGCTACTACTTCCCGCAACCCTGAGAGCCTACGAGGGAAACCGCTACTACTTCCTGCAACCCTGAGAGCCTACGGGGGAAACCGCTACTACTTCCCGCAACCCTGAGAGCCTACGGGGGAAACCGCTACTACTTCCCGCAACCCTGAGAGCCTACGAGGGAAACCGCTACTACTTCCCGCAACCCTGAGAGCCTACGAGGGAAACCGCTACTACTTCCCGCAACCTTGAGAGCCTACGGGGGAAACCGCTACTACTTCCCGCAACCCTGAGAGCCTACGGGGGAAACCGCTACTACTTGTTATAGTCTTTAGTATGACCCTAGCGGGGACCGAACCTCTAAAATAGTATTGTCCAAAAGAACTTGCACGATTTGGAAATGTTCGTTGGGTGACCCTCTACCAAGTACATGCATTTTCATCAAATTTATAATAAGTTTTGTGAGCGAAGGCATGTAAAGATATATGTAACCGAGTTTTAACGTGATGAAAACATCTCTCTATTACAATAATAGAAAGGGAATCACATCTTGGACGTCGTGACATTTATAAAGTCCCATTTCCTCTGCTTTAGTATACTGCTTTTTTACCTGCGAGAAAACGAACAATTTGGACTCTGCGTAAAGTATCGACCCGGATCAGCCTAAGCATGCCGCGCAGGCTTACCTGGATATATACTTTTCGCCTCCTGTGGATTTTCTGTTTCAGGAATCATTACTCTATACCTCTTTCCCCCTGTGACGGATTGTGTCGGCCCGGATCAGTCTGCGCGGACTGCGCAGGCTGATCTGGGTCGATACATTACGCAGAGGCCATAATGTTGGTTTTCTCGCGGGACGACTCAAATGTGGCTGTGAGATACATCGTTTCCAACGTCGACTTTCTTACAACACAAGTATTTACGTTCTTTATAAATAGACCTTCACCTAACCGGTATTGATTCACACACTTTTGACAGTTTTGATAGCTATTAGCCAAAGTCCATTAAAATCTCATTTTCCGAAAATCTATTGGTGGGTGGCAAATGGAAAACTCATCGGTTCTCACTGAACGTGTAGGTAAATTATTTTTATTTAAACCAAAAACACTCTTGTGAAGTATTTCCCCATCTATATCTTTTATATCTTGTCAAAGACGATCTTACTAAGACATTTTACTTTTAAATTATTTCAGCAAAATATCAGAAAGAGTATATAGGCGAGTGTACATTTCTTGAGATAAGCAAGTAGACGCTGCACATATACCGCATTGTTTTTTAAACTTCAATGTCGCAATTGTAATTTTGATGATGTGGAGCACACAATTAACAACGGCGAGAAAATCGGCGGAGCCCCGTCAAGAAAGCACTTGAAAAATTACAATTGGCTGTAGCAATACCGATGTAGTGCTGTATCACATCGCTAAGCACGGTAGTACATCGTTAGTACATCGGCAGGACTACGGTATCACATATTCACAATAACAGTACACACTGATGCCACCGGAGAGCCGCCGATCTATTACGCGGCGCTACCGGTGCTCTACCGACATTAACGAAGCCATACCAGAGTACTGCCGCTGTAGTTCCGTTGCTCGCTCCAGCAGCGCAACGGCAGAAATGTTTGAGCATGTACAAAATTTATACCGTCGCCTGCCGTTGCTAATTTTCTCGCCGATGGTCTGACGATGTCCTGACAATGTACTACCGTTCTTAGCGATGTGATACCGTTGCACTACCGAACTAGTACCGATCCCCGAAAATCGCTAAAGGTGTGCTCCGGTATAGCTCCGGCGAGCCAAATCGGCTAGGTGTGAAAGGCCCTTAAGAAATAGTTTGATAATACTCTATGTACACTATCCGGGTGAACTCCGATAACTAGAACCGTCATGTTCGTGTGTCAAATTCTTAAAAATGTATCGAGTATATCCTAAACTATATTGACCAATATTATAAACAGGTTCCCGTTCAGAAGTCCATTTTAGCAATTCAAAAATAATCATATTAAAGTAAGTGAAAATTTAAAAAAAAAATGGAGAAAAAGGATTAATGTCTTTTTAAGTATACAGATGTATTTGTAATTGTAAAAATATGTCTTTTCTGATATATTTGATTTCTAACCAAGAATAATTCATGAACATATTGTACTCAAAATGAGAAATGTATTCTATCTGAACTATCTTATTTATATATTGGTGACAAGATCAGAATGATTTATCACTGATTTAAACTGATTATTATATAAAATGTTTAAATGGTCCTTTTCACAAAAACGTTTGGTATTTTATGATATATCGCCCATTACCATAAAAAAAGTTCACGCGAAGCGGTTGCATGATATCTTGACTGTTTGTTTGACACCATGAAAGACTGGCCCTGTGGTCCGATTAATGATTGTAATTCCTGTCGTACGGTAAAGCCTACATAAACGGAGGCTTTAAGTGATCAGTTAGAATCAGTAAGAATCCACCGGTCATCTGCCTATAGTCCGAGTATGGCCAGCATATACTATTCAACATGTCCATCCTATTTAATACGGTCATTTAATCGGATCATGTTTTAAACAAGAAACCGCTGAAGACGATAAGGCCGGATTGTCGGCAATTTGACCGTGAAAATCGACAAACCAAGGTCAAGGTCAAAGTAACCATAGAAATCAATAGAACTTGTTACTGGTTACATTCAGGCAAAGTTTCAAGTTTGTAACCCTTACCAGTGCTGAGATTTTGCCTCAACCTGAAACTTTAACCAAAATGTTGACGGACAAACAGACGGACAGACAGACGGATGGACATCGCCAATCTATAGACCGGAATTGCTAGAGCAATCCGGCCAAAAACTGAGGTCTAAGTGCAGTTCTTGATTTATTGATTGAAATTTAACGCCGTGATCAAATTACGTTTTATCACGGCGACAAGTTACCTTACCATGTGATTCCTCGCTCTCTTGCAAAATTAGTTCACAACATTTTTTCGGGGAAAATAGTCACACTTGTCGTACTTAAATGGATTGCTTTTGAACAATTTATTGTTGTTGTCACAAGGCACGTTTCTATGTATCCTTAATCAGGCGAGTAGTAGCAGAGAACATTTTCAAAGTATGCACAATATAGTCATATACGTGAAACTCGCCGTATGCTTTTTAACCAATTACGATTACATCAAACCCCTCTCAGAGTCAAGAAGGAACCTTTTTCCATCACCAGTTTCAAAATCGGACTAATATTTTCGGTAAGGATGATGTTTAATTGACGACGATGACAACGAAGACGCCATGCGGTGATTGACAAACTCACATTGAGCAAGTTGTGCTATGGCGAGCGAAATCCTAAATGTAATACACACTTATATACTCAACTGCTACTTAGCCTGGAAATGGGTTTATGGCCCCGGCTTTTACTACCACAAGAGTTCAAAAGACGTAAGCCGTTGGAAATGATAAAAGTGATATCATCAAAGTTGAGAATACGAGTAGGGATTAGAGAAAAAAGCATATTGTTTTGCGAAACAAAGGCGATCATATATTGTGCCCGATTGGTACATGTACCTTCCAACCTGTTATATCTAACGATTCGGTGTCAACTGCATACCACTTTAGTAGAGGAGATTCAGGCCCATATATCAAGGTACAAGTAGGGTAATTTTTGTAATGTGCTTATTTAAGTTATCTCCAAGTATTTGTTCCAGTACATGTACTGAATGTAAAGTGCTCACTCCACTTATCGATAAACATTCTTCCTTGTATGTACACGTATTTTTACGACACAAGAACACGTTCTGAATTATTGTGCACACACTCTCTGAAAACCCATTCCAGATATCTCCTAACATCTATGTATAGCTCATTGAGAAAATATTCATTTCTAAATGAAACATTTTGAGATTATAGAAAATATGTTAAGACTTCACAAAAATATAAACAAGGGCACCGCAAAGCGGATGCATCCCCGCGGTATTCAAAGTCCAATTTTGACCTCGACCTTTAACCTATGACCTTGAAAATAAATAGGCTTCTAGACCTTGCCATATACTAACTGTATACCAAGTCTGGTTAAGATCTGTCGAAGGATGTTCAGTGTAGATTTGTCACAAGGTTGTTACGGACGGACGGACGCACGGACGGACGAACGAACGAACGAGCGGACAGTCCCGTTAACTATATCCCCATCGCAAACAGTGTTAGCCGAGGGGATAACAATGTTACGTACCTTAAACTGGAAAGTGTCCATACGAAACAATTGATTGATTGGGGTTTAACGCCGTTTTTAACAATTTCTCAGTTATATCACGGCGGCCAGTTCACCTACTCATGCATTTCCTGGTTTTCTCACACCAGTACTCCACACAACAATCTTCCCAAGCAACTGGCTGCTTTTCCACATAGACATTAGCCCATTGGTGGAAGACGAATGACGCATGTCGCAATGACTTTTGTCAAACGTCGGAAAGAAAGTTGGCCGAGCCGGGATTCGAACGCACAACCCCTGGATTGACAGCCCGCGTCGATACCGACTGAGCTACCGGGGCTCGGCCCATACGAAACAAATAAGGAAATGTGTCATATGATACATATAGTGGTACTCGGCTCGGTATCGTGTTACGTAATGCGAATAGCTTGTTAACTCCATCGCTTTGGGCGTGAGTTACATCAACACAGGAAGGAACATGACATGCTAACAACGCCAGTCGATGTTATAAACATGCTTACATTGTAACTTACATGCTGAGTCATCCCTGGGCTATTGACAGGTCCAAATGTGTAACAGGTGATTTAATTGTCACAGAATACGAAGAAAATATATTTCTTGTAGACCATCAATATTAGATATTATCCTATACCTAATTTATACGTCCAATCGTAGACGCTCATTCGAATCATGTGACCGTACAATATATTTCCGTATCGGGACGCACGCGCGTACAAAATAACCCTTATTTTTTTCGTATTGTACGATTCACAGGTCCCATGTTAAACCTATGATAAAGACCGAAACACGTGAAAAGGTTCCGAATGAAAGTCTGAATCGACAGGCGCTCTAGATAAAGCGTTACGATAAAGCTCCTGTTGTCACCGGATCATTATTGTCGTTTGCAAACAAGGAGTAACACTGAAACTAAAATGTTATCCGATTCTGAAATAGATGACTTTGTAATTGAACAGAAACCAAAAAACACTGTGAAAAAAACTAAAAGTGATGTAGGAATATTCAAAAGGTGGTTAGCGCAGGCCGTGCCGACAGAAACAAGGGAACTGGAATAATTCTGCACAATACAAAATATATTTTGGGGAAAAAGTCGAGGTATATAATAAAAAGATCATTTAACAGTGTTCTGTACAATACGGAATATATTTGGACTCGTACACAAGCTGTGTACTCGTCCAAATATATATCCGTATTGTACAGAACACTGTTAAATAACCTATAAGTATCAAGCAAACTTTCTAAGTCCAAGGATAATACTTTTAATCAGACGTTAAGTGTTTGTTTATACGAGTAAGATGGTTTAAACGTTTAAAACGGTGAGATGCTTTAATAAATGCTGTTTATGCCCAAGATATAAGTACATAAGTTTATATATATGTTGTATACTCATCTTTTATCATGTAAAATAGTTATGGCATTAATAAATGCCCTTGTTCAATCTATTTCATTCTTGGTATTTTATACATGACATACTAGTCCCCCCTGCCCTCGGTCCATCCTTACAAGTGGCATATTTGCCTGAACAAGACATAAATGAAAGAAGAACAGACAAGTCAGTACCAAGGCTTATCTTATCTTATAGATCGAACAATAGCAGACACCAATATATCATGCATGGTGTATGTATGCTCCCGGTACTTGACATACACGTACAATTTAACAAAGAGATCTCAGTTGAAATCGGCCAAATTTCAGAAACAAAAGGAATAGTCCTATATCACCGGCCTTAATAATTCAATAAATTTTTAATCCGAAGGGAAACACTACAATAATGGGAAACACTACAAAATATGCCTTAGAGAGAACCTAGAGCTTAAGTTTCTATTAAACTTCTGGCCGGTCTGTAAATATATTTCTTGTAGACCATCAACAGTAGATAGTACAAGCAAACTTTTTAAGTCCAAGGATAATACTTTTAATCATACGTTAATTGTTTGTATATACCTGTTAGATGGTTTAAACTTTTAAGATGGTGGGATGCTTTAATACATGAAAGAAGACCAGACAAGCGAGTACCAACGCTTATCTTATTTTATAGATCGAACAATAGTAGACATCAATATATCATGCATGGTTTATGTTTGCTCCCGGTATTTGATATACACGTACAATTTAACAAAGTGATCTTACTTAAAATCGGCCAAATTTCAGAAACAACAGGAATAGTCCTACATCACCCGCCTTATTTAGAAGAAATTCAAAAAAGAAAAAAAAAGATCGGAAGGGAAAACACTACTATTTAGGGAAAACACTTCAATTTAGGGAAAACACTACATGTGCCTTAAAAGCCTAGAGTTTAAGTTTCTGTGAAACTTCTGACCTAATATCTACATGAACTACATGAAACTTTTAAACCTTTTTTTGGTAGGATGCACATTCAATAAAGTACTGCATTACGTTGCATAAGAGCATGGGGATTTCATGTAGTTGTTTGTTGACGTTTATTTAATACACTTGTCAAATGTGTTATTTAATCAACTTAAAAATGACCGCGATATTCATCTTTGAATTGTATACAGTTCAAAGCTTTAATGAAACCTGAAGAAACAAGCAAATTCATGAAATTTATTTCCCCCGCTTGCAGGAAATATTGTAGGAATAAAGTCCGCCGAAAGTGACGATCGAACTTGGCCTAGCTGTTAAGGCATTTAACCTTGTTACCAAGTTTAAAAAAAAAACGGTTCACATTTGTGGCAGTAATTGCACGGAAACAGCAACAAACGACATTTTTTGTTAATCAAGGGGCCATAACTCCACCGAATAAAGTCCGCCGAAAGTGAAGATCGAACTTGGCCTAGCCCTTAAGGCATTTTACGTTGTTACCAAGTTTGAAAAAAACGGTTCACATTTGTGGCAGTTATTGCACGGAAACAGCAACGAACGACATTTTTCCTTAATTAAGGGGCCATAGCTCCACCGATTAAAGTCCGCCGAAAGTGACGATCGAACTTGGCCTAGGTTGTTACTAAGTTTGAAAAAAAACCGGTTCACATTTGAGGTAGTTATTGCACGGAAACAGCAACAAACGACATTTTTTGTTAAATAATGGGCAATAACTCCACCGAATAAAGTACGCCAAAAATGACGATTGAACTTGGCCTAGCCCTTAAGGCATTTAACCTTGTTACCAAGTTTGAAAAAAAAAAACGGTTCACATTTGTGGCAGTTATTGTACGGAAACGAAGTGTGACAGACAGACAGACAGACAGACAGGCGGACAGACATGCCTACGAATGGACACTTGTTGGGTATTTTCCTTTGATGTTTCCTTGTTGGGTAGTACCCAACAAGGATACGGTTTATTCCGTAAGTATCACCCTTTTACGGAATAAATAGCATTAATATGCTAATTAGATACTCATTAGAAAATTATAAAAAAATACTTATCAAAGTGTCTTATAAGGCTGGTGGGTGGGCTTTAGGATATAGGCAGTACCAACAAGTATCCATTCGTTTTTGATATAGGCAGTACCCAACAAGTATCCATTCGTGCGCTCAGACGGACAGATTAATAGTCCCCCCTTTTTTTCTTCGAAAAAGCGGGGGATAAAAAATAGGAAACAAGTCTTACATTAAAGTCCGAGTTAATTATTTTACCGTATCCCGTAAACGAGATGTTTTCATAATTCTGTCACAAACATGATACATGCAGTTCTACGGTGACATTAAGAATAGTTGTCAATGGGTTAAAACAGAGTTCTATATGGCTCACCTGATTTTATAGAACTTCTATAGTTTCCAAAGTGTTTACTCTATACATATAAGCAAAACTAGCCTCGCCCCCTGATGGCCATGTTTAACAACGGGTTGAAATAATATGTGCCGATTTTATTTTCAAATTGGGCCAATACTTTTGATTAAGAAGTTTGTTTACAGTTGCCACTATACATACCTATAAGAAAGCAAGCGCCATCCCTTGGCAGCCATGTTTTCCGACGGATCGGAGTAATTTGAACAATTTTAGTACAAGGATTTTCAAGGAATATTTGTGCCAAAATTATTTTCAAATCGGGACAATGCTTTTGTTCGAGAAGATGTTTAAAGTTTTCATTATGAATATATATAAGGAAAAACAAGCCTGGATCCCCCACGTGTTGCCACCAGACTAAAAGCTCAAGTTTTCCTTTAAGAAAATCCTAGTATTGTTTCTGAACTGTTCACTGGGGATTCAACTTGGGTTTACTATTTTGAGCCCAAGCGCCGCATTAAAAACAATCAAGGACTTATATTAGTAAAAGTCAGACAAGGCCGATCATTGCAAAGAAGAATAGAAGTATGAAGGAGAGGGTTTAAATGCAAATGTTTTCAATTATAGTAGTTTTGTTGTACAAATGTCTTCAATTATAGTGGTTTTGTTGTACAAATGTTTTTAATTATAGTGGTTTTGTTGTACAAATGTCTTCAATTATAGTGGTTTTGTTGTACAAATGTCTTCAATTATAGTGGTTTTGTTGTACACATGTCTTCAATTATAGTGGTTTTGTTGTACAAATGTCTTCAATTATAGTGGTTTTGTTATACAAATGTCTTCAATTATAGTGGTTTTGTTGTACAAATGTCTTCAATTATAGTGGTTTTGTTGTACACACACATTCCTTGTAAAGAGTATAACACCATCACAGGCAAAATTGGGGAAAATTAAAGTACTCACATCATGCGAAAACATTCTATCAAAATAAATTCCTTATAACAATAAAAGCGTCGTCAGATTGAACACCCATCTTATTCAGCTGACCTAAGCACCTGTGGCTTTTTCCTATTTCCCCTTACCAAAACAAATGCTCTCATTTAAGCCCTTAGCTCTGCAATTTTCAGCGTCCGAAAAGTATACCAAGGGCTGACTACTTTGCAGCATTACTATCTGTGAAAGCAAGGTTTCAAAATTCTGTATCTGTGCAGGATGAATATTTTGAAAGGTTGACATTGATATCCTTTAAATGGTGTGAGAGGTCCAGGGCACAGTGGACCATCTTCAGAGGAGAGAATTGGCTAACCCCAGGTGTGATGCAATTGAATCGGGGCACAAGACAATCACCGCTCAGTTCTCTATATAGTTTATTAATATGGGTCATCTTAACTGTTTTTATAATTTATACCGAATAATATATCTTTCATATGACGTCATTCTATTATCGTAACACAAATGATGAATAAATACCCAAAACTGAAAACGACAGAAATGATAGGAAAGGATAGTTTGACTCGTCACAAATGTAGTTCCGTGATTATGGAATAATTTTATTGGAAGAAGTACTTTATAAAGGGCAAGTCGATTATTGTTGTACCTGTCATCATTTTTTCATGGATTTAAAATCTTGAACATATTTTAACGTTGAATATATGCTTAACCAGATGATGATTTTTAGTTTGTTTGCTAATAGGACGGTATATGACTCGTGAATAACTTATAATCAAATCACTGATAGTGCTGCAAGCAAGGGGCTAACTGTAATTCACGGATAATGATTTAGTTAATAAATGTTAACCCGAAATAGGTACCACCTATACTCATATTATATAACTTATACCAATCTGAGATGACCTATATGGTGCAGTCGTCACATCTATGTGTACGAGCGAGCTGAGTATAGGTCTGGTTTTAATGAGATTGGAGCGCGCGGAAAACAACAGTTGATCAAAAATATCAATTTTAATATAATTCTTCATTTAAGACATTTCAATATACCAAATTAGACAAACAAAATGCTAAAATAGATTGATTTTTGTAAGCAGGTTCTTCATACTTTAATTCAACGTTTATCAGGGGAAAAAATTAAGGATTAATGCTCTACGTGTGTAGTTTCCTTTACAGCATGTTTGGCATCTACGCAGGAATTCGTGCGTAAAACAGAGCGTTGAACATGTTTTGGAATAGTAGATGTTTGTAAATATTCCATAATCTACTAAAGAATGTTCAGTCTATTAATAATACAATATAACACACCTATAAACAATCCACGTCGATTTAGCCACCTGTATCCGTCATTTACCATATGTACCATAGCAATCAATTTGCAACCAACACTTTTCTCTTTGGTCAAGATGGTGACTGACGTGTTTCCGGTACGATCCACGTCGATTTAGACACCTGTATCCGTCATTTACCATGTGTACCATAGCAAGCAATTTGCAACCAACACTTTTCTCTTCGGTCAAGATGGTGACTGACGTGTTTCCGGTTTGTGTAGAGCTTTTGTTTGAAATGCAGCAGTGACTGGGAGTACATTACATTTAAACTAAAACATACGCAAGAATCATGAATGAACTCTTACAAAAAAAGGCAGCCAGAACAAAATGTGTTGAAAAGAACAATCTCATTGCTACTTCATTCTGTTCATTGTGAAGCTAAAGTATTCCTGTTTTAATTTCGGTTTTATCGGTATAACATTGTGTTGTTTAGTGATTGAATTAACACGTATGTGCAAGTTGAAGATCAGAGAAAATCTGAATTAATTTAAAAATTATAAATAAAAAATGTTTAATTGCTTATTTACCCAATGTTCCTAACGTAAGCTTTTACCTAGAATAGAAACTCCCTCCTTTGACATTAGAGGTAAGTGTTGATATAAATTGTAGGGAAACGCCCCCATAACTTGCCAAAAACATCCGTTCTATGTCCGGCAATATGGTCATCACCTGGGGAAACTATTCCATTCATCAATCTGGAAGATATTTCGGGCTCTCGATTTACGATGGTTATATTAGCGGAAACTATATCGAGTTCAATGGGAGCCGATTGATGAAACCATCCTTGATATTCCTTTGTTTTCTTGGCCTTGGAACTGTTTATAACAAGTTATCGATGGAACCGATGGATGCTCCCCGAAGTAAAGCCAGGACACAGGAATGGTAGTAGTAATATGCACATATCCTCTTTTAGTGAAGCTTTCCACAAAGTGTCATTGTATTCAAGTCAGTAGTTGCTGAGAAATAGCCCAGACAAACTTTTCATTTGTCATATTTTATAGAAATTAGAAAGGTAATTACTCTGGGAAAAATCATCGAACTGGAACATGGTGATGATATGCACATCTCCCTGTGTTAGTGAAGCTTGCCATAAAAGTTTCATTGAATTCAAGTCATGACTTGCTGAGAAATAGCCCGGGACAAAATCAAAAAGGAATTTTCCTATGTCATATTATATAGAAATTAAAAGGGTACATTGTAATAACCGGAATCAAAATCATCAAACCGGAACATGGGAATAATATGCACATTTCTTTGTGTTAGTGAAGCTTTCGGTCAAGTGTCATTGAATTCAAGTCAGTAGTTGCTGAGAAATAGCACGGACAACATTTTCATATGTCATATCATGTAGAAATTATAGGGGCAATATCTCACTTAAAAATCATCGAACTTTATCATGGTGATACTATGCACATCTCCTTTTGTTAGTAAAGCTTCCCATAAAGTTTCATTGAATTCAAGTCAATAGTTGCTAAGAAATAGCCCAGATAAAAACGAGACGGACAGCCGAACGGATGAACGGACAAAGCGGCGACTATACGCTCGTCCCGAAAAAAATCGGAGAGCATAATATACCATAATAATGACTAAATAGGTTAATCCTTTCCAACATACAACAAATTTGCATTTTAAACACATTTAGACAACAAGAGGTCAAAGATGGTCCCTGGTCGCTCGCTGAGTTTTGCAAACCGTAAAGTCAATCACAAAAACTAATTATGCAGTCAGGTAAGTTAATACCAGTGTTTGCAAGATTTCCATTCAATGACCTTGTTTTTTATCCGACATGACCCATACACAATCGTTCCGACAAAATGTTAACATGCTTAAGCAAAAATACGTCATCCAAGAACAAGAATTTCCATCAATATGGCCTTCTGACCTAGTTTTTGACATGACATGACCTATATTCCAACTTGGCCTAGATATCATCAAGACAAACATTCTGACAAAGATTCAAGCTGCTTAAGCAAACAAGAGGGCCATGATGGCCCTGGATCTATCACCTGTGTTATGCAAAAAAAAAAAACCACAGTAACTCATTTTGCGGTCAGGCCTCGGTCACATATCCTCGCGATGTCCGTACGATGTCTGCACGATTGCACCAACGTTTAAAATATGTACGGTGTCCGTATACTCGTAGCTTCTGGTCACATGACTACGGGCCCCGTACGATCTTTTGGAGTATGCAATGGTAGGATATCCGTACGGACATCGCAGACAAATAGTGCGGTGCTCGCAAGTAGCTCGGACGTACCTTGTGCGATGCACGTGTGTTCGTACCGCGATCGTACAGCGCGCGTACGGTGTCCACAGGTCGGCTTTACGACAAGAATAAACTATTTTGGTGATATCTGAAAATTTCTAATTTTTAGCTTGTCAGATGAAGTGAAAACACCTAGAAGCCTAATAATAAATTAAGAAAACATTAATGAAGATGACCCAAAAGGACAGAGCGGTACTAAGGGAAGTGGAAAGGGGAAGGCTCCCAAGAAAAGGTCCGCGCCTGAATCAGAGCATTGAATTTGACGACACGGATCACGCTACAGAGGGAACAGCAGGTGAGGCTGATGAGGCAGAAAGTATGGCCATTGAGGAGAAGATAACTGTATTATTCGAGGCGAGGCCGTTCTTTTGCTCTCCAAGAAGCTTGGTAGAGTACCACTACAAAATACTACACACCAAATCCCAAAGCTCTAGGCCTTTCCGTTTTAGACATCCCGTATATTCGAGCTTAGCCTAGATATTATCAAGATAATTATTCTGATTTAATTGAATTTTAATAGTTTTCAAACTTTTTACTCTATACATATAAGCAAACGAGCCCTACCTTTGGTGGCAATGTTCATCAATAGATCCGTTTTATTTCAACAATCATGCCAGAGGGTCGCCCAAAGAATCTTGGTTGAACATTATTTTCAAATCAGGCAAGTTCTTTCGTTTAGTGGCATGTTTTTCATCGGATTAGAATAACTTGACCAATCTTCTTAGAGTTACATCCATGTAACATTATTTGTGCTAAATTATTTTCAAATCGTGCCAGTGCATTTGGACAAGAAGATTTTTTAAGTTTTTACTATACACATATAAAAGAAAAAACCGCAGCCCCCTGGCGGCCATGTTTTTCGACCGATCATAATAATTTGAACAATCTTCGAAGAGGGTCACGTAAGAAACATTTGTATCAAATAATTTTCAGATCGGGCTAGCACATTTGGACAAGAAGATTTTTAAAGTGTTTGCACTTTTTCATCTTTCTGATGCCGATTTAACCAAAGTTCCACATGGAATTTAATAACTTTGAAAAGGACTACCTAGGGAACAATCTTGTGGAAATGTATTGGTTTAGGAGGAGAAGAAGTTGTGAACAGACGGACAGTCAGACGGCTCGGTGTTAGTGTGTGTGCCCCTCTGTGTGTGTGTGTGTGTGTGTGTGTGTGTATGTGTGTCTCTTCCTTTGTGTACTACAACATAGGGTTTGGTTGAGAAATAAGAGAGATATTGTGGGGAAAGACCAGTTTTTCTCCCCCATTACTAAGTCCTCTGATTGTATAATAACCATCCATACAAAGTCCTCGAACACTATAATACCATTCACTATTAATATGTGAGCAAAGTGTTATCTTCACCTGGTTATGAGCTATTAATCAAACCCTCAAAGATGACAAATCTACAGGAGACAACTTTCAAAACTCAGTGGCAAAAACTAGAAAATCTCGGTTATTGAAGGTCTAATCATAACATAATGTTGAAAACATTGTGGTAAATATAGAAATCATTGATAATGGGCCATTTTTCCTTTAGCCACATTTTTTTCAAAAGTCGTAAGTCTAAGCTTCAGATGGTTCACTCTCTTTACTAGATATATTGCTGTTTACAATCTTTTGTTTGGAAATAAGATGGAAAATAGAAAGTATTTCTATAGGAAGCGAAGCGTAATGTACCTCCTTTTTGGTAACAGCAAGTATCACTATTTGAAGTTACTATATTACATATAACCATACTATTTGAGGTTACTATATTACATATAACCAGACTATTTGAAGTTACTATATTACATATAACCATACTATTTGAGGTTACTATATTACATATAACCAGACTATTTTACCCATCCACTATATTACATATAACCAGACTATTTGAAGTTACTATATTACATGTAACCAGACTATTTGAAGTTACTACATTACATATAACCAGATTATTTGAAGTTACTATATTACATATAACCAGACTATTTGAAGTTACTATATTTCATATGACCAGATTATTTGAAGTTACTATATAACATGTAACCAGACTATTTGAAGTTACTACATTACATATAACCAGATTATTTGAAGTTACTATATTACATATAACCAGACTATTTGAAGTTACTATATTACATGTAACCAGACTATTTGAAGTTACTATATTACATATAACCATACTATTTGAGGTTACTATATAACATATAACCAGACTATTTTACCCATCCACTATATTTCATATAACCAGACTATTTGAAGTTACTATATTACATATAACCAGACTATTTGAAGTTACTATATTACATATAACCAGATTATTTGAAGTTACTATATTACATATAACCAGACTATTTGAAGTAACTATATTACATATAACCAGATTATTTGAAGTTCCTATATTACATATAACCAGACTATTTTACCCATCCACTATACAACATTTAACAGACTATTTGAAGTAACTATATTACATATGACCAGATTATTTGAAGTTACCATATTACATATAACCATACTATTTGAAGTTACTATATTACATATAACCAGACTATTTGAGGTTCCTATATTACATATAACCAGACTATTTAAAGTTACTATATTACATATAACCATACTATTTGAGGTTCCTATATTACATATAACCAGACTATTTTACCCATCCACTATACAACATATAACAGACTATATGAAGTTACTATATTACATATAACCAGACTATTTGAAGTTACTATATTACATATAACCAGACTATTTTACCCATCCACTATATTACATATAACCAGACTATTTGAATTAACTATACAACATATAACAGACTATTTGAAGATTTGAAGTTACTATATTACATATAACCAGACTATTTGAGGTTCCTATATTACATATAACCAGACTATTTTACCCATCCACTATACAACATTTAACAGACTATTTGAAGTAACTATATTTCATATGACCAGATTATTTGAAGTTACCATATTACATATAACCAGACTATTTGAGGTTCCTATATTACATATAACCACACTATTTGAAGTTACTATATTACATATAACCAGACTATTTGAAGTTACTATATAACCAGACCATTTGAAGTTACTATATTACATATAACAAGACTATTTGAATGTACTTGATAAATATCCAGACTATTTGAAGGTACTATATTACATATAACCAGACTATTTGAAGTAACTATATAACATATAACCAGACTATTTGAACTTCTTTGTGTGACTATATACAGTTTGATGAAGAAAGAGTTGATACAATCACAGACAGGTTTTACTGGTCCCTGTATACATTTTTGACCCACTGTTATTACAGACATGTTAAATGGTTACCTGTTAAGATGTACAACCCTATCGTAAGGAAGGGACATTGTAGTAGAAGTCATTATCAGACTTTGCATGCATTTATTTGTCAATTGTCTTGATTACATATAATGGTGAAGAATCCAAAATCAACCAATCAAATTCATCCCGATCAAGATATGCAGACATTAGAAGCATGGTTGATACTGGCCAGACATGTTAGCCTGTGAATCATCCGTCATTTTCACAAAGCAACACAGCATAAGAGAGAGTTTGTTTATGTTTCAGAAGGTATTAATTATCTGACATTTTGACTGGTAAATAACATAATTCTTCGTTCACATCCATTTGTTTGTGATGTAGGGGTAACTGGCCTCCCTATAATCAGGGGTACATTGTTGGGTGGTCTGTAAAGTGGATGCATGATCTCATTCTTATTCCTATCAGTATACATCTACTGTAATAATTAAGTCAGATAATAGAAATCTGACATTCGGGATGTTGATAGAATCAAATCAGCCTGTGAAGTTCATTTGATTTGCACATGACCCTCTTTTGATCCTGAGTTGGATATGATGGAGATGAATGTTCTGATGAATTTTCATGAAGATTGGAAACCTAGGGTTTGACTAAATGTTGTCCAAGTGACCTCGTTGTTTTACCAAATATGACCTAGTTTCGAAGCTCAGACAGGAATTTGGTGGAGATGAATAATTTGAAGCCGTTGTACAAACCCTGACCATGAAAACACATTATCTAATCCGACTCTACATATTTGAATTACATTCACACCCCTTTTTCCAACTGAATCTCCTAAATTATTTGTCATTGAATGACTAGCTCATTATGGAAAAAAGACCTGAAAGGAATGCCACCAGAAACCATGCACTGCTGTGCTTGGAATTCCAAATTTCAGCTGTTTTCTCAGTACCTAAATATTTGATGAAATTCTGCCAATGCATACAAATCCAGAATAGACAACAAAGGGTTCTGTTAAATAGATCATGCACAATTCTCCACATATAATGGCTTAACCTGAAAATCTGAGAAATTGTCCTTGATCACTCCTTTGGCAAATGGAGGGCTTGGCGTGAAACGGTTGTAACTAAAAACCTATTTTGAAAACCCTGGTTTAGGGGCAATTTTGACCCCTTTTGTAAACAATGCAAATTTAGGTGCCATTGCTCAGAACGAGCAATGGCACCTAAATTTCCATTGTTTATCAAAAAACAATGATTTAACGCTTATAAAGACTTTATGGCGAGGTGATTAACCTTGGTAAAAAAAATACTAATTTTAGTTACAACCGTTTCAAGCCAAGCCCTCGAAATGTAATGTAACGCTTTCCAATATGTTCTTCCATTTTTAAATGTCTGAAGAAACAATTGCAGGTGATGGAGTAATTAAGCAATGGAAAGCATTGTAGACAAATGCTTTTTATCTTTGTCCCATTTGTCCCAATGAAGTGCTTATTGTGTGGCGCAGACGGAATATCATGGAGTGATTCCTGTTCAGACAGGTGGCACTTAACCCTTTCCCACATACGACAATTCTGCAGCAGACGACTTTGAACATATTTTGACAAAAAATAGCAAATCTCTACAATTGAATGGATAACCTATGACTAAAAGTGGAAAACATTGTGGCAAAAGGAGATATTGTTTGTTTTGAGCAATTTCTTCTTTTGTTACTATGTTTTCAAAAAGCTGTCTGCTGCAGAGGCATCAGAAAGCGTCTATATGAGGGAAAGGGTTAAATATTTACACAATTACATTGTATTAATGATCAGAATCGAACACATTGAGTACTCTTCTTGTAGAGCTACCTTTTTTCTAGTTGTTTGCAGTTCTTTCATATATTGGGAGCCATCATGGCTACATAGATGTTTTGTATCACATAATTGGACTTGTGGCCACCCAGATGTATTGTTTTACCAACTGGGACTCATGACCATACATATTTTTTGTATCACATAATGGGACTCATGTCCAAAGAGATAGTTTGTATCACATAATGGGACTCAATGCCATACAGATGTTTTGTATCACATAATGGGACTCATGTCCAAAGAGATGGTTTGTATCACATAATGGGATTCATTGCCATACAGATGTTTTGTATCACATACTAGGACTCTTGGCCATGCAGATGTTTGGTATATCACATAATGGAACTCATGGCCACACCAATGTTTTGTATCACATGATGGGACTCATGGCCAAACAGATGGTTTGTATCACATAACTCATGGCCACACCAATGTTTTGTATCACATGATGGCACTCATGAACACACAGATGTTTTGTTTCAAATTATGGAACTCATGAACACACAGTTGTTGTGTTTCACATTACTTATGACCAAACAGATGGTTTGTATCACCTTACTCATAGCCACACAGATGTTTTGTATCACCTAACTCATAGCCACACACATGTTTTGTATCACCTAATTCATGGCCACACACACATTTTGTATCACCTAACTCATAACCACACACATGTTTTGTATCACTTAATTCATGGCCACACACATGTTTTGTATCACCTAACTCATGGCCACACAGATGTTTTGTATCACCTAACTCATAGCCACACACATGTTTTGTATCACCTAATTCATGGCCACACACAGATGTTTTGTATCACCTAACTCATGGCCACACAGATGTTTTGTATCACATTACTCATGGCCACACAGATGTTTTGTATCCCCAAACTCATGGCCACACACATGTGTTGTATCACCTAACTCATGGCCACAAAGATGTGATGGAGGGAATGGCTTAAATCAAATTACACAGTCGTATATACACTTAAAGACATGGCTTGCTCAGCTTGGCATATTTTATCAATCCAATTTGTGAAGGATAAACTTTACACACAAAACACCTTCCTAATTACTTACCCATTTATACAAAAATGTACAAAAGTGTCGTATTTACTGGAAACATCGTTAACACGGGATCCCTCTCTCTCTGTTCTTAATGACTTATAGGAAAATCAGAATGCATCAAAAGATATCATCAAATTATCTACTTTCCAGATTCATAATGGCATTTTCATCTTTGATTTCAATAAATGAAACTAAATGATCAAGTGGTATAGGTAGATAATTCGGTGTAACATTGAATTTCAGAAATGAATTGTATTTCATTTCTTGGCTTACAAAGCTTTATTCACATTTTAACTGAAAGTTCTGAGAATTTTGCACAATTATTTCCTATTTGCTTAAAGTTGTAGGTTTTATTAGAAATATAACAAGAGGGCCATGATTACTATGGATTGCTTACCTGAATAGTGCAATGTGATTTGTCATGCAAACCACCATATTTCATGTTGCAGTCAGGTAAGCTAATACAAGAGGCCAAAGAGGACCAGTATAGCTCCACTGCCGCAAAGCAAAATAATGCACACCCTATGTTGTCTGTCTTTTGTTAAATTAATATGACTTAGAAGGTCACCAAAAAATGTTTATGTACCAGTTAGTATTTCAATATCAGACATTTATTTTCGTAGAATATAATTCTCTAAATCTTACGCTCCGGGCTTAAAGGGTTTAACCGCCCCAGCCCCTGGTTGTCAAGTCTTTTGATCAACCTACATGTTATGAAGGAAAAAGGAAGAGGGCTGACCAAGGAACATGTCTACAGAACTATTTGAAAATCAGTCTGAAACTTTCAGAAGAGAATATTTTTAAAGTTTTCATCATATAATCTGAGGCTCTGCCTTCTAGAGACCATGTTGTTTTTGTTTTTTACAAGGAATCTTGAAAATTTCTAAAAAAGTACTTGGAAATCGGCCAGATACATTTGGAGGAGAAGCTTTTAAAAGTTTAAATATACATGAAGCTTACAAGACAGAATACCCAGCCACTGAGGACCATGTTTTTCGACCAATCATTATGGCTTGAAGGAATATGATAGAAGGTCACCCAAGGAACATTTCTACAAAATCATTTGGAAATCGGCCATATAAGAAGTTTTCATTATAGTCATATAAGGCAAAACAGCCATATTTTTCGACCAATCAACACAGCTTGAAGAAATCTGATAGAGAGTCACTAAAGGAACATCTTTACAAATTATTTCGGAAATCTGCCAGATACTTTCTAAGGAGAAGATTTTTTAAGTTTTCACTACTGCCAAATAAGGCAATACAGCCCCGCCCTATGCAGCCTTGTTTTTAAACCAATCAATAATGCTTGCAGGAACCTGATAAGAAGGGCGCCCAGGAATATTTCTATAAAATTATTTGAAAATCTGCCAACGGGTTTGGGAGGAGAACACTTTTAAAGTTATTTTGGTTGCAAACTTTAATTCTGTATTTATAAAAGATTATTGAGGGAATTTTGGTAAAGATATTGAGAGGATGCTTGCTGTGAAGTTTCATCCCAACTGACCCACTGGTTACAGAGGAGAAGATGTTGCTGTACACATAACAGACGATGGACAACGGATGCCAGACAAAAGGGCGATCACACTAACTTACATCGAGCACTTTGTGCTCAGGTGAGATAAAAACTGAAAATGAGATATTTCTAAAGTCTTCATCAAGGAATGCAACCTTCAATTAACAAGAAACCGCTGAAGACGGTAAGGCCGGATTCTCGGCGAAATGACCTTGAAAATCGACAAAACAAGGTCAAGGTCAAAGTTACCATAGAAATCAATAGAACTTGTTACTGGTTACCTTCAAGCAAAGTTTCAAGTTTGTAACCCTTTCCAGTGCTGAGATTTTGCCTCAACCTGAAACTTTAACCAAAATGTTGACAGACAGACAGACGGAGGCACAGACATCGCCAATCTATAGACCGGAATCTCTAGAGCAATCCGGCCAATAAAATGTAAGAAAAGCAATAAAGTGACTTACAACTCGATGCAACAGTTGTCTGGACTCTCCATTTGATATCCCTGTTTCAGTTGCTGGACCAGCTCTGTGTTAGACAGGGTTGGATACGGGGTACCACCAAGTGTTACTATCTCATACAACAATATTCCAAATGACCATCTGGAAACAGAATGAGAGAACAGGTGAGTAAATGGTGCACTACTAATGCTAGAAATGGTTATCAGGAGCCTTTAAGAATAATTGGACAAGAGGGCCATGGTTGCTCTGTAACGCTCATCTGAGTACAATGGCTCTTTAAAATAAAGTGTTCAAAAACAACACTTTAAGATGAAGTTTTAAAAAACAACACTTTAATATGAAGTGCTCATAAACAACACTTTAAGATAAAGTGTTCATATTTTGATTTTTGATAAACAACATTCTGACAAAATTTCACGACACAAGTCCAAAATGCAATCTCTGTAAGTCCCAAAGAGTTTTCTCAAAATCGGTCCAGTGACCTAGTTTTTAACCCGACCTAACCTATATTCGAACTTAGACTTGATATATTCAAGTCAAACAGTCTAAAAAAGTTTATATAATTCTAAAGTCCAAAGTGTCTCAAAGTTTTTTCTTAAATTTGAGCCCAACATGATCAATATCTGAATGTTGTATCATCAAGACAAACATTCTGTTCTGGAGTCAAACATGCAGCTGATAGAGTGTCCGCAAGAGTTTTGTTAAATTTGGCCTCTTGACTTTTTCAACTTAATTGTTTCTTGTTTACTATGCTATTTTCATCATTTTAGCCAGATCAAACTAAAGCCTGTCTTTGAAGGTTTGAAATAACTGGTGCATTTGATATGAATGAGTACATGTATTCATGCAGTTTATTCAGTCACGACTTTAACACTTCTCAAGAAGCTCCAACAATGTTTAAATATCAGTTTAAACAGCTAGATGAGAAACAAGAAATATGTAGGGCTAATGTGGGTCTTTGATTGGCCTACAGACTGAACTGTTTATTTTCTTCAGGCATGGTTCAGGTATGAAATAGAGCAAGGGCAAACAAAGACAAAAAATAAGGTTAAATTCTTTATCGTTAAAATAAAATCTGTACTAGATGACTTTAAAAATAAACGAAGGCAAAAGTATAGAAAATCTCTCTCTCTCTGTCTCTCTCTGTCTCTCTCTGTCTGTCTGTCTCTGTCTCTGTCTCTGTCTCTGTCTCTCTCTGTCTGTCTATCTGTTTCTCTCTCTCTGTCTGTCTGTCTGTCTGTCTGTCTGTCTGTCTGCCTCTCTCTCTCTGTCTGTCTGTCTCTGTCTCTGTCTCTGTCTCTCTCTGTCTGTCTCTCTGTCTCTCTCTCTCTGTCTCTGTCTGTCTCTCTCTCTCTCTCTCTCTATATATATATATAACAAAAACTAATTTTGAGGATTGATTTGCAAATATTGTGGCAAAAAAAGAAATTGCTTTCAAAAATGTGTTCAGAAGTTGTCTGCTGTATATGTGTAAAACTGCATCTGCCCTCATAAAGACGCTTTCTAATGCCTTTGCAGCGACGGCTTTTTGAAAACATAGTGACAAAAGAAGAAATTGCTCAAAACGAGCTATTTCTCCTTTTCCCACAATGTTTTTAAATTTTAGTCATAGTTTATCCATTCAATTATAGAGATTTTCTATTTTTTGACAAAAAATGAAGTCGTCTGCTGCAGAAATGTTCGTATCAGGGAAAGGGTTAAAGATGAGAGGACCTATGGCACAACAGGCCTGTAATTGGGCTGATCTTTATCTCCGCTAATTAAGGGACTATGCTGAATGAAGATGGCACACGCCATTGGCTAATTAGAGCCCAAATACAAAGGCCAGTGAACCATGTGATGGGGCAATATTTAACCCGTTCTCAAATACTACAAATCTGCAGCAGACGACTTTGAAAACACATATGCAAAAAATGTGGAAATTATCTACAAATGAAAGTTAAATTATCAAACTATGGAAATAAAGTTGATCGCATTGTGGCAAAAGGAGAAATGACTCATTATGAGCAATTTCTACTTTTGCCTGAATATTTTCAAATGCCCTCTGCTGCAGAAGAGTCAATATGCACCTGCATGTAGGAAGGGTTAACCCTTTCCAAACAGCAGACGCATTTTGACGCATCTGCAGCAGACGACTTTTAAAAACATTGTGGCCAAAGGTGAAATTGCTCATGATGAGCAATTTCTCCTTTTGCCACAATGTTTTCCACTTTTAGTCATAGCTAGGTTATCCATTCAATTATAGAGATTTTCTTTTTTTTTGACAAAATATATTCAAAGTCGTCTGCTGTAGAATTGTCGTATGTGGGAAAGGGTGAAGCCAGGTGTTATCCTATTATTGGATAATGAGGATTTGTGTGATTGATCCTCATGAACTCAGAAGACTCATAATGGCCTGGCTTTAGGTTTATAACCGTTTATTTTGTTCCCTTATACTGGCTTTATACTGGCTAGTTTTAGACTTCTCCAACTTGTAAAAATCTAATTCAAAGAATGCAAAATCTGGTCCAACTTGTAAATATCTAATTCAAAGAATGCAAAATCTGGTCCTACTTGTAAATATCTAATTCAAAGAATGCAAAATCTGGTCCAACTTGTAAATATCTAATTCAAAGAATGCAAAATCTGGTCCAACTTGTAAATATCTAATTCAAAGAAGGCAAAATCTGGTTCAACTTGTAAATATCTAATTCAAAGAATGCAAAATCTGGTCCAACTTGTAAATATCTAATTCAAAGAATGCAAAATCTGGTCCAACTTGTAAGTATCTAATTCAAAGAATGGAAAATCTTGTCCAACTTGTAAATATCTAATTCAAAGAATGGAAAATCTTGTCCAATACATGTAGTATTAAGACAAGCCTACATAATGTTGTGGGGAAAAAAATTCTCCCTACGAAATTTCACTTTTTAAAAAGTTGATGTGCTTCTGTTATGAAATTGCTTTAGGCATCAACAGCTTTAGATTCTGTATCCACATTAAGTGTTTAGCTCCTCTTTTCTCCAATGCATATATACTTAAGATAATCTTGAATTTAATAAAAAAAACAAGAGGGCCATGATGGCCCTGGATCGCTCACCTGATATTTTTTTTTTTTTCACTTTGGCCATATTAGTCCCCCCCCTTGGCGGCCATAGTTTTCGATCAATCAACTTGGCTTGAAGGAATCTGATAGAGGGTCACCCTAGAAACATTTCTACAAAAATATTTGAAAATCGGCTTGACACTTTCAGATGAGAAGATTTTTTCAGTTTTCACTATAGCCATACAAGGCAAAATAGTCCCCCCCCCCCCCCCCCCCCCCCCAACCCTGGCGGCCATGTTTTCCGATCAATCAACATGGCTTGAAGGAATCTGATAGAAGGTCACCCAAGGAACACTTCTACAAGATTATTTGAAAATCAGCCAGACACTTTTGGAGAAGAAGATTTTTTAAGTTTCCACTTTAGCCATATAAGGCAAAAAATCCCCGCCCCCTGGCGGCCATGTTTTTTGACCAATCAACATGACTTGAAGGAATCTGATAGGGGGTCACCCAGGAATATTTCTACAAAATTATTTGAAAATCGGCCTACCATTTTAGGAGAAGAAAAAACAGTTTTTTTCGTTTGGTTGCCATGGAAACCAGAATTATGTATGGATCCCAAAAAGTTGAAGGAATTCTGGTGAGGACATTGAGAGGATGCTTAATGTGAAGTTTCATCACAATTGACCCACTGGTTACAGAGGAGAAGATATTGACGGACGCCGGACAAAAGGCGATCACAATAACTCACCTTGAGCACTTCGTGCACGGGTGAGCTAACAATGGAGTGTAGGCATGTACACTTGCTTTTGCATTTTGCAATGTTAAGACATTTTTTCATTTATTTTACATAAACACTTTCCCTAATACAGACATTATTAAAAGTCTCTACCAGAGGACCATAATGGACCTATATTGCTCACCTGAGATAATAGAATTTAAAAGGTTTTCAATGTTCTTACCCTTTATATGATGAAATCTCTAAGTGAATTGGTATATATATAAAAGGCAAACAAGACTCGTCCCCGGGCATCAATGTTTTCCAACGGATGATCATAATAACCATCTTGGTACAGGGTCACCCAAGCAACATTTCTTCAAATTATTTTGTTGGTCATATCTTTAAACAAATTGAAATGAATTGAACAAACTTGGTAGTGGGTCACCAAAGAAATGTTTGTGCAACATTATAATTAAATCAGTCAAGTACTGTTGGACAAGATTTTTTTTTACTATAAACATAAATGGAAGGCAAGCACTGCGCCCTACCTGGTCACCATGTTTTTCATCAGATCCATTAAATTTGAAGAAACTTGTCTCATTTGTGCAGATTTATTTTCAAAATGAGCCAGCTCTTTTGGACAAGAAGAAATTTATATTTTTAACAAAGTAAAGCCACAAATTACAAACATAATTTTCTTTTTTAGAAACAGTGACCTTGACCTGATTGGTAAACCTGGTTCTTTCAAGAAACACATAACTGGGTAATGGTTGACACTTGTTCCATATGATCTGAAATTTAACAGGACTTACAAACTATTTTCTATTTATAGAAAGAGTGACCTTGACCCAATCAGCTCAGTTCTTTCACATGACAAGTCAATGTGAAGTCATGGCTGCCATAACTGCCCAATTATTTGATATTCAAATTATGCATAAGAAATTAAAGCCAGGACACAAATTACCAGGACCTTGACCTTGATCCAACTCTTTCAAGTGACAAATCATTAGGTAATGGTTGACACTTCTGCCAAATTATTTGAAATTTCAAAGATGCACATAGAAGTAAAAACCCGGACACAAAAGGTGCATGCCCGGCCGCTAACATATCCCAATCTGAAAAGCTAAGTTTTTCTAAGGAAAACCTTGTTCATTAGACATTGTTCTACCCATCTTATTTTCCAACCAATCAATAAAGCAAGCTTTGTTGAGCTTCACATATGGAACTGTTTACAGTTCTATAAAATTATTTTGAAATATGCCCAGTACTTTCAGAGGAGAATATTTCCAAACTTTGCACTTCATAACATTTAACAGAAACTAACCCCTCCTGCCTCTACTTTACTTTTTTTTTGAGCTAATTAAGATGTCTTGAACAAACTTTGTAAAGGGTAACCCTAGGAACATTGATGCCAAATCACATTGAAACTAGACCAGTATAGTTTCAGATGAGAAGATTTAAAAAAAAAACTTTTGCATTCAGTTGAATTGATTGAACAGTTTTGAAAGAGGACTTCCTAGGATCATTCCTTTAGAAAGTTGGTTAATATTTTCTCTTGGATATACAGTTCTCTAAAGTATTGATGGACAGACAATGGATGCTGAATGATCAAAATAGCTTACTCATCCAAATTTAACTAAATGATTTAGATCAAATAAATGTTTATCTCTACAGTTGTTGACAGGCACTAGTTACAAAAAAAATCTTACAAAAAGTTTTAAGTAAAATGATTTATATATATTGAAGGAAAGTAACATTTAAAAGATAATTAAGAGTGTTTTTAATATGTAAATCAGCTCAGTTAACAAATATATTTTTTATATATGTAAATGATCAAACTTTCAAGTGCATTTTGTTTACATTCTCAACATATTTAGTGTAATAGTGGGCGAGCGATAAATCATAGTAAATATGAAAGTTTATTAAGTTTGGTAGTACCAGGTATTCAATCTGTTGGCTATTATGACTGTAACTGTCACAAGCTAAAGTCACAATATACATCATTCTCACATCAATGTCTCCACCCATCTGTCAATCTTCTCAACATGGACTCCCATTAATCTTCAAAGTGACTGGATATCATGTTTTTTTATTAAAAAAAACAAATCTGTGTGATTTATGTGTGGACCAGTCTGGAGAACAATGAACAGGGAAAAGTCAAAAGTCATCCAAATGCTACCAGCCTGTGATTGGTCCTTTTCAGTTGTTATTTTCTTTTTTATTGTTTACAGCATGTTCAAGTAAATGACTCAATGTAGGTAATCATTACATAGGCAATATTGTAGCATGATCTCTTTCTTCAGACTTCCAACAATTTAATACATCAGTGCAGTTCATAACCTTTAAAACAATGTTGGAAATGAACTTAAACATTATATCAGCCTTTCCTTCATGAAATATGTTCCTTTATTTTTACTGTCTAACAGTCATACTTGCATGAGAGACAATGTCTAGCTTGCTCCAAATTCAAAGGCGGAGAGTACCAAATATATATGAGCCATTGTGGACTCTGCGTAAAGTATCAACTTGGATCAGCCTAAGCATGCCGCGCAGGCTAATACCGGATAGACACTTTTCGCCTCCAGTGGATTTTCTATTTCAGGAATCATTACTCTATACCGCTTTTCCCTTGAGATGGAATGTGTCGGCCCGGATCAGTCTGCATGGAATGCGCAGGCTAATCTGGGTTGATACATTAAGCAGAGGCCATAATGTTGGTTTTCTCGCAAGAAGGCTCATAATGAACTAATAATGAACCTTTTTTAACCCTTTCAGGCATAATAACACATCTACAGCAGACAACCTTGAAAAAAACTAGTTGAAAATATGGAAAATCTTTAACAAGAGGACCATGATGGTCCTATATCGCTCACCTGATTTAATCAAACTTAAAAAGTTTTCAGTGTTCTTTCCCCTATATGAGTCTATGAAAAACGAGTGACCCCAGGGGAGGGTCATTTTTGACCCCAGGGTTATAATTTGAACAATCTTGGTAGAGGTCCACTAGATGATGCTACATACCAAATATCTTTAGATTTTTTAAGATTTTCAAAGTTTTTTCCCTATATGAGTCTATGTAAAACAAGTGACCACTGGGGAGGAGTAAATTTTGAACCCAGAGCTAAAATTTGAACAATCTAGGTAGAGGTTCACTAGATGATGCTACATAACAAAAATATCAAAGGCCTGGGCCTTCTACTTTGAGACAAGAAGATTTTTAAAGTTTTTCCCCTATCTATGTCAAACAAAGTGACCCCAGGGGAGGGGTCATTTTTGACCCCAGGGCTATAATTTGAACAATCTTGGTAGAGGTCTACTAGATGATGAATTTTCATTATGAGCCTTGATTCCTCTTTCACAATGCAAACAAAAAAGGTTTGCTACAACTGCATCAAAATGTGTCTGGTGAAAGGGTTTAACATAATATAAACACAAGAGATGGCCATGATGGCCCTATACTGTTCACCTGAATTAATAGAACTGCAATAGGTTTCAAAGTTTTTACCCTAAACATTAGGAGATCATCCTCGGTACCCAGGCTATTCATAAAATATATGATACCCTGGGCAAATTTAATAAAGGATCACCCTAAAAACACTGATATCAAATTATTTCCAAATCAGGCCTATACTTTGTACAACCATGGCAACCAGTGTTACATTGAATTCAATTATTTGAATAATTTTGAAATGGGACCAGCTTATTATTTTGAAATAAGTAGGAGAAGTATTTTGAAGTTGTTTTGAAAATGATTGATTGGGGTTTAACGCCGTTTTTAACAATTTCTCAGTTATATCAAAATGTACAGCCTACCAACTAGCATGCATCTCTTCCTTACATCTTTAACCATTTACTTCATGTTTAAAAATCCTAAGATAGGCTTCGAAAAAATGTAGCGAGAAAATTGAATACCTTAAAAATTGGAAGTGTAATTGTTTTGATACCTTGTTAAACAAGGATCCAGCGAGTAGATGTCATCGCTCAACTTATTTTAAAAATGGTAATAATTCATTAATAAAGTATGTGTGGTAAAAACCCTGTGATAAAAACTCCCATTATATTGATGAGTATGGTGGATTTAATGCCATTGCAGTATAAAATTACATTACGATGATGCATTTCCCTTATGATGGTTTTGTTCCAAGTTTCAAATATACAGCTTCTATATTTTAGGAGCTGTATGGACCTAAATACAACATTTAATCCTTTTCTAAATACAGAAAATCTACAGCAGAAGATCTCAAAAACATAGTCAAAAATATGGAAAAAATTTATAAAAGAAAAAAATCATTATTGAATAAAGTTGAAAACATTTTGGCAAAAGGAGAAATTACTCAATATGAACAGGTTCTCCTTTTGCCACAATGTTTTCAAGAATCATTTGCTGCAGAGGCATCAGATAGCTTCTGAATGTGGGAAAGTGTTAAGCAAAATTCTAAGTAGAAAGAGGGACATAACTCAATTAACCTGTTAGAGTTATGGCCCTTGAATCATCATACAGTTGCCTTATTATGATGAATGACTATTCAAATAATCAAAGTCATAGTTTGTATAATTTAGGAGAAAAGTAGTCTTAACCCTTTCCATCAATAGATGCTTTATGACGCCTTTACAGCAGACGGCTTTTTGAAAACATAGTGACAAAAGAAGAAATTGCTCAAAACGAGCAATTTTTCCATTTGCCACAATGTTTTCAACTTTTTTCAGCAATTATACCTTCATTTTTTTTAGAGATATTTCATATTTTTACAAAGGGTCTTCAAAGTCGTCTGCTGCAGATTTGCTGTACGTTGGAAAGGGTTAAACCTGATACCTAACAAAAGTTATAAGTTCTAAGTTGAAAAAGGGCCCTTATTCAAGCAATTTACATGATAAAGTTACGGCCCTTGCAGAGTAAAAGTTCCTTCAAAGCCTGCACCAAAACCTGATTTGTCCTTCTACAATGGTTTGTTTACCGTCACTGGAGCCGAGCCCCGGTAGCTCAGTCGGTAGCGACGTGGGCTGTCAATCAAGGGGTTGTGAGTTCGAATCCCGGCTCGGCCAACTTTCTTTCCGAGGATTGACAAAAGTCAATGCGACACACGTCATTCCTCTTCCACCAATGGGCTAAGTCTATGTGGAAAAGCAGCCAGTTGCTTGGGAAGATTGTTGTGTGGAGTACTGGTGTGAGAAAACCAGGAAATGCATGAGTAGGTGAACTGGCCGCAGTGATATAACTGAGATATTGTTAAAAACGGCGTTCAACCCCAATCAATCAAAACCGTCACTGGATACAGAGAAAATATTTGAGACTTTGATGGCACTGTGGCTTATTCTTCTAGAACCTGCATTGAATCCTATCACAATGTCATAAATTGACAAACTTTCAGAAAAAATTACTGTGAGCCAAAGATATACTGATGTATGATTGCCTTAATTAACCCTTTCACGCATACAACAAATCTACAGGAGACAACTTTGAATATTTCTGCATAATCTTAATCCTTTCCCTTTTATAGACGCTTTATGACGCCTCTGCAGCAGATGGCCTTTTGAAAACATAGTGACAAAAGAAGAAATTGCTCAAAACAAGCAATTTCTCCTTTTGACACAATGTTTTCCACTTTTAGTCATAGGTTATCCATTGTATTATAGAGATATTCTATTTTTTGACAAAATATGTTCAAAGTCGTCTGCTGCAGAATTGTCGTATGAGGGAAAGAGTTAGAAAATGTCCATAAATCAAAGTGCAGTTATTGAATAGTGATTAATTGGGATTTAACGCCGTTTTTAACAATTTCTCACACCAGTTCTCCACACAACAATCTTCCCAAGCAACTGGCTGCTTTTCCACATAGACTTAGCCCATTGGTGGAAGACGAATGACGCATGTCGCAATGACTTTTGTCAAACGTCAGAAAGAAGGTTGGCCGAGCCGGGATTCGAACTCACAACCCCTGGATTGACAGCCCGCATCGTTACCGACTGAGCTACCAGGACTCTGCAGTTATTGAATAGAGTTGACAACATTGTGGCAAACCGTTAAATTGCTCATCTTGAGCAATTTCTCCTTTTTCCACAATATTTCAAAAAGTCTTCTACTGCAGAAGCTTCAAAAAGCGTCTTTATGTGGTAAACGGTTACATGTTGGAGTAATTAGTTGTACTAAATTAACAATAATTTGTACTTGTATAAAAGACATGCAAGTTTTTCTTCTATCATATGCAAAAACAAAAGTACTATATAGGAAAAACCCATAGATTTATGATTCACATTTATGACCAAAAAAAACCCGACCACGTAGGGATAAAAGTTGAGTCCCACTGTATAAAGGAGGGGAATGTTTTGGATGAAGTTATCTATTTATATATATAACTCCAAGAAAGTGAAAGGATATCTTGCCTAATCCACAAAAATAAATGTGATATTTGAGTTGAAATTATTACCCCTCGAAAGTTTACATTACAATGTCTAAAACTGAAATCCGCAGGCTAAACATACCACCTAGCAACGGGGTTATCCAGACAACCACTGATTGGTCAGGAATCTTAATATTGTTATCCAATCAGGTTAAGCAATTACACTCACGTCTATTAAACTGTCATCAATTTGGATAGCAAGGTGAAATGTTCAATTTTGATCAAATAAGGTGATATCTGTTTTGCTTTTTTAACCCTTTCCCACATATATCCTACGACAAAACTTGCAGCAGACGACTTTGAAAACATGTTATCAAACATGTAAAAGATCTCCATTAAGGACAGTTTTATTATTAAATAGAGTTGAAAACATTGTGGCAAACGGTGAAATTGCTCATAATAATAGCCAGCTGTTTATTTAATTAACCCTTTCCCACATACAGACGCTTTCCGACGCCTCTGCAGCAGACGGATTTTGAAAACTTGTGACAAACGGAAAAATATAGAGATTTTCAATATTTTTAGCTAGATGTTTTCAAAGTCGTCTGCTGCAGATTTGTTGTATGTGGGAAAGGGGGGTTAATTGAACTAATTAATTAAGTAATTATTGCATGATGCAAGACACTCAATGTGGAAATGAAGAACAATGCAAATTGGCTGCTGATTTCAAAGTCTTCGGTAGATGGCTGCGACAAGTACACTTGCAATGCTTTGTTACTTAACCCTTTCCCTCATACGACATTCTGCAGCAGACGACTTTGAACGTATTTTGTCAAAAAATAGAAAATCTTCATAATTGAATGGATAACCTATGACAAAAAGTGGAAAACATTGTGGCAAAAGGAGAAATTGCACGTTTTGTGCAATTTCTTCTTTTGTCACTATGTTTTCAAAAAGCCGTCTGCTGCAGAGGCGTCAGAAAGCGTCTATATGAGGGAAAGGGTTAATAAAGTAATTTGACTGATTAAGCTTGCCATTCCTTTCCCGTTATGTTTTCAAATCAGTATTAAAGTTGTGCTTCCAAATTTCTTAATTTAACTTTTAATTCCATCCCCTGAAATGGACACAGTGGACTATTCCAAATATCGTGATTTGATCAGGTAAGCACATGTGAGACAATGGGAGATTCTCTGAGAGAAAGTGTGGACCAAGGCATCCCAGTTAAGGTCAATAAATCCACAGGTAATTGAAGAGAAATTTATCACAATTTGAAAGCATTTCCTTTTCAAAGGAATGCCTTGTTGACATGTTGTATATAAATACTGCTATCTCTTGACATAGATAAGTACTTTATTTACTTTAAACCCTCTCCCTCATATAGACGCTTTCTGATGCCTCTGCAGCAGACGGCCTTTTGAAAACATAGTGACAAAAGAAGAAATTGATCAAAACGAGCAATTTCTCCTTTTGCCACAATGTTTTCCACTTTTAGTCATAGGTTATCCATTCAATTATAGAGATTTTCTATATTTTGACAAAATATGTTCAAAGTCGTCTGCTGCAGAATTGTTGCATGAGGGAAAGGGTTTAACCCTTTTCTCTTAGTCATGTATTTCATTAAATCAGCAGGTGAAAAATATTTTGTATAAAATACTCACAGAAAATGATCCTTGAAATATGACTGACTTCCATTTTTATTTCATATATCACAGTTTTAGAAAAACAATTTCATTTATTTGGTTTAATAACATTACAAATAAATATGAAAAGATAAATATACATTTACCTTTATATATCATAAATACAGTGTCAATAAAATTAAAATTGTACCATAAATGCTATATTGAATGTATAAACTAAAATTAACCATGACTTTTCTCCATTTGTAATGATGTGTCAAGCTTTTCTCTGATGCAGAGAATTTTGATGCCCCATGCAGCAAATTAAGTTTCTGCACTGTTTCAAGCATGATATTAATTTGTTTAGACCTAAACTGAACTGGTAGTGATCATTTAACTCATATTAAAGATAAATGTGTAGGCAAAAACATGAAAAATCTCTTTAAATGAAGGAATAACTAGAAATATCACTGAAGGTGATGAATACCCCCAGGTTGTGCCTGACAATATACATATGTATGAGAAATTCAAGGGGCCATAACTCATTTAAAGATAATTCCAGTGCAACACACCGACAATATGCACAACTAGGCTTGCTATCAATCATTCTTGTGAAGTAATATTGAATTCTGACCAAGGGTTGCTGAGAAATAGTGTTCACAAGAAATGTCCACAGAACAACGGACCGACAAACCGACTGACCGACAAGCGTGACTCCTATATAGCCCCCATATACCGACAAACTGACCGACCGACAAGCGTGACTCCTATATAGCCCCCATATACTATGTATTTGAGGGTATAATTACTGAAATAAGTTGAAAACATTGTGTTCAAAGGAGAACACTCATTTTGAACAATTTCTCTTATTGTTACAATGTGCTCAAAAGATGTGTGCTGCACAGGCATCAGAAAGCGTCTGTAATTAGGAAAGGGTTAACTCTTTCCCTCATACGACGATTCTGCAGCAGACGGCTTTGAACATATTTTGTCAAAAAACGGAAAATCTCTATAATTGAATGGATAACCTATGACTAAAAGTGGAAAACATTGTGTCAAAAGGAGAAATTGCTCGATTTGAGCAATTTCTTCTTTTGTCACTATGTTTTCAAAAAGCCGTCTGCTGCAGAGGCGTCAGAAAGCGTCTATATGAGGGAAAGGGTTAAGTATTAGTAATGTTGTCTCTGCTTTCCTGATTTGACTTCCATCATTAATTCACCGTCCAGATCTGCCTTACTGGCCCGTATTGGTGCAAAAACTACTAAAAGCGCCGGGATCAAGTTGAACGAACATTTTTGTAGATTGAATAAATGGACCTAGGGGATTGGGGTAATGTTTGCACCAAGTAGATATGACTATAAACATTCTGCTGGCTGGACTTAACCCTTGCTCTCATACGACAATTCTGCAGCAGATGACTTTGAACATATTTTGTCAAAAAGTAGAAAATCTCTATAATTGAATGGATATATATAACCTATGACTAAAATTGGAAAACATTGTGGCAAAAGGAGAAATTGCTCGTTTTCAAAAAGCCGTCTGCTGCAGAAGCGTCAGAAAGAGTCTATATGAGGGAACGGTTAACAGTCAAAAGATGTACAAATAGTCTCATCATATTCCACATATCGAGGGCTTCATGCAAAACGTTTGTACCCAGCAAGCAAGCACAACTGGGGCCCATATGGGATGTACCTGGGCAAGCCCTATATTGGTGAACGATGTGGGACCCATCTGGGACCCATATTAGAAAGGTCTGCCCTTACTGGACCCACATGGGACCCATGACAAAGTAACTTTTCAGAAATATATAAGTTAAATGTATAAGAAATAAATAAACGTTGAAAACAGAAAAGCTGGTCCTTTTTTCTGTAATTTTATGAATGTTCTTTTATTGATACCCGTTTGGCTGTGTGTGGATTACTTATGTGGGACCCATGTGGGACCCATATTAGAAGGTGTTGCCCTACTGGGGCCCATAGGGGCTATACATGTGTAACCCCTGTATTGGTGACCGATGTGGGACCCATCTGGGACCCATATTAGAAAGTTCTGCCCTTACTGGACCCACATGGGACCCATGACACAGTTACTTTTCAGAAATATATAAGTTAAATGTATAATGAATAAATATACGTCAAAATGTATAATTACATCTTGTTACAACCGTTTTGCATGAAACCATCGATATATACTTAGCAAGGAAATGGAATTTATCCCCTTTCCCCCATACAGGTAATCTGCAGCATCTGACTTTGATTCAAACACAAAATGCAGAAAATCTTTTTTAAATGAAAGTATTATTATTGCGTTATAAAATGAATTGCAGCAAAACGAGAAATTGGTCATTAGTACGTTTTCAAAAGTCGTCTGCTGCAGAGGCGTCAGAATGTGTCTAAATGTGGGAAAGGATTAACCCTTTCCCCCAAAAAGACGCTTTCTGACGCCTCTGCAGCAGACGGCTTTTTGAAAACATATTTAGTGACAAAGGAGGAAATTGCTCAAAACAAGCAATTTCTCCTTTTGCCACAATGTTTTCCACTTTTACTCATAGGTTGTCCATTCAATTATAGAGATTTTCCATTTTTTGACAAAATATGTTTAACCCTTTCCCTCATATAGACGCTTTCTGACGCCTCTGTGGCAGATGACTTTTTTAAAACACAATGACAAAAGAAGAAATTGCACAAAACATGCAATTTCTCCTGTTGCCACAATGATTTCAACTTTTTGTCATAGGTTATCCATTCTATAATAGAGATTTTCTATTTTTTGACAAAATACGTTCAAAGTCGTCTGCTGCAGAATGGCCGTACGAGGGAAAGGGTTAAAGTCGTCTGCTGCAGAACTGTCGTATGAGGGAAAGGATTAAGTGCCCAAAAGGCATGCAAACAAGAAATAATCCAGATATGTTAAAACAATGGTTGTACACAGGTGTTCATCGTGAATTTTGCAGGTGAACGTTTATAGCTTAAAAACATCCTAACCCTTGTCTCTTTAAATAGTTCATCATTTATTTTGAAATAATGGTTGATAAATCTAGCAGTTTTGTTTTATTGCATTATAAATTTTCATTCTACAGATTAATTTGTTTCCTATGATTAAAATGTTTAATCTGTTCATTACTGAGTTCATTAGTGCTGTCATCTTTAAATGCAGTTTAATATGACATTTGGGATAAAACCGTATTTGCAGTCTTTTTTTAGTTTTCTTGTGTCTTACGTAGCATATAGAACATATGAGAGTATTATTCCTGGTATCTATAAAGTCATTTAACAAATATCACATTTTAATGGAATAACACCGGGGTTGTATTCATATTTAACAAAAAAAAAAGTTGTTAGGAAGTAATGTTAGCCAAGTCTGCCAATCAAATTACAGCTTTTAACTAAGCACCTGCCCAAGTGCTTGATGAGTTCAGTTAATATGAATATCTCCCTGTATTTCAGTTATTATCATGGCAACATAATATTTATTCATTGTCCCTGGATGAACCATGACCATATTACTTTCATGGGCATTCCATCCCCAGTCGCAACACTACGGTCATGGTGGAGTGCCCTTGGGCAAGGCACATTTTCTAGCCTAGTACTGGTTTGTTTACCCAGGGATCATGAATAAGTGAACTGTCGCCGTGATATAACTGAAATAAATAAATTGTCCCTGGACGAACCATGACCATATTACTTTCATGGACATTCCATCATGACCCCTGCATCAGGCATGCCGTATCACTGCTGTTTACTTGTAAGAGAGTAGAAGACTTGAACAGACAGTGGGCAGGCAATGTCACTGCTCTTTGCTTGAAAGGAAACTTCAACAAAAGTGGGCAGGAGCAATATCATTGCTATTTGCTTGTAAAAATATAGAAGACTTGAACAGAAAGTAGGCATGCAATATCACTGCTATTTGCTAGCAAGAACGTAGAAGACTTGATCAGAAAGTGGACAGGCAATATCACTGCTTTTTGCTTGTAAGTAAGTAGAAGACTTGAACAGAAAGTAGGCAGGCAATATCACTGATCTTTGCTTGTAAGAAAGTAGAAGACTTGAACAGAAAGTAGGCAGGAAATATCTCTGATCTTTGCTTGTAAGAAGGTAGAACTCTTGAACAGAAAGTAGGCAGGCAATATCACTACTCTTTGCTTGGAAGAAAGTAGAAATCTTGAACAGAAAGTAGGAATGCAATATCACTGCTCTTTACTTGTTAGAAAGTAGAAGACTTGAAATGAAAGAAGGTAGGCAATATCACTGTTATCTGCTTGTAAGAAAGTAGAAGACTTGAAATGAAAGAAGGTAGGCAATATCACTGGTATCTGCTTGTAAGAAAGTAGAAGACTTGAAATGAAAGAACGTAGGCAATAGCACTGCTATTTGCTTGTAAGAAAGTAGAAGACTTGAAATAAAAGAAGGTAGGCAATATCACTGTTATTTGCTTGTAAGAAAATAGAAGAGACTTGAACAAAAGTGGGCAGGCAATACCACTGCTATTTGCTTGTAAGAAAGTAGAAGACTTGAACAAAAGTGGGCAGGCAATATCACTGCTATTCGTTTGCTTGTAAGAAAGAAGAAGATTTAAACAAAAGTGGGCAGGCAATATCACTGTTATTTGCTTGTAAGAAAGTAGAAGACTTGAACAAAAGTGGGCAGGCAATATCACTGTTATTTGCTTGTAAGAAAGTAGAAGACTTGAACAAAAGTGGGCAGGCAATATCATTGCTATTTGCTTGTAAGAAAGAAGAAGACTTGAACAAAAATGGGCAGGCAATATCACTGCTATTTGCTTGTAAGAAAGTAGAAGACTTAAACAAAAGTGGGCAGGCAATATCACTGCTATTTACTTGTAAGAAAGTAGAAGACTTGAACAAAAGTGGGCAGGCAATATCACTGCTCTTTGGGCGAGTTCATATGGGATCCGAGAACAGTCCGAGTGCACTCGGAATCCATTTGAACAGTGATACTTTTAACCTTAGTGACGTCATTTTGACCTTTTGACCCGAATCCGAGTAACCCACCTCAAGCCTGGGGTTACTAGGATTCCAAAATGGCGACCAACGATGTTTACTACTCATTCGGAATACCTCGGTGATGAATGCTTCATCAATGGATGATGAAGGATTACGGAATTACCCGAGAGTTCCGAATGGTTTACTACTAAGACGAGGAAACACCGTTCAGATGGAAAGCATTAGTGCGCATGTTTTTCTGAATTTATATTTAGACATGACGTCAGTTCTCTATCCTAGAGAAGCCCATCTGAACTCGCCCTTTGCTTGTAAATAGGATAAGACTTGAACAGAAAGTATCATTATGCTCTCATGAGGTAAATGGTTATGGTATCAATGGCCTACAATTGCAAACAAAACAAAGGGTGTAACTGTTATTCTAATATTGATCAGTATCAGTGGGTTCAAGTATTAAAATATTTTAATAATTGACTTTAAACAGCCTAGTGATGAGAGAACAAATATTAGACTTAGTGACTCAAAAACTAAGCAACCCTGTCACAAAGTACTGTAAGACCCATTGACATACATTTAACCCTTTCCCACATGCAACAAATCTGCAGCAGATGACTTTGAAATCATCTACAAAGATATGGAAAACATTTGTATGAAGGGTTAAAGGGTTTACTCATCCTTCTGTAAATGTTAATTTATTTATTTATTTATTTATTGGGGTTTTACGCCGCTTTCAACATTATTTCAGTTATATCACGGTGACAGTTCACTTATTCATGATCCCTGGGTAAAGAAACCAGTACTAGGCTAGAAAATGTGCCTTGCCCAATGGGAACTCCACCATGACCGTTAAGTGCCGCAACTGGGGATCGAACAGACACCCAGTTTCGAAATCCCCGACGCTAACCACTCGACCACAGCGGATTCCTCTGCAAATGTTAAGACTGACTATAAATAATGCCTGCTATCTCATATGAGAAATGAAGAGACACATACAATAATTTGTTTATACAAATTCAGCTCATTACCTGAGAACTAGTTAACTTCAGGCTCTTCTTAATTAAACATTGTATATATATTAACCCCTTCCCTCATATAGAAGCTTTCTCTGCAGCAGACAGCTTTTTGAAAACAAAGTGACAAAAGAAGAAATTGCACAAAATGTGCAATTTCTCCTTTTGCAACAATGTTTTCCACTTTTTGTCATAGGTTATCCATTCAATTATAGAGATTTTCCATTTTTTGACAAAATATGTTCAAAGTCGTCTGCTGCAGAATTGTTGTATGAGGGAAAGGTTTAAGGAATAATTTGACATCTTGACAAATGGAAAGGAAAGTTCAACCTTTCCCACATACAACAAATCTGCATCAGACAACTTCGAAAAAAAATAACTAAATAATATGGAAACTCTCTATAAATGAAGGAACAATTATTGAATAAGTTGAAAATATAGTGGCAAAAAAGTAAATAGCTCATTATGAGCAATTTTCCTTTTGCTGCAATGTTAACAAAAATTGTCTGCTGCAGAGGCGACTCAGAAAGCGTCCATATGTGGACAAGGGTTATGGATTAAGTTGACATCTTGACAAATAAAATTGAAAGTTAAGACATGGAAAATGTTGTCTGCTGTTGCAGAGGTGCCAATAAATGTCTTTGTAAAACATAATTGTAAAGAAGAAAATGAAGATTTGTCAAAAAAAAATTGTCTATAATTGTCCAGATACCACTGACTTTTAACCCTTTCTCTCATGTAGACACTTTCTGACGCCTCTGCAGCAGACAGCTTTTTGAAAACATAGAGACAAAAGAAGAAATTGCTCAAAACGACCAATTTCTCTTTTTGCAACAATATTTTCCACTTTTAGTCATAGGTTATCCATTCAATTATAAAGATTTTCTATTTTTTGGCAAAATATTTTCACAGTCGTCTGCTGCAGAATTGTTGTATGAGGGAAAGGGTTAAGGAATAAGTTGACATATTGACAAATGGAAAGGAAAGTTCAACCTTTCCCACATATGACAAATCTGCAGCAAACGACTTCGAAAAAAATTCAACTAAAAAATATGGATATATACTCTCTATAAATGAAAGAACAATTATTGAATAAGTTGAAAATATAGTGGCAAAAAAGAAAATAGTTCATTATGTGCAATTTTCCTTTTGCTGCAATGTTAACAAAAATTGTCTGCTGCAGAGGCGACTCAGAAAGCGTCCATATGTGGACAAGGGTTATGGAATAAGTTGACATCTTGACAAATAAAATTGAAAGTTAAGACATGAAAATGTTGTCTGCTGTTGCAGAGGTGCCAATAAACGTCTTTGTAAAACATAATTATAAAGAAGAAAATGAAGATTTGTCAAAAAAAAATTGTCTATAATTGTCCAGATACCACTGACTTTTAACCCTTTCCCTCATGTAGACACTTTCTGACGCCTCTGCAGCAGACAGCTTTTTGAAAACATAGAGACAAAAGAAGAAATTGCTCAAAACGAGCAATTTCTCTTTTTGCAACAATATTTTCCACTTTTAGTCATAGGTTATCCATTCAATTATAAAGATTTTCTATTTTTGGCAAAATATTTTCACAGTCGTCTGCTGCAGAATTGTTGTATGAGGGAAAGGGTTAAGGAATAAGTTGACATATTGACAAATGGAAAGGAAAGTTCAACCTTTCCCACATATGACAAATCTGCAGCAGACGACTTCGAAAAAAAATCAACTAAAAAATATGGATATATACTCTCTATAAATGAAAGAACAATTATTGAATAAGTTGAAAATATAGTCGCAAAATAGGAAATAGTTCATTATGTGCAATTTTCCTTTTGCTGCAATGTTAACAAAAATCGTATGCTATAGAGGCAACTCAGAAAGCGTCCGTATGTGGACAAGGGTTATGAAATAAGTTGACATCTTGACAAATAAAATTGAAAGTTAAGACATGGAAAATGTTGTCTGCTGTTGCAGAGGTGCCAATAAACGTCTTTGTAAAACATAATTGTAAAGAAGAAAATGAAGATTTGTCAAAAAAAAATTGTCTATAATTGTCCAGATACCACTGACTGTTAACCCTTTCCCTCATATAGACACTTTCTGACGCCTCTGCAGCAGACAGCTTTTTGAAAACATAAGAGACAAAAGAAGAATTTGCTCAAAACAAGCAATTTCTCTTTTTGCAACAATATTTCCACTTTTAGTCATAGGTTATCCATTCAATTATAGAGATTTTCTATTTTTTGGCAAAATATTTTCACAGTCGTCTGCTGCAGAATTGTTGTATGAGGGAAAGGGTTAATAACCCTGCAAAAGATAACCTTGAAACATTGACAGACATGAGGGCCATTTGACCCTGTTTACCTTACCTGAATATCCTTGGGAATTAACGGAATAACTGAAAAGTGTTACCATGTTTTAATCATTTCAATGCATTCATTCAGAGAATAAGATTTGTTAAAAAATTGCACATTCAGCATATTTACAGCAACTTTTCATAGCAACCATATTTTTCAACTACTCGATCAAGATGGGGAGAAAAATTTCTGTGAAGTTATTCTCCAAACATACCAGTACTTTCATAGGAAAGGAATTCGCAAAATGGGCATAATATAAGCTATAAACATGTCTTTACACTATACTGTTTTCCAACCAACATGGCTTGAACAAATCTGATATTGTTTTCAGAGAAGATTTACAAAGGTACACTATGGGTACATGTATATAAGGGCAGCTAATTAAGCCCAACACGCTTGCTGCCATGTTTTTCAACCATTCAAAATGGCTTACATGATGTTAGTATAGACAAAGTCACCCACGGAACAATTCAGTAAAATGATTTCCAAATTGTACTGGCAGTTTCAGGAGAAGATAGGAATCCGCCGTGGTCGAGTGGTTAGCGTTGGGGATTTGAAACCAGGTGTCCCGGGTTCGATCCCCAGTCGTGACACTAATTTCATGGTGGAGTGCCCCTGGGCAAGGCACATTTTCTAGCCTAGTACTGGTTTGTTTATCCAGGGATCATGAATAAGTGAACTGTCACTGTAATATAGCTGAAATAATGTTGAAAATGGTGTAAAACCCAAACAATGTAAATCAGGAGAAGATTTTTAGAAGTTTGGGCTATGAGATATGAGGATATAATAAAAAAAAGCCCCTTCTCCTTGCCACCATATTTTTTAACCAATCAATAAAGTTTGAACATTTTTGTAGAGTCACATAAGATATATTTCTGCCAACTATCTAGATATTTTGAGTAATATCTCCTTCAATATTTAGAATATTAATTGACTGGTGTTTCACCCTTTCCCTCATACGACAATTCTACAACAGACGACTTTGAACATATTTTGTCAAAAAATAGAAAATCTCTATAATTGAATGGACAGCCTATGATTAAAAGGGGAAACCATTGTGTCAAAAGGAGAAATTGCTCGTTTTGAGCAATTTCTTCTTTTGTCACTATGTTTTCAAAAAGCCGTCTGCTGCAGAGGCGTCAGAAAGCGTCTATATCAGAAAAAGGGTTAGTGCTGCTTTCAACAATGATTCCGTTATATCATAACAGCCTGTTCACCAACCCATGTATTTCCTAGTTATCTCAAATCAGTTCTCCACATGACAATCTTTCCAGGCAAATGGCTACTTTTCTTCATAGACAATTTACCCATTGATGGAAGATGATTGACGCTTTGCCATTGACTTTTGTCAAACATCAGAAAGAATGTTGAATGATAGAAGATGAATGATGCTTGCCATCGACTTTTGTCAAACATCAGAAAGAATGTTGGAAGAGCTTGGGATTGAACTCACAACCCTTGGATTGACAACCTGCATCAATATACCGATCCAGCTACTGGGACTCGGTAATATTTACAATAGCAGAGGACTTAAAGAACACATTCATAAAACAAAGTGTTAGTGTTTCTTATTTGGAGGTTAGCAAGCTTTAAGTAGAACGTATTTTATGACCACTCAAATCAGTGACAATTGAAAATATACAACCTAAAATCAGGGGGATAATTGGTTTTGAAGTGAATCATTTGTTTACACAAATCTTATGTCATAATTCAACGAGTTACTTTTCTAAAGTTTTTACAAAATACCTTTCCCTTAAGCCCTTTAAGCACTCGATGACTTTATCGTTAATAACTTTTGTGTAACATAAACAGAGAAAGAAGCGGGCCATGATGGCCCTGTAGATCTCACCTGCGTACTATGTCTCTATAATATGATAAGGTGTCAATTTTGGCATTTAAAGTCACCTATTTTTAACCTGACATGACCAATACATAGGAACTCCATTAGCAGATAAAATGTGATCAGAACTTGGCTACCATTGCAATCTTGAAAAAGAGCTAATTATCCCTTCTATAGTTTGAAAATTCTCCCACAAAAACACGATTTTGCATATTTATAATGTCAAAAAAGTAGACTGATATTTCTGTACAAGTCCCTACCCCTGCGTGGCAGCCATGTTTTTTCATGGATTTGAATAGTTTGAACAAACTTGGTAGAGGATCACCCAATGTATATTTCTGCCAAATAATTTTTCAAATCAGGCCAGTTTAAACTTTTGGAGAAGAATTTGTTTAAAGTTTTTACTTTATACCGTATAGAGCGGATATTTCATGAGTGTTTATTTATTATCACTTTTATTAAGCGAGTTTACTTAGATGATATGCCACGAGCCTTGGCGCTTCAGCTTAGTTAACGAGTTTATTTAACGTGATAATAAATAAACATGATTGAAATATTCTTTCCATCACATAAAGTGATTTATGAGGTATATTTCGAATAAAGGAAATAACGTTTACCATATTTCTACATCAAATTTATGAGCCACACTCCCTGGCAGCCATTTTCTTTGATGGACAGAATAATTTGAACCAACTTGGTAGAGGATCACTCAATGAACATAACGAAAAATATTTTCCAATCAGGCCAGTACTTTTGGACAAGAATTTTTTTTTAAAGCTTTTACTATATACTGTGTAAGGAAAACAAGCCCCGCCCTCTAGCAGACATGATATTTGACGGATTGTAATAATTTGAGCCAACTCGAAAGAGGGTCACCCAAGTAACATTTGTGCCATATTATTTTCAAATTGGACAAGTACTTTTGGTAAGGACTTTTTTAAAGTTTGGGCATTTTCCCTCTTTCTGAGCAGCCAAAGTTCTACATTATATTACATTCTTTGAACAAATTTAAAAGAAGACCACTCAAGGAACAATTTCCTGTGAAGTTTAATGAAATTAGGCCCAGTATTTTTGGAGGAGATGTTGTTTAAAGAAATTGTGGACAAACAGACAGTGAGTGATCACAATGGTTCTAACTACACTTCATACTCATGTGAGCTAAAAAAAATCCCAGCAAGATTTGTAGCAGACTTGACTGTTCAAAGTATATTTGGAATACAATCTATTCTTATTAAAACTTAAAGTAAAACAGGAGATGCTATTCAACAGCAATGCCTGACTAATTCTGTAACAATCATCAACCAGAAATTTCATACAAATAAAAAGGGGCAGAATTTTGAAAAATTGATGTTCAAAGTTATGTTACTTATTTAATGAGTCTTAAGACACTTGCAAAGTTTGAATGAAACAAACCCAAGAAGGTAGAGATATGGGGTTGCATGCACGCCAAACTTAGACAATTTGAAACCGGCTAACACTGTGTCCCCAACCATTGCCCATACAAAATATATATATGGTAAAACCCAAGGGGCATAACTCTGGAAATAAAAATCTCTTTAAAAAAGACAAAAACACTAGGTCTGCTATATTGGCATGATATAATAAATTTGAATATGCAGTTCATGAGTTATAGCATGTTTCAAAAAAGCGTTATCAGAGATCAAACACCAACTTGAATGAACAAAGGCAAAACAATTAGTTGAGACCTAAAATTCAAACACCAGTCATTTGAAGAAGATCTACATTGCATTTGATGCACATTTGAAAAACTTGGATTTTTTTCCAAAGTTTTAGATCAAATTATGATATGTATACAGCCCTTATGATATGACATGATCCTTATCATTAGTTGGACAGGAACAAGTAACTTCGGATTTTCCCAGGAATGTTATCAAAATGTTATATGAGCCGTCCCATGAGAAAACCAACATTGTGGACTCTGCGTAAAGTATCGACCTACCAGCCTAAGCATGCCGTGCAGGCTTACCCAGACAGACACTTTTTTCGCCTCCTGTGGATTTTTCTGTTTCAGGAATCATTACTCTATACCTCTATTACCCTGAGATGGAAAGTGTTGGACCTGATTAGCCTGCACGGACTGCGTAGGCTGATCTGGGTCTATACATTTATATAGAGATTTTCCGTATTTCTGCCTAGATGTTTTCAAGTTTGTCTGCTGCAGATTTGTTGTATGTTGGAAAAGGTGAATAAAAGTAAAGTAATTGAATAGAGCTGAAAACATTATGGTAAAAGAAGAAATTGCTCATAATGAGAAATTTCTCCTTTTGTCACAATGTCTTCAAAATTCGTTTGCTGCAGAGGCATCAAAATGCATCTGTATGTTGGAAAGGTTTATTTGGGTGACACATATCTATTTATTTATTTATTTATTTATTGGGGTTTTATGCCGCTTTCAACATTATTTCAGTTATATCACGGCGACAAACCAGTACTAGGCTAGAAAATGTGCCTTGTCCAAGGGCACTCCACCATGACCATAGTGCCGCGACTAGGGATCGAACCCGGGACACCCGGTTTCGAAATCCCTGACCCTAACCACTCGACCACAGCGGATTCCTGGTCACATAATTGACACATAACACTTGCTTTCGGTATATTCGGATTTTGGCCAGGGTCAAAAATAGAAATAATGACAAATAGTAAGTTTTGGGTACATTTTTGGGTAACTGGTTGATTTTGATGTTTATAAATGTGAAAAGTAAGCTCTTAGCATGGGATTGAATTTTTCAGTTGAATCCACTTCTCCTTCCCGTTGCAGAGCTAGGCGTGAATTTAGAGGTAAATTTGAATACCAGATTTCGCGTCCAAAATTGCTTGAAAAGGAGCTGGAAACGTGGTATTTCTGAATGCAAACACAGATTGCCTATCGTTTTGAGAGTTTTAGCAGCTTTTCAATTTTACACCAACCCCCTGCGTTTTTGTTGGGTGATTCTTGGAATAAAGGGTCAAATTGATCTTTATGTCCTACTTTTTTCACCCTGTTTCAGACCACTTTTGTGGCCACTTCTTTCCATAATATGGACTGAGAGTGTGACTTCCGGTAATTTTTTTATAATTCTGGCACTCCTTGATACAGGAAAAACCCTAGTTTTTATCGAACCAGTATGGATATTATGAGAAATATTGAGAGAATAAAAGTTGGGATTTCCCAGGAAACAGAAAATCAGCTTTCAACTGTGTTATGCCACCTTGTAAGATTGAATATCATACTCACACATCACTAGCCGTGGAGAAGATGAGATCAAATATGGACTCGGGTGACAGCCATCTTAGAGGAAGTTTACCACCCCTCCTATTCACATAGATTTTACGAACGTCATCATAAATGTATCGGGCCAGACCAAAATCACCGATTTTCACGTTCTTGTCTTTTCCCACCAAGATGTTTCTAGCTGCTAAATCTCTGTGAACAAACCCTTTCTGGGACAAGTATTCCTAAAAAAAGAAGAATCAAAGTACTATGATGCATGTGGTTTATAATACTATCCATCTTAACGTTTTCCCTCATACGACAATTCTGCAGCAGACGACTTTGAACATATTTTGTCAAAAAATAGAAAATCTCTATAATTAAATGAATAACCTATATGACTAAAATTGGAAAACATAGTGGCTAAAGGAGAAATTGCTTGTTTTGAGCAATTTCTTCTTTTGTCACTATGTTTTTAAAAAGCCGTCTGCTGCAGAGGCGTCAGAAAGCGTCTATATGAGGGAAAGGGTTTAGGTTGAGAACTGATAGTTTGCCAATGAAATAGTTGGTCCATATTGACACAGCATGAAGATGCAATATTTTCATTTTATTTCGATATTTGTTTTTCGTCCCTCCTAACCAAAATTAAACAATGAATCTTTGACAGTTACAAATAAAAGCCTAACATAAAACAATACTTTACATAACCAGTGTTTACATACTGCACAGAATAAAGGCAAACTTTATCCTACAATGTAGAGGGATTTTATGGCCTAAATAGTTTGTATTCCAAAGTATTTCATTCATAAAATTTAAGAATTGGACAATATGAACAATATGCAATTGTAACTCTATTATGAAGAACGGATTATCATATTTTTACAATTCCCAAGCTGCAACATGTGCAAAGTGGTCATAGTGCATCTGCAATCATTTATGCATATGAACAGCATCACCAGATCTAAACTTCTGTCTATGTTAAAAAGATATATATATGTAACTTCTGACAACAGACTTAATGTAATTACCTACAAGTTTCATTTTGATGCACAATTGTGTTACAATGATGAAGCAAAAATGCGGTTAAGCCCTATTTCCCCTGACCAAGCTCTCTTTTATAGCTTCATTATGACTGTCGAAAACTGTTATAGCTTCATTTTGTCTGTTGAAATCAGTCATAACTTCAATTTGACTGTTGAAATCAGTAATATTAAATGAAGCTAACTTGATTTTGTCTGTTGAAATCAGTTATAGCTTCATTTTGTCTGTTGAAATCAGTTATAACTTTAATTTGACTGTTGAAATCAGTTATAGCTTCATTTTGTCTGTTAAAAGTCAGTTAAGCTTAATTCATTTGGACTGTTGAAATCAGTTATAACTTCAATTTGACTGTTGAAATCAGTAATATTAAATGAAGCTAACTTGATTTTGTCTGTTGAAATCAGTTATATAGCTTCATTTTGTCTGTTGAAATCAGTTATAACTTTAATTTGACTGTTGAAATCAGTTATAGCTTCATTTTGTCTGTTAAAAGTCAGTTATTAAGCTTAATTCATTTGGACTGTTGAAATCAGTTATAACTTCAATTTGACTGTTGAAATCAGTTATAACTTCAATTTGACTATTGAAATCAGTTATAACTTCAATGTGTCTGTTGAAATCAGTTATAGCTTCATTTTGACTGTTGAAATCAGTCATCACTTCAATTTGATTGTTGAAATCAGTTATAACTTCAATTTGTCTGTTGAAACAGTTATAGCTTCATTTTCTATTTTTGACAATATGTGTTCAAAGTGCAGAATTGTTGTATGAGGGAAATAATAGTAATGGCTTGCCTCCTTGGCACTTAGAATGGTGGAGATAACATGATGCCTGATCCATCAGTGTCAGAGGGAGAAATTGCTTTATCATAGAGATGTTCCATATTGTGTCCAAGTGTTCTGTATTAATGCATCATATATATTTGTAAAAATTACCTGCTTCAGCTACTTTTGTATACATATATAACTCAACTTGTAAATAAATTACAATAGTACACAAATTTGTTCAAGCAACTATAAAACTTCCCAGCATTTCCTACAAATTCCTACCATATATCTGATCATTTAAACAAAGGAGAATTTACAAAGCCAAACGGGTTAAAAGGGGTTGCGCCCTTGTCAGTCGAGTTTTTGTCATGTTCAATAACACCCATTATTGTTTTCACAAATCTATGTTGACAAACACTGATAAACTTTGGTATTACTTCATCTTTAGTTTGAAGTATATCTTTGATGATTTGTTTAACCCTTTCCCTCATATACACGCTTTCTGATGCCTCTGAAGCAGACGGCTTTTTGAAAACATAGTGACAAAAATAAGAAATTGCTCAAAACGAGCAATTTCTCCTTTTTGTCACGATGTTTTCCACTTTTAGTCATAGGTTATCCATTCAATTATACAGATTTTCTATTTTTTGACAAAATATGTTCAAAGTCGTCTGCTGCAGAATTGTCGTATGAGGGAAAGCGTATAAGTCAAATAACTGTCTGTAATCCTGATGCTATTAACCCTTTCCCACATACAACAAATACACAGCAGGCAAGTTTGAAAACATCTAGGCGAACTTATAGAAATTTTCTAAAAATGACGGTATCATTATATAATAGATTTGACAATAATGTGGCAAAAGGAGAATTTGGTTATGACAAACAATAATTTTATTTCTCTCTTTGCCTCAATGTTTTTAACGGCTGTCTGCTGCAGTTGCCTCAAAATTCATCTGCAAGTCGGTAAAGTGTAAAACCTTTCATGGATACAGACCCCTTTCCTTACACACCTGCAGATGCAATTTGACGCAATAGCAGGAGACGACTTTTGAGAACATTGTGGCCAAAGGTGAAATTGCTCATAATGAGCAATTTCGCCTTTGGCCACAATGTTTTCAACTTTATGATTTAATAATTAAGCTATCTTTTTTAGGTTTTTGTCATTGTGTTTTCAAAGTCGTCTGCTGTAGATTTGCTGTATGTGGGAAAGGGATAAATGACTCTGCATCAGACCACTATTGAAAACATTATGGAAAAGAAGAAATAACTCAAGAAAGAGTAACCTCTACTTTTGAAAACATTCGCACTTAAAACCTTTTCTTCCCTTATTAAATATTATATAGATCAATAAAGATTAGGCTATAGATAAAAAGCATGCAATAAGATCTATCTATTTATCTATCACAGATGGTTTTATGTTTACTCTTTCCCAATAATTGTAGATGCAATTTGAAACATCTGCAGCAGACAACTTTTGAAAACGTTGTATGAACAGGAGAAATTGCCTATTAGCATTTTTTCCTTTCGTCACAATGTTTTCAACTCTATTGAATATTCATAAAGAAATCAACTAAAATTATTGGGTACCACAAATTTATTGATCTCGTAATAGACGACAACAAAATGATAAAGTTGACACTTCAGTTCTGTGCTGTGTCATTCTTACTTTTCATGTCATCTAAAGAAGGGACCATCAAGAGTTAAATATGAAGTTCACTCTTGAAAATCCAGTTTATTATACTATTTAGGGTATTTCTAAATGTCAGGAGAGTAAAAACATTGTATTATACTATTTAGTGTATTTCTAAATGTCAGGAGAGTCAAAATAGTGTATCCTACTACTATATAGTGTATTTCTAAATGTCAGGAGAGTTAAAGCAGTGTACATGTATTATACTATTTAGTGTATTTCTAAATGTCAGGAGAGTTAAAGCAGTGTACATGTATTATACTATTTAGTGTATTTCTGAATGTCAGGAGAGTTAAAGTAGTGTATTATACTATTTAGTGTATTTATAAATGTCAGGAGAGTTAAAACAGTATATTATACTATTTAATGTATTTCTAAATGTCAGAAGATACAAAACAGTGTATCCTACTTCTATTTAGTGTATTTGTAAATGTCAGGAGAGTCAAAGCAGTGTATTATACTATTTAGTGTATTTAGAAATGTAAGGAGAGTCAAAACAGTGCATTATACTATTTAGTGTATTTCTAAATGTCAGGAGAGTTATAATCAGTGTATTATACTATTTAGTGTATTTCTAAATGTCAGGAGAGTAAAAATCAGTGTATTATACTATTTAGTGTATTTCTAAATGGCAGGAGAGTCAAAATCAGTGTAAATATACTATTTAGTGTATTTCTAAATGTCAGGAGAGTCAAAACAGTGTATCCTACTACTATTTAGTGTATTTCTAAATGTCAGGAGAATAAAAATCAGTGAACATATATCAGAATATTTAGCAGGGATATAGATAAGATATCTTCTATGTTCTTGTATTTAACCCTTTCCCTAATACAACAATTCTGCAGCAGACATCTTTGAACATATTTCATCAACAAATAGAAAATCTCTATAATTGAATGGATAACCTATGACTACAAGTTGAAAACATTGTGGCAAAAGGAGAAATTGCTCGTTTTGAGCAATTTCTTCTTTTGTCACTACGTTTTCAAAAAGCCATCTGCTGCAGAGGCGTCAGAAAGCGTCTAATTATGAGGGAAAGGGTAAAATAGGTTTTTTTTTGATGACATATCTGAAGTTCCCAATAGGATAGTAAACATTAAACATTTTATTTTGATATACTCTCTATGTATATTTTATAAGTAGTAATTGCAAACCTATCACCAATGAATGTTAATAATAATAAAATGTTATTGATTTTATGAAAATGAATAATGAATAATGTAATAAATAATGAATAATGTAATTATTTCTTAGTGGTTAGATGAGTCAGTATCTGGTACCTGTTAGCGTTAATTATTAACCCTTTCCCACATACAATAAATCTGAAGCAGACGACTTTGAAAACATAGTGACATAACCCTTGAAAAATCTCCATAAAAGATAGCTTAATTGTAAAATAAAGTTGAAAATATTGTGGCCAAAGGAGACATTGCTCATGATGAGCAATTTCTCCTTTTGTCACAATGTTTTCAACTCTATTCAAAAATTAGTTTCAATTATAGAGAGTGCCATATTTTTATCTGGATGTTTTTAAAGTCATCCGCTGCAGATGTGTTGTATGTGGGAAAGGGTTAAGAATGGTGATGAGACCATAGAGGACAGTGAAATGACAATAACGTGCATGAGAGTTAATCCAAGGGATATAACTAGGGCTAACCAGACCTTCCAGATATCTGTAAGAGTTATTCCACTTTACCTGTTACATTTCACTCTGTTTTATGATATGAACATTTTCTTTATTTGAGTGGGAAAAGGTTTAACCCTTTCCCTCATATAGACGCTTTCCGATGCAGCAGACAGCTTTTTGAAGACATAGTGACAAAAGAAGAAATTGCTCAATACGAGCAATTTCTCCTTTTGCCACAATGTTTTCCTCTTTTAGTCATAGGTTATCCATTCAATTATAGAGATTTTCTATTTGTTGACAAAATATGTTCAAAGTCGTCTGCTGCAGAATTGTTGTATGAGGGAAAGGGTTAAGTGTTTGATTTATTTAGATTGTGCCTTATTTGCTCTACTTATAAATGTCGAGACGAGCATTATGATATGATATTGTTCCAGTTGTGTGTGTGTCTGAGTGTTACTTGGGAACATAATTTTCATATTTAAAAAAAAAATGCATAACTTTGAGTCTATAGAAAGTGAGCTATTCCATTAATAAATAAGTTCATCAATGAATGTTTGTTTAAAGTGAACAATTGTTTGTGACATAACAGAGACCACAGTTTTCATCAAATTCTTTTCAAACTTGCTCAGAGTGTTTCTGCCATTGAGAGCATGAATCCTGTAACCATAACAGAGCAAACTATGACTATTGGTTTTTATCGCATAAAGCCTCCCAAAAATTAAAAATGTGTCCATCTAATTAGGTTAACCCTTTCCCAAATACATCAAATCTAACTTTGAGATATCTTGGCAAAAACATGGAATATCTATATTAATGAAGGTATATTTACTGAAAAAAGTTGGAAACATTGTGACAAAAGGAGAAATTGCTCAAAACAAGCAGAATAAAAATGGTTCAATAGAATATATGAAAACTCAAATCATTTGCTAATGTATTGCAATAAGATTTGATTATAACTACTTTGCATTAAATGACGATAATATTCAAGCAGCCTCAGAAGTGAATAGTTCTTATTGTACATATGTGTACAAACTTTCAAGAGATTTAAATGAAATAACTGCAAAATTATTTATTCCAATAAGAAACTATTTTGAGAACAATGGTTCCGCCTAGATGAAGTCAAATAGGAAGATTTGGATAATCTGGTAAGAAGATTCAGGTTCAAAAGAGGGATACTTTTTCGCAAGTTTGGATTAACTTGTTGTGCAATTTCTTTATGTGCTACACTGTTTTTAATCTTATTAAATATAACTTTTATGTATGAGCATTTGCCATATTTTACACTAGATGTTGTTCAAGGTCATCTGCAGCAGACTTGATAAATGTTGGAACAATTAATAAACATCAAGGGATGTAGAATTTTGCTTATTGCAGGACTATAAGGACTTAATTATTATATATATAGATCAAATTTATTCATTCATATCAAACTACCAATACATGTATGTCAAAGTCATTATATTCTGGACCTTGGGAGATGAGTCAGAGAATTTATTGTTAGCTGCATATTTAATAATGCTTTGAAAAGACTACTCAAAATGAAAAATATATCCAATGAGGGAAATCAATTTGGAGAAAGTAAGAACCATTATTCTGAAATTTCCTACATTCAACAAATCTGCAGTAAACAACTTTGACTACATCAAGGCAAAAATATGTAAAATCTGTAATAAATGATTGTCATTTTGTTTTAACCCTTTCCCTCATACGACAATACTCCAGCAGACAACTTTGAACATATTTTGTCAAAACATAGAAAATCTCCCTAATTGAATGGATAACCTATGACTGAAAGTGGAAAACATTGTGGCAAAAGGAGAAATTGCATGTTTTGTGCAATTTCTTCTTTTGTCACTATGTTTTCAAAAAGCTGTCTGCTGCAGAGGCGTACGATATCGTTTATATGAGGGAAAGGGTTAAAAGAGATGAACGCAATGTTTGAAAAAGATGTCTTCTACATATGTGTCAAAAAGCGTCTGCATTTCGGAAAAGGTTTAGGAGAATTGAAAAGATAAGTTTACCATTCCAATGGAGACCTGTCTAGCAACAGACAACAATTCGTAGGGACTGAATACTTCCACTGTCTGGTTTATATAAAGTCCATTCTCTTCTTCTCTCTGTAAGTATATATAGACAGAACATTCAGATATTGATAGTAAACATGGAAACATGGTTCCACACAGAAAGATGTATTGTATATTCTTCAATTAATATGTTTAATAGATTCTAGAACAAGAGGATGGTCCTTTACCACTCACAATATTTAATAGAACTTAAATAGATGTGAATGTTTTTACTATACAGTCAAACCTGTGTTTAAAGACCACCTATGGGAAGAAAACATCATGGTCTTTTTTCGCAGGTGGTCTTTAACCCTTTCCCTCATATAGACGCTTTCTGACGCCTCTGCAGCAGAAGGCTTTTTGAAAACATAGTGACAAAAGAAGAAATTGCTCAAAACGAGCAATTTCTCCTTTTGCCACAATGTTTTCCTCTTTTAGTCATAGGTTATCCATTCAATTATAGAGATTTTCTATTTATTGACAAAATATGTTCAAAGTCGTCTGCTGCAGAATTGTCGTATGAGGGAAAGGGTTAAATGAAGAAAGTGAATAATTGGGAAATTATAAGCGTGGTTTCTATAGAGAGGGAATTTCTATACAAAGGTGGTCTTTAGCACAGGTTTGACTGTATATGTATTTATAAGGAAAACCAACCTCGCCCCTGGCAGCAATGTATTTTAACAAATTGGAATGATTTAGGCTAAGCTCTTTTCAAATTGGGCCAAAACTTCTGATGAGTTTTATAAAGTGTTCAATATACACACATATAAGGAAAACAAGTCCATCTTTTATGGGACAATGATTTACAACAGATAAGGATAATTTGAAAAATATTTGTAGAGGTCAGCCAAGGAACATAATGTGCCAAATAATATTCAAATGTTTTTTTTTACTATATACACATATAAGCAAAAACCTGCCTTATCTCCTGGGTGGCCATGTTTTTGTACAGATCAGAATAATTGAAACAGTTTTGGTAGAGGGTCAACCCAAGAAACAGTGGTGCTAAATTATTGTCAAATCAGGTCATTACTTTTGTACAAGGAGAGTCTCTAAAGTTTTCCTATTTTTCCTCTATCTGATGCTGCAGCATCTGATGAACAAATTCATAAAGAACCTGTGAATGTATTTTGAAATTTGTCCATTAGTTTAGGAGGAGAAGTTTTTGTTGGTAAATGTGAACAGACAGACGACGCCGGATGATCACAATAGCTCATTCCGCACTTTGTGTTTTAATCAAAGAAATCCATATGTAAAATGTCATACCAGTTGAACTTGGTGTCTAATCTTATTCAAATACGTTAAAAGATCTCCATGTGCTACATGTTCCACCACCAGACAATATGGCTCCCGGAGTGTACAGCATCCCAGAATGCTCACTATGTTTCTGTGGTAACCAATGTCTTTCATCAACTGGATCTCGTTTAGAAAATCTCTTGAACAGGTCTCACTTGAGAATTCTGAAATGTTTAAAATAAACACTAAGAAAACAACGCTGCAGCAGACAACTTTTTGAAAACATAGTGACAAAAGAAGAAATTGCTCCAAACGAGCAATTTCTTCTTTTGCCACAATGTTTTCCACTTTTTGTCATAGGTTATCACCTATTCAGTTCTAGAGATGTTTTATTTGTTGACAAAATATGTTTCAAGTCGTCTGCCACAGATTTATTGCATGTGGGAAAGGGTTAATATTCTAATTTCTCTACTAGAACCTATATGCTAGAAATAGTAGTGGCAGTACAATGTGTTGCTGATTGATAATAGTAAGATGTCCATCATCAGAAAGTGAAAATATTAATGTTGTTGAATTCAAAACCTCTGCCATTGTTAAAGTATGGTAAACCAATTTTAAAGTAGAGTGTTCACAAGGTTTTTCTAAAATTGGACCAAGTGATCTAATTTTTTACCCCATGTGACCAAAATTCAAACCTAACTGGGGTTTGATGGAGATAAAACACTTTAAAGAACCCTTATGATGATTTGATGACCAATGAGGCTTCCAGAGTGTTCATTTTTGAACCAGTGACCTAGTTATTTACCCCATTTGACTCAGTTTAGAGTTTGACTGAGATTTGATGGAGATGAAAGTTCGGGTGAACTTTCATCAAGATTTGATGGAGAGTGTTCACAAGGTAGTTGTTATATTGACCATAATATATAGTACATCATTATATATACCATTTAAGTTCAAATAATATGCCATCTGACATTTCCATATGGTTATCAAGTCCATCATACCATGAACTAGGTATGGCTCTAGACAGATGGACAGAAAGGTGGACAGACAATGCCAAACCTATATCTCATCCACCTTTGACTCAGGATAATGTAACCACTCAACCATATTGACCTGATCCTGTCATTTGTGCCTAGATGAACATTACTAACATGTATAATGTGATTGCATCAAATGTGTGTTTTCATAGCTCATCTGAGTACAAGGTGTCTGTCACCCTGTGTCTGTGGTGCATCATCAATACTCTCTTACTTAAACTACTAGGCCTCACTTCACTATACAACTTGAACAAGAATATATCTAAAGTTTTTACTATACATATATAAACAGAACAAGCTCTACTCCCTTGGCAGCCATTTTTTCCAATGGATCTGAATAATTTTAACAATCTTGGTATTTTCAGATTGGGGCCTGTTGTTTTTGACAAGAATATTTAAAAAAAAATGGCATGTTTCCATCGTTCTGATGCTGCAAAATCCAAAGATCTACAAATCATCTCGAGGAACACTTCTGTGAAATGAGGTCGAAATTGGTCCATTGGTTTAGGAGGAGAAGTTGCTTGTACGAAAATGTGAATGGAACGAAGCACAGACAATGTCATACAAGAAAAATGATTTCAATAGCTCAGCTTGCACTTTGAAAGCAGGTGGCAGAAATATTCCTAAGGTGACTCTCTATAAAAACTGTTAAAGCCATATTGATTTGTTGAAAAGCCTGGCTACCATGCAGCAACAGAAAGGACTTAAAATGTTAAAACTTCCTCTCTTCGAAGATCTAGCGATATAATTTAAACAGTAAAAAAGGATCAGATTATGATTGTCATAATTTATAACCCAAAATTTGCATGTTTACTGCAATATTTACAGATGGATTAACCCTTTCCCTCATATAGATGCTTTCTGATGCTTCTGCAGCAGACGGCCTTTAGAAAACATAGTGACAAAAGAAGAAATTGCACAAAACGTGCAATTTCTTCTTTTGCCACAATGTTTTCCACTTTTTGTCTTAGGTTATCCATTCAATTATGGAGATTTTCTATGTTTTGACAAAATACGTTCAAAGTCGTCTGCTGCAGAATTGTCGTATGAGGGAAAGGGTTAACTTCGCTCACTTGTATATAGGGCTGTTGACTGCCCCATTAAGATTGTAATGTAACATGTGCATCAGCTTCTAAAATTGTCGCTTACCAAATTGTCCAGTATAAAACAGGTCAGAAATCCATATATAAAAAAAACTAGAAAGATTGTCGAGTCTTCCGATTGTATAGAACCGAGAGTATAGGTTGTATCATGTGATTGCATTGGACAAGAACCCCGAGAACGTGTTCATGAGTATTTAAGTGTAAAGGGTCAATTCAAGATGCGCTGTCGTCAGATCCAATATATGTACAGCGAAGAATTTTGGTCTGATTTTGATGAGATTGATTGTGACTCGAACTAGTTTGAAGGCACCTAAATGTTCTTGTTCTATTTTAACTGAGAGTAATCATCTGCATAAGTATAGATCAGATTAGAGTGGTAAATTGGTCATTGGTATCATTTTAATCAGCTGAAGCTACTCGGGGTACCACAGATCTGTGAATGGACCATTTACATGATGACCTGTTATGCTTAGTGTTCAAAGTCGTCTGCTGCAGAATTGTCGTTTGAGGGAAAGTGTTATCACAAATTACCTTACTGGTTATATATGAGACTAACCTTGTAACATTTTAATTGCCACTGTAACATGAGTATGGTGTTCGTTAAGTCTGCCTTGGAGGTCTATCCCTCTATGAAATAATACACTCTTACTGACACGTCCTTTTACCACTTGTCCAAAAGCCCCACTGCCCAGTACTCGCCCTATTTTCAGACAACAGTGGGGTAACTCCCATCTATCAGCAACAACTGTAGGGATATCGTCTGCACTGAAAGCCCTATTAAATAATTAGAATTTGAATATTGGTCCCTATCTTAAAAATAAGTATAATATTTCTATTCATTATAACAGCCTATTCTCAATCCAAAAAAAATCCAATAATTGTTTTAAGGAAATATCTGACATATTCAGCACTCTTCTGAGAGTTTTGGAAATAGCTCTTAATTTCTTTTTTTGCAACAATGTTTTCAATTCAATAATCAAACTTTCATATATATTTTTTTTTTCACATATTTACCTAGAAATGTTCAAACTTGTCTGCTGCAGATTTGTCATATGAGGGAAATGGTAAATGGTCACTCTATGAACTATCAAGATAACTTTGTATAGAGAACTGTCTAATGGTCACTCTATGAACTATCTAGATAACATTGTATAGAGAACAGTCTAATGGGCACTCTATAAACTATCAAGATAACTTTGTATAGAGAACAGTCTAATGGTGACTCTATGAACTATCAAGATAACTTTGTATAGAGAACTGTCTAATGGTCACTCTATGAACTATCAAGATAACTTTGTATATAGAACAGTCTAATGGTCACTCTATGAACTATCTAGATAACATTGTATAGAGAACAGTCTAATGGGCACTCTATAAACTATCAAGATAACTTTGTATAGAGAACGGTCTAATGGTGACTCTATGAACTATCAAGATAACTTTGTATAGAGAACTGTCTAATGGTCACTCTATGAACTATCAAGATAACTTTGTATAGAGAACAGTCTAATGGGCACTCTATGAACTATCAAGATAACTTTGTATAGAGAACAGTCTAATGGTCACTCTATGAACTATCAAGATAACTGTGTATAGAGAACAGTCTAATGGGCACTCTATGAACTATCAAGATAACATTGTATAGAGAACAGTCTAATGGTGACTCTATGAACTATCAAGATAACATTGTATAGAGAACAGTATAATGGTCACTCTATGAACTATCAAGATAACTTTGTATAGAGAACAGTCTAATGGTCACTTTATGAACTATCAAGATAACTTTGTATAGAGAACAGTCTAATGGTCACTCTATGAACAAGATAACATTGTATAAAGAACAGTCTTTTAGGAACTGGTAAATGGTCACTCTATGAACTATCAAGATACTTTTGTATAGAGAACAGTCATTTAGGAACTGGTAAAGGGTCACTCTATGAACTATCAAGATACTTTTGTATAGAGAACAGTCTTTTAGGAAAAGATAAATGGTCACTCAATGAACTATCAAGATACCATTGTATAGAGAACAGTCTTTTAGGAACTGATAAATGGTCACTCAATGAACTATCAATATAACATTGTATAAAGAACAGTCTTTTAGGAACTGGTAAAGGGTCACTCTATGAACTATCAAGATACCATTGTATAGAGAACAGTCTTTTAGGAACTGATAAATGGTCACTCAATGAACTATCAAGATACCATTGTATAGAGAACAGTCTTTTAGGAACTGGTAAATGGTCACTCTATGAACTATCAACATAACATTGTATAGAGAACAGTCTTTTAGGAACTGGTAAATGGTCACTCTATGAACTATCAACATAACATTGTATAGAGAACAGTCTTTTAGGAACTGGTAAATGGTCACTCTATGAACTAACAAGATAACATTGTATAGAGAACAGACTTTTAGGAAAGGGTTTCTTTATAGAATAGATCTGTAACTCATGTAGACTTACCATTTTTCAAGAACATTTAAAATCTCTTAGTTGAGAGGCTGATACTGTATCTTGTGGTCAACAATTTAACCCTTACTCATATAGGATACTTAAGGATAGTCTAATTTGAAAACATCTGTAGAAAAAAGGTACGTTTTCTAGGAATTTGGAAGTAAATTAAGTTATGAATTTTGGTTCTTATTGCCTCTCAGGATAACCCTTTCCCACATGTAGTCACAGTTTGATGCCTCTGCAGCAGATGACCTTTGAAAACATTGAGGTCAAAGGAAAAACTGCCCATACTGCTGCACATTTGTTTTAAGTGGGAGAGGTTTAAGCATCCTATAAAGTTACCTCAGCATAAATAAAACTAGTGGGACATTTTTTCTACTTGCATGTCGGCCTAAAGAACAAGTAAGCAGCCAGTGAAAGCTCCGGTGAGACTGTGTTCATAATAACTCCAACGAATCTCTGTTTCACTAAACATGTCTCAAGGAGAAATATGTGTTGATAACATGAAAAGAAATGGTGCAAGAAAACCCACTGTTCACTGGATGTCCTCATGACAAAGTAGTGCTCATCATTTTCATCAACATCATGTTCATCAGGGTTAATCAAGCGTCTTTCTAGATGTTTAAACCGATGTCTCTTATGAAGTCGTACAAGGGTAAATGTTGATGCTGCCACAAACACTATCACAGCCGATAAAACGTAGACTGGCGTCAAGTTGAATGGTTCTGCAATTGGTTAAGACATTGGACAAATATATCTGTCCTGTTTTATGTATATTAGACATCATTTTCTAGTTGCTCCGAGTGAAACCGCATGGTCTACAATTCTGTTCAAATTATTTCCCCTAATTAATTATTTTCGCTGTACTAAAATTATTACATTAAATTTTGTACATATTTCAATAATGCTCTAACTGTGCATTCATACTAAAGGATTCATTGAATGCTTAACAGAACTTGGTGAAATTGTCTATAACAAATTGAAAAACAGTTTAGAGCCATATCAGACTAAGCGGATGCACCGGCTGATCTGGGTCTACACTAGTCGCAAATGCCTTATGTATAGTTAATTCAGAGTGTTGCTCATAAAAAATTCTATCTCTTTATTCTTGTGTTTAAATATATGTAAACATTTTTTCATCTGACAAGAGTAAGACAGGGTATGCATGACCTTTTAAAGAGAGTCTTTATCATTATCATTATTTCATCCCTAATTACATCTATGTCTCTTCTAAACATAGTCGGACAGTGAATACAACATCCATATGTGTCTACCATGTTTCCATGCAAGAAAATCTATAGCATATAGGATATTTAATTTATGCAGTAAAGTTGGTATATACCTGTTTGATCAGTTCCATCTGAAAATGACAGAAACAAATTATAATACATGTAGCTCTATGCAATTGATAGATTGGGGCTTAACAATGTTTATAATAATTTTTCACAATCGTATCATGCTGGCCAGTTCACTTAACTAATGTGTTTCCTAGCTTTCTCACAACAGTACTCCACACAATCTTCTTTCCAAGCAACTCGGTGGTTATTCACGTAGACTGTTAGCCCATTGGTCGTAAAGAGCTTGGATTTGAACTCACAACCCCTGGATTGACAGCCAACGTTGCTACCGACTGAGCTACCAGTAGTCTATGCAAAATGAATAGCGTAATGAGTAAATTTTTAAGTAAAGCCTACCATTATCATATGTGTTATTTTCAGCTAATTTTGTGACAGGATTATTGAAGAAACTGCTATTCCAGAGTAATTCCCATTTTCCAACACTGCAGATGTTTCGTAATGTTATTCTATCAAGAGAAAAGATTCAGTATAGTTTGGAGAGAACACAATATATCCTTAATCTTATTATGATGAGAGAGTATTCTATAAATTCCAGTTAAATATTTAACCCTTTCCCTCATATAGATGCTTTCTGACGCCTCTGCAGCAGATGGCTTTTTGAAAACACAGTGACAAAAGAAGAAATTGCTCAAAACGAGCAATTTCTCCTTTTGCCACAATGTTTCCCACTTTTAGTCATAGGTTATCCATTCAATTATAGAGATTTTTCTATTTTTTGATAAAATATGTTCAAAGTCGTCTGCTGCAGAATTGTCATATGAGGGAAAGAGTTAAAGGAATATTTAGAACTAGTCGAATGAACCCACCTTGGAACTGTGGCATAGTGAATGGAAGAACAGGTACTTCCACCCAGTCTTTATCCGAGGGATCATCAGAATCTTCTTCTAATAACAGTTTCTGGAATGTAAAACAGCAACCAACCTTATGGAAATACACTATTTAATGTTAATGAATTGACAGTGCGAAAGATAGTTAGAAACAAGATGTAGTTATATAAAGCAACAAGAGCGCCGCAAGCAAACACAAACGCTCACCTGCTTTTTTCTAAGTCGAAAAAGGGACAGCCAGTGTTATGTGACTCGGTATAGACATGCGTATCGTTCCTAGGAACATGAATACCAAGATTCATTTCAAAATGTTAAACTTCTTTGAGTTATAAGGTAAGATTAAAGTTTTGTAACGCGCAGATGACGACGATGCCAAGGGTATCACACAATAGCCTTTTTTTTCTTTGAAAAACGGATGAGCTAAAAATCAGAAAAAGAGGGACATAAGATCCAGTATGGTTCACCTGAATATTTTCAGTGTGTAATAATTATGCCAAACTGTGTTTAAATCAGACGTGCAGTTTCAGAGGATATTATTATACAAAAGTTTGTCATTTTAATTCAATTTTGATGTCACAGCAAAAAGAGTTCTACAAACAAGTATATACATACATGTATTACTACTCTGACAATTTTGGAAAGGGACCACCAAAGAAGCGTTCAAGTTAACGAGTTTATCCCAAATAGTTCTGTTTGCTTCTGACATCGTAGCTTATTTCACAAAGAGATGTTGACATCATTTACTTTTAAATAGAGGATCACCAAAAGGATCATTTGTATTTTCAAATCGTGCCTGTACTTTCGGACAAGAAGTATTTACAATATACCTTATAACGAAACATGTTGTGCTCTGGTGAACAAAAAACAAAGAAGAGTGGTCTGCAAAGACAGCATGCTCGACTATTTGACCATTTGATACTATAGTTAACATTTGTTACTGAGCTAGTGGCTTGATATTATAGAACTATAAATCAAGTTGGAAAAGTCTTGTTTGAATAGCATCTGCTATTTGTGAGAAAATGCCTTGCGTGCAAAGACTTTAACCCAAATTTCTAACCTGACTATTTGATACCTTTAAAGACTATATTGAAGTTTTAAATAAATCCCTGAGCGTTTACTGCGATATGTTCATGACAGTAGCATGCATACAAAACTTTAACCAAATTGTCAAAGTCAAACAAGGGCCATAATTTGTACTAAATGCACACAATAGTTAAATAACATGACTGTCTGACACCCCTGAAGACATGAATATAGTTTCAAGTCAATATCATTAGTGATTACTGATATATATCCATGATACATGTAGTACCTTGCATGCAAAACTTTAACCAGAATTGCTAAGTCAAAAAATTGCCATAATTTGCATTATATGCTGGAAAGAGTTATCAAACTTGATAGTTAATATAGGTGTGATAGTTGGGAAGGCTTATAAAAAGTTTCGATGCAATGCATTGAGTAAATACTGAGATATGGACCATTAATGAAGTTGCACGCAAAACCAAAAAGGGGCATAATTGTGTCAACATCTGACATGTCCTGCAAGGTCATTTGATGATGTCCAATGAGTGTGTGAAGTTCCAAAGCAATAGCATCTGTGGTTTATGAGAAAAAGCCTAGCATGCAAAATTTTAACCAAACGCCGACGCCGATACCAACGCCGATGCCAACGCCGACGCACAAGTGACTGTAATAGTCGGGCTAAAAACCCAAATGTTGAGCTAAACACAAATGTTTGATGTCGACAGCAAACCAACACCTTCATCTCGCTTTTGCTACTTTGTCACAGCAACACAATTTATTAAACAAAAAAGACATGATGCTTTAACTCTTTCCTACACTCAAAATGCGTATTTGTAGTATTGATACGTTTTGTAAGCGATAGGAAAATTGCGACTATTCAATTATTATACATTCATTGAGATTCATCTTTTCAGTCATCTACTGCAATTTAGTTGTATGTGAGAAGGGTTTAAATGCCTCACCTTAAGACCATAGCTTCTCCTTGGATGTTGTAGAAACACTCGCATCACAGTCTGGTTCTAAATAAAAAGAAATATTCAAAAATGCCAGTAAGGAACTGCTGTGTCGACAATAAATGATATTTATGGATACAGATCAAGAGCCTCAGATAAGGAAAGTTCTTTAAATTGTTTATTTTTCTAAACCCTATGTTGTAGGCATTTAGCCAAATTAGCTCATCTACATGGTTTATGCAGCAGCACTTTGCTGCAATAATTAGAAACAAAAACATGTGGTCTACGTCATGCTATTTCACGTCTCTGGTATAGTGAAGACTCATGCATATGTTGTGTAGGCTCACACTCTTACCCGAGTATTCTGAATGTGGCAATGAATCACTCACATGACCATTTTCTCATGAAGCATGGTGTGTTCAATAGGGCTTGAATAGGAGATGTTGTTTGAAGCTAACATTTAACGACAGATAGCCAGAGAGGAAATGTTGCTCAACCCTTTCCTACATACAGCCAATTTCTGATGCCTCTGCAGCAGATAAATCTTGAAAACATTGTAATAAAGGGATGAATTGCTCATAATGAGCATTTTCAACCTTTGCTAAATGTTTTAAATTCATCTCTATTCAATAACTGTTACTATATGTTATAGATATGTTTCTTATTTTACCTAGAATATGTGTTTAACGTTGTCTACTGCAGGCTTGTTGTATAAGGGAAAGGGTTTAAGAAAGTATTGCTGACACACAATAATGCCAAGCTAAAAAGTCAAAAAGACCCAAAATTGCTAGATGATGCTCATATGTCTTCCAAACACATAATTTTTCATTACAAAATGTCACAATACATACTGTTACATTTATTCCCATTTTCGTTACAGCAAACGTATCGAGCTAACACTGTTTAACATCCTAAAGAGATAAACCTCGATCAGGGTCGACTGGATCATGAGCCCTGCACACATTTTCATTATGCTGAACATTATCTGGCTGGTTATTTGTAAATCCTCTCCACGGAGCAAAAGCTATAAAGTGGTCACATAGTAGAGTCATCAGGTCCTGATCCAAACTTATTGGATCCTGCATATCCTCTAAACATGTTCAAACAATTTGCCAAGTTTTTTTATATCTTTCCAGCGGTTCCAAACATATTTAGCTTGTGGTACTTTAACTTGTCATTGTCATTGCGTTAAATTAACCCTTTCTCACATAAAGATACCATAAACATTGAAAACATATCGGCAAAAAGATGGACAATCTCTATAAATAAAAGTGAAATGATTTCATAGAATTGAACATTTTGTGGAAAGGGAGAAGATGTTCATTAGCAGCAATGTCTCTTGTTGCCCCAATATTTGCAAAAGTTTTCGGCTACTTCTGCATATGGAGAAGGGTCGTAGCCACAGTTGCATAGAAATTGACAATGCTTAAGTTATAATCATACCAACAAATATCTGTTTTCAAACTACTATACAAATCAATATGGCTTAACAAATAAGGTAGAAAGTAACTTAAGGAAACTTTTTGAAAAACTATTTTGAAATCAGACAGTGGTGAAATATCCCATTATATCAATGCTTTCTTGTGCTTTTGTATTAAAATGAATTTAATAAAGTGTTATTGTATCTTATAAATGAAAGATAATAATGTATTTTCCTATTTTAGTTCATTTTCGTATGGATATAGAAATATGATATGCGTGACAGTGGCCGCCATTTTGTTTAAGCAAATCTTAAAACCAAATCCTACTTAGTTCTGTTTTATTAATTATTTGCAGAAATAATAATATATTTTGGTCACATATATACCAATAAATATCATATTAACTTTTTATAACTTAAACATTTACTAAAATGTTGTATTTACTGCTCAGTAATGACCAGACTCTATCAGTCTCCACTGTCACGCATATCATATTTCTATATTCATACGAAAATGTACCAAAATAGGCAAATACATTATTACTTTTTATTTATATGATACAATAACACTTTATTGTATTCATTTTAATACGAAAACACAAGAAAGCATTGATATAATGGGATATATGACCTCCAGACTCGACCGGACTCTACCAGACTCTGTTTAGTGATACACGGCTGAGCGCCATGTTTTTAAATCAATTAATACAGCATGATCTGTTTTTGCATTGGATCATCCAACTCACATTTCTAAATGTCTAAATTATCTTGGAATTGGACAGGCAGATTCTAAGGAGAAGCATTTTAAAGCCTTGTAAAATCAAGACCCCCAACGGAAGATCACTTTGAAGGTGAGTTGTAATTGGTCAGAGGAATGTTGTTTTAAGTTACTGACAGAGAGTGATAGCATTGAGCCTTCTACTCTGATGAGGTAAAAAAGGATAGCAACTCTTCTTTGCAGCCATACTTTTCAACTAATCAATGGCTTGAGCATTTTTTTTCCAAAAGGTTCACCTAACTGGAAAATCATCTGGAAAACCAACATGCAGATTTAGAGGCGAAGAATTTTTAATATTTTTGGTAGAATTGCTTTAGTAAGGCTACCATAGTTACAATTGAGATTTTGAAGTCATGTGATGTAAATGACTGAGAACACCATTTTTTTCATATCAGTACGCCAAAAAGAAATAGTGCAACAAAATCTAGACTGAATTACGAATGCAAACATAAGCAAACGTCAAATAAGTAAAATAAATAAGTCTCTGAATGTGTAAATATCATATTTAAGTGTAATAAAGGATAAGGATATCACTACGCCCACAAACCACCAACACGTTGTTCTCTAAAAACTAAGTAACAGAAATAGTTGAGAAACATATATTCCTTTTAAAAAAGAAGATTTGTTTGTGATATTTGAATAGCATTTTTTTCCTCTTGCAGATGCATTTGCAGCAGAAAACTTTTGAAAACATTGTGGCAAAAGGAGACATTGCTCATAAAGAGCGATACATGTATCTCCTTTTGCCGCAATGTTTTCTATGCTATTCCGAAATATTCAGTAACATAAACCTGAGATATCAACCCTTACCCACAAGCAGACCCTTTGTGACGCCTCTGCATCAGACAACTTTTGGAAAGATCGTGGCAGACGAAGAAAACGAAGAAAACGGTATATTTATTTTCTACAGAGAATTTGCTTTGGCATCAGAAAGGGTGAAATTTTCCCAATTTTTAAAATATTCTCCTCTGAATAAGCTTGTCTCATACCAATATAATGTGGTATAATGTTATCATTGGATAACTCTCTACAAATATAATCATATTGATTGGTTGTTAAACATGGCAATGAGGCAGCATAAGAAAAGGGGCAAAATAACAACATTTAAAAACTACATTCTTATAAAAGTGCTTGTCTGATTTCGAGATAATTTAGCAGAACTGTTCATTCAGTGGTGGTATCTTAAAAGTGGGAAATTTAACGTTTAGCTTCAAAAAACATCTAATCCTTATCCACTGGACAAAAAAAAGCAAGGAATGTTTCTTTGGCGTACCTTTTCTTAATTATGTTCACAAATATGTGTATAACTCTTGTTTGTGCAGTATGTGAGAAAGGGAGTAAAATACTAAATATTTAGAATTCTTGTTCCGTTTCCAAGGTTAATTAGTAGAAACGTTCCTTCAGAGACTCTAAACGAAAATTGTTCAATCTATATCAGTTGGAAAATAAATTTTGTTTAACAGACATACTTGAGATGAACAATCAGAAAATCGTTCTAAACACAACTATTTTGGTAGATTACACGTCTAATATGTCTGTTATCATTGAAAGCATTAATTAATAGATTGTATACTCTGAATGCATCAGTTGGTTCAGTACAGTCAATACATAGGAAGACACTGTACTGTCATGCATGTTCCTGGTGGAATTTCCATATAGCTATTGGGTAATATGATAATTAAAAGTACTGGACCGAATGATATATTCGGAGTTGGGGTCAATTAATGTTCACAAGACCAACAAGAATTTACGATTTTGGAAATATTTCATTCTTGCCTGATGTATCATTACTTGTCTGTCACTGTTTGGGATTTCTTTTTAGATAACTATTTATATATGCACTTCTGCATCTCCTCTTACCCGATCACAATTCTACATTTAGTGTCAGTACTTTGATTTTTATATATACCCTTTTCTGATACTGCTTGGCAGAAATGTTTTTCAACCAATCACTATGGTTTGAACATTTGTGTAGAGTGTCACCTAAGAAACACTTAAAAAGAAAATATCTTGCAATCAAACAATTATTTTCAGGGAATAACAATTTTAAAGTTTTGTCATTGTGTCCCTTTCCTGATACCGTCTGGCCGAAATGTTTTCAACCAATGAAGGACTTGAACAGTTCTCTCAAATTTTGAGAATATGTAATTTGAAGCTAAAAGTTTATGACAAGACAAACGCAATGGACGGACAGTCAAAGGTAACCATATAGGCTCCGTCCATTTTATGATGGGGTCATGAAAAGAGATGATATAAACAGGCTGAAAGCAAAGCACACTGTACAGTAGCGCAAAGTATAAGCTAATGAAAGAGTTACAAGCAGTAAGATGTGATCTACTTTCAGTGTGGTCTATACTTTCAGCCTGTATGGAAGAATGGAATTATACAAGAATAAATTAACACAGTTTTACAATTTAACCTAACCCATTTATTTATATACCACTACAATTGTAGTGAACTGTATCATATAAATTTTCCAAGAAAACAGATTAATAATTTAGAATGTGTCACACTGAAAGTAGTTCATCCAATGGTTAGAGGGTGCAGGGGATGGCTACCATCATCATAGGTTTCGGGAGGCTGAAAGTGCAACAAAGAACAGTGATAAACGTCTCCGGTGTCAATCTCATTAAAGTCAGACCAAAATACTTCTCTGCACGTATATTGGATCTGACTACACCGCATCACAGGTCGTCTCAAATTGACCTTATACACGTTAAATCTCATAAGCACGGGATCCGGTTGTTTGTACAATGAAATCGCACAGTACAGCTAATGCTCGGTTCTATTACAATAGGAAAACACAACAATCACCTTTATCATTTTTCATATTGGTTATCTTACCTGTTTCATACTGAACGATTTGGTAAGGTCAAGTGTTATCCTGAGCCGAGCTGTATGGGACAGTCAGATTTATATACGAGCAAGCTAAGTTTATGTCTGGTTTTAATAAGATTGCTCCGGTGTGTAATGCGAGTGGCTGGCATAGGGTAAAGTAAAGGGTAGAAAGGGAGTCATTTGGATAAAACCTATGTTTATCTCATTTCAGAATAATAATAGAATTAACCCTTTCCCATATTTAGACGACTTTTAACACATCTGCAACAGACGACTTTTGACGCAACTGCAACAGACGACTTTTGAAAACATTGTGACAAAAGGAGAAATTGCTCATAATGAACTCTTTCCAATAAATATACTTTCATTTATAGATATATTTCATTATTTGTCTTGAATTATTCAAAGTCGTCTGCTGCAGATTGGTTGTATGCTTAACCATCCTCACATCACCAACACATTTTGATGCATCTGCAACAAACAACTTTCAAAACTTTTGTGGCAAAAGGAGAACATGCTCATGATGAACAAATTCTCCTTTTAGAAACATTATTTTGAACTGTATCCAACAACTATGCAGTTATTAGAAGAGAATTTGTAAAAAGAAAATGCCTAGATTTTTTTTTTTTTTAAGTTTTTTGCTGCGTATTTGGTTTAAGTGGGAATGGGTCAACTGTGAAATTAGAAATAGGTGTTAACCTTTTCCCAAATGACAAATCTGTGACAACCAAACATATGGAAGTGACAGAAATATTGAAAATAGTTGAAAACATTGTGGCAAAAACAGAGCTGTCTGTAGCAGATTCATCAATTAGTGACCACAATAGCATTTGATGATATATAGTCAGACTGGCACCTGTGTTTTTGACTGCATTTGGGAAAGACATAACACTAAATGTTAGTCCCTTACATCGAGTTATAGAAAATTCCCCTCTTTTCAATTGTGTGTCAATAAAATCTATTTCCCCGTGTATTATAAGATTAAAGCGATAGCTTACCAATGGGACAATGGTTCTATTTTCAACTTCCAATATATTTGGTCCCACCAGAGGTCCCCACTGTAGAGCATATCTATTTATAGATGTATTAGATTTCCTCCCTTCTGGATCATCAAACAGGAAGTGGACCGGCAGTGTATTGTTTACATACACAATGACAATACCTTCTTTGTCCAGTAAAATCTTTCCTGAAACAGTCATTAAAGTAACTGGAAATAGAATCTCCACCTGAGGGAAATATATAGGGACAGTTACATGATGACCCTGGCCTGTAACCCTACTCTGAGGTCCATGGCTCTGTTTTAAAGAAATAATTTTATAAAGAAGTAAAACATGTAGACTCTAGACTGGCCAAAATATTTTTCTTAAATTTAATCCAGAGACCTTACTCTTTACCCAACATGATCTATATTTAGACTTAAGATATAATTAAGACAATCATTATGACCAAATGCTAACAAGTTTAATATATGACCTCTCTCTAGAGTGTCCAAAAGAGTTTTCCTAAACTTGGTATAGTGACCTTATTTTGACAAGACATGAGAACATATTTAAAAAAAACAAAACAAGATGTGTTTGTGAAACACTGATGCCCCCGAATGGCAACATCTAGGTCAAAGGTCAAGGTCGCAAGGTCAAAAATGTTGGTACTGACAGAAAGGTCATGTCACAAGGAATACACATGTGAAATATGGTAGCCGTACCTGTTATGGTTCAAAAGTAGTGCTCAAGGTTAAAGTTTTTTTTCGACAGACAGACAAAGAGACAGACAGACAGACAGGCCAAAAACTAAATGCCCACCGAATCGGTGATTCCGGGGGCATAAAAATGATCTGTATTTGAACTTAGCCTACATGATATCCTGACAATCATTTAAACAAAATTCAACATGTTACATGCTCAACATGATCATATTTGAGCATAATGTCAACAACACAAATATTCTGACAAAGTTTAAACATTGTTCAAGTAAGATAATAGTTTCCCTAGACAAACTGAACTGCCTATTTAGGCAGTTCATGAGCAGTCCATAAGCAGTTTCATAATTTGTTGGCATTTTTTAAGCAGTTCTTAGCAGTCACATTTTAATTAAGTTTTCAGAACTGCTTGATGAAAAAAGCAACTGCTGATGAACTGTTAAGAACTGTTTAAGAATTGCTTAATCTTTAAACTTGGCAGTCCAATCTGATTTTCTGGAGATCTTTAGCAGTTAACTTTGTCTTAACAGTTCCACAATGTCTTAACAGTTTTGAATGAACAAGTTTATTTCCTCAGCAGTTTTCAATAAGGTTATCATAAAAAACACATGAACTCTCCAAACAGAGGTAAGAAAGATCAACTACTTCCTTTAAGATTTTTGGTGGGACAAATTTGTTGTGTCTCAAGGACACAGAGAAGGTTTTTGTTATTTCTTATGAACAACTAGATGAGCACATTTGGTTATTGTCTTAAATGTTACATTGTTTATTAATTATCAAATTGTATTGTGCTATGTCTGAAACAAAATGTTTATGTTGGCGATTTATTAAAGTATCATATTTCCACATATGGAAGAAGCGCTATGTCGATCTTCATAAACAATATATTTATAGAATTCTGGTTCAACTATGTTTCAATGAACCAGAATATTTTCTGTACAGAATCTACACAGATTGACATTGAAATTGTAATTGTTTATAAACATGTGAAAATACACATACATGTATATGTATATGAGAGTGTGTGACAAAAGTCGTATGATTGTAATTGTGAGCAGGTTTTTAGCAATACCATTATCAGTATGGCAGTTTAATTTGCATATAGGCAGTTTGATTACATAATTCTCACAAATAACAGCTAAGGAACTGCTTACGAATTGCAAAAAAAATGCTAAGGTATCGCTTATGGACTGCCTGTGAACTGCTTTTTCAGCTATGGTACCGCTAAGGAACTGGGAAGGTTTAAAAAAAACTACTGCTGTTGTTTAATGCTGGATCTGCAATAAAAACTGCTACAGAACTGCTACAGAACATTAAATGTGAAGGTTAAAAAAATGCCTATGGACTGACTTCCACTTTGACTAGGGTTGTGGCCTCTAGATTTTCCACAATAATCTTATTCCAATTTAAATAGCTTGGTTATCCATAGGCCTACAAGCGGCCTACAAGCTTGTAATATATTTTATTTCGATGGAAATTCCCGGGACAGAGCTAGCAATTCTTATAAGATTAAATATCGTAAAAAGAGAACTCAGAGTATAATTGGTGAACTTCTTTATGGTTTCACACACAGGGTCAGAACCTATGTCCTATGGTCTTATTCATGTCACATTCATGGTTCGAAGAACTTTGAAACAAAACAGTAATGACAATATCCAAGTTCTTTAAATTATAATGACCCCATTTGATATTTGGAAAACAAGTCATAACCATTTGGCTAAAAGACGAATCACATATTTGATAAACATATAATAATTATAGGAAATTTAAAAGTCAACACCAATAATCCTACCTGCTTTCCTTAATGTCCCAATAGAGTTATTCCTGCCAACCTGTATAGTGTACATAGGAAACATTCCCCATTGGTTATCGCTGATCACCTGACCTGGGGCTACAGCAACAATCTGAATGTGTTATAGACGAATATTTTAAAAGGTAAGGTTGATGTATGTCATCCATCAACAATAATAAACACCAAAAGCCAGTGTTCTCTCTTTTCAGAGGACTTAGCTTAGGGGGAGTGAACTGGGTTTTTTTTCACATACATTTCTCTTATGACTCAGCCCAACCCTTTGTAGAATCATCTCACTGAGACGATTTTTGGAGTTCCCGCAACAAGGGGTTTGAGTGTCAAATAAAGGTTTTATAATTAAAAGTACTCCTCCTATCTAGAGATCCGTCTATTGTAATAATAAACAAGAACTGTAAGCTTAAAAATGACATCATAGGTCATGAATAATAACTGGTCTCAGTGATGGTTACACGAGGATAACACGAACTAGAACTGTCTTAAAGGGGAGATAAGTCTAAAACACCTGAACAAAATCGATTGGCACATCTATAAGTCTTTATTAGCATTGTACTAATCAGTGTTATAATGTGTAATAACTTTTATTATCTGAAATATTGAAAAAGTAAATTGCTCCACAGACATTCTATGTCATACTGACGGCCAAACTGACTGATTGACATCCATTTCCTATGTCATACTAAGTATATCAGCGACAAACTTTGTTTGCAAGAATATAACAATCCTAACGAGAGGGTCATGATCACGTAGTGATTAACCTAGTACCCTAGATGTAGTATCGAACATTATTGCAAGGTAACTAGTAAGATAGAAAATGCAGTATCTTGAGCTTCACAGTGGTTTCTTTCTTAGATTTGACCTGGTGACCTATTTTTTAACCAAAGGTGATCCCGTTATAAAAGATGAAAAAATGTTTTATAAAGACAAATGGTTTGTAAAATAATTCATCATGATAAGGCGAAAACATGATCACATTTTGACTGAGATTTAAAGAAGATGAATGTAATGATGGACTTTCTTGTATATATATCTGTGTGTGCAGGGGTATAACAAATACTCTGTATATATCTGTGTGTGAAGGGGTATAACAAATATCCTGTATATATCTGTGTTTGTACGGGTATAACAAATATCCTGTATATATCTAAGTTTGTAGGGGTATAACAAATATCCTGTATATATCTTACCTGTATCCCATAGGTGTATGGGATTGCTTTTGTTGGCAGTTCAAATATCAGTTCAACTATATTCTGAAATAAGCGAAACACGTTCCTCAAAGAATCATGTACTACAATGTTAACCTGGCCCCGGCCGTAATGTTGGCTGGGGGTTGCTCAATAAAATAGGCAGCATCAGTCTGACCATCGCTTGAACCATAACAGCCTGCTAAATTGGTCTGAACAATTGGAGTCAATGCAACTCTTGAACTCTAGCAGGTGGGGAGCTATTGTTTTCCTAACTCATATATGTTCACCTCGATGTAAATAGAAGGTGAGGGACTTGGATGTTCACATTTAATTATTAGAAGAGTATATATAGATTATGAAAAGTATAATACAAATCTTAGAAGGGTCGTTGCGCATGATACAAATAGTGGCTCTAACAACCAAGGGGGGAGGTATAACCACCGTCATGTGCCATCAAACTATTACGATTATTATCATCATCACACCATATTGTAATGGTGATGATTGGGAGACTTTATACTGCAGGCGTATTTTTAAGGTTTTATGTCGTAAGATATGAACAAATGTAACTCTCTCTCTCTCTCTCTCTCTCTCTCTCTCTCTCTCTCTCTCTCTCTCTCTCTCTCTCTCTCTTTCTTATGATTTATTTTGTCCTTCTTTTTCCTAGATGTTTTCAAAATCGTCTGCTGCAGATTCGCTGTTTGTGGGAAAGGATTAAACAATTGAAAGTAAATTCGAAGTACTTACAGAATTGGCACACCTGACATACGGGTCCTCGTTAAATTCTGGAGGAATGGGAAATATGTCTCTGTGTGCCTTCCCAGATCGGATGACGTAGTGATCTATAACCCCTTGACTGCCCGTATCATTCGGGGGCTGCCAGTGTATGTGTAGATTTATCAATAAGGGACTCTTTATGTCCGGGTTCAGGGTATTCGAACTAAAGATCATGAGTAGGGCAGAATATGGTGTGGAGGAGATAGACAGGCTCACGTTGTCAACTAAACCTGGAGGATCAACTGTAATGGAAGCAACAACTTTCCGTTTCCTATATGTTACAGATCTGTATCATTATTAAACATATCAAAACTCTATAAACATGTAAGTATATGTATAATTATCCAATAGAATTGAAAAGAATTTAATGAGCAAGTTATTATTTTGTCAAAATGTGTCTACTGCAGATGCGTCAAAATGCTTTTGAATGTAGACAAAGGTACGGCATAATTAAGGCAGAAGTTGTAAAAATAGAAATTAGAAAGTTTCATCTGCAAGTATGTCTTAAGTCGCTTTCATCATGTAAATGGTCCATTCACAGATCTGTGGTACCCCGAGTAGCTTCAGCTGATTAAAATGATACCAAGGACCAATTTACCACTCTAATCTGATCTATACTTATGCAGATGATTACTCTCAGTTAAAATAGAACAAGGACATTTAGGTGCCTTCAAACTATTTAAAGTAGTTCGAGTCACAATCAATCTCATCAAAATCAGACCAAAATTCTTCGCTGTACGTATATTGGATCTGACGACAGCGCATAACAGGTCATCTTGAATTTACCCTTTACACTTAAATATTCATGTACATGTTCTCGGGGTTCTTGTCCATGGCAATCACACGATACAACCTATACGCTCGGTTCTATACAATCGGAAGACTCGACAATCGCCGCTTCTCTTGCTAGCTTTTTTATATATGGATTTCTGACTTTTTTTTATACCGAATAATTTGGTAAGCGACAATTTTAGAAGCTGATGCACATGTTACATTACAATCTTAATGGGGTAGTCAATAGATATATACACGAGTGAGCAAAGTTAACCCTTTCCCTCATATGACAATTCTGCAGCAGACGACTTTGAACGTATTTTGTCAAAACATAGAAAATCTCCATAATTGAATGGATAACCTGTGACAAAAAGTGGAAAAAATTGTGGCAAAAGGAGAAATTGCACGTTTTGTGCAATTTCTTCTTTTGTCACTATGTTTTCAAAAAGCCGTCTGCTGCAGAGGCGTCAGAAAGCGTCTATATGAGGGTTAAGGTCTGGTTTGAATGAGATTGAGTCACAATGATAGTGTTGTTTCCAACTTACATGCTTCAATTTGACACTTGTATCCAACAATATCCCGGCAGTCTGAAAACATAAAATTGTATTTATAAATAGAGAACTTGGCGTTGAAGCAATTTGATTATTAAGTTATATTGGAAGTAGGCCAAGATATGACATAGATTCTAAATAAGTTTGTTTAAGATAACTATTTTATTTAAGATCGATAACAAAACAAGCTTTCAGCTTATGTTAATGACGCCCAGGTAAGTTGAGTTGAAAATTAACTACTTAAAATTAACTAGACCCCATTTCTAGACATAAATATATAAAATAACATGACTGGGCCAAACTTGTATAGACATTAATAACCCCTAGTTGTTTATCAGTAGCTAGGCTGTGACCTTTATCAAGCAACGAACCTGTTTCGTGATTTCACTTTGATAACTGCTGATCACACCCTTCACTGTAAACGTTACCAAAACTATTAATGCATTCAGAAAAAACAACATAACACAACCAATTTGATATATACAATCCTTGCTCTATTTTTGATAGTGCTTTCTGTCGTATGCCTCAAATGAAAAACGCACAATTTGAAATGACTAAACATCGAGTTAAAGGCAAAAAAGAAGAATTCTAACCCAATACATTCACTAACTATCACATACAAGTCACTTACTAGTCAGCTGAACAGTAAATGCAGTCCATGGGCCAGATACAAGACATTTCGAAATGGCCCTCACCTGGAATATTATAAGACATACGTCCAGTTTAAGGTAGCACCTACTGATTTTAAGCCTTACATTAGTAAAGACATTTGAAAACATTGTCGGAAACGGAAAAATGCAAATGGTGAGCAATTTCTCACTTTCCATCCTATTTCCAAGTTCTTTATAAAAATGATATACAAAATTTACAAATGTTACAATTATTTCTTATGTAGTTTTAAATAAGAAGTCTCTAAAAGCATCGAATCAGGAAAATGATTCATTGGTACCAAATATTGGCAAACTTTTATAAAAGGTATAAAATCTCAAAGCTGTTTCAATCTACGCTATAAAGCAATACATTAAATAAACTTGAATCGCAATTAATTGCTCTAAAAGTGCATTTCTGAGAGATAAAAAACCCATAACAGGTACAACTATAATGTGGGAAATGTCTCAAGATCATTCACTTCCTGACAACATACAAAACAAACGGGGCATGAAGATTCCTGTTAGAACTATTTCGTAATCGGACCAGTACTTTCATACAAAAATAATTTTCCTTTTTTTAGCCCAAACTCATGGGACATGAAAAGCTTGAAAATACTTTGAAATGTTTGGTATAGGAACAAAACTATGGCTTAATAATTTGTCATGTATAGGCTATATATAGAATGCCAAGGACCGACCGTGGAATGTTCATAAGTCGTAGCATGTTTTCAAAACAAAAGAATGCAAAGCAATATGTTTATCCTATGTTATTGAAATTGGTTGACCAATGTATCGTACCTCCACGGTGAAAGAGCACCCAACAGACTGTCCTCCTATTGTCATTAAAATTCGTTTAGTTTGGTTTATCTGAAAGGTAGAAATAGAAAAAGTGATTCCTAACGCATGGTCCTTATTTAACATAGTGTGCACAGCTATTAAAAAGTCACGATGGTCCTATATCGCTCACCTTATTTAACACAATTCAATAGTTTTCCACGTTTTATCCGTATAAGTAAAACCAACCCCGCCTCATTATGGCCATATGTTTTCTAGAGATCAAACTCATATGGAAAATCTTCGTAGAGGGTCACCAAAGGAACATGATTGCCTAATTATTTTCAAGAGCAAAAATGCTTTTCATTTTTTTACTATATGAGGAAAACTAGACCCGTCCGTGGCGGCCATGCTTTTCAAGGGAACAGAATAACTTGAACAATAAAGAGCTTATTCCGATGAACATTTTTTCCTTCCATTGCCATCGCACCGAGAGGTTTTAATGGAATTCAATTCTTTGATCAGTTATAAAAGAGAACCACCTTGAACATTCCTATGAAAATAATTTTGAATATGGTTCATTTGGTTAAGGAGAAGAAGTTGTTAGCATAAAATGTGATTGGACAGACGACGACGACGACGACGATGATGGACTCCACTGCAATCAAACAGTGTGTTTCTCTATAAATTAATAGATAGATAAAAACTTATTGAGGAAACTATTGAGTAAGATTACCATCGGTGTGAACACAGGTAGACTATCATGGGATGTATCATCACAGTATCTCTGTACTGACGGATTCCATTCATACTTGTAGATATCATCATCAGCCCAATCTTCGGGATAAAAAACATAAATTCAAAGAAACTGTTTACCAGCTACAGACAAGCAGCATTCTTACTAAGAAAATATACTGGATTACGTAGAAATTGGTCAAAATAAGCAATATCTCCTTTTCAATTATAAGTACATATATTTTCATATTAAAAAAGGTATTACAATGTTTTCTTGGATGTTTCGAAAACATGTTTTCAAACATCAAAACAGGCAGACAGTTACTGTTCACCAGATGTGTCAATATATAGTCCTCTGATTTGAAAAAGTCAAAAATGATAACATTAAGAAATATTTTAATACAAAGTTGAAAAAAAACATACAAAATAATACATTTGTTTGGAGTTATATTGTTGTTAATTGATGAGTGGTAAGTCCTTTATCACATGACAATACTTGTATCCGATCTTATATACCCATTCGTATTTCTTTATATGTAACGTGTGTAATATAACATGACCAAAACACTATTTTTGTATTCATCCGCGAATGTTTACAAAATGGCTGAGAACGTGTATCCGGTAAACACAAACGTCACGATAGACGGACGCGGTAAAAGGACCATTATTTGTGTTTTTTTGTGTGTTTCGTCATGTGATAAAAAGAATTTGACTTTCGTAGTCATTTCATAACGTTTTATTAAACTTGTCTAAGAAATGTGTTATAAAGCTCGCCAGAGGCTCGCTTAAGTACAAATTTCTTGAACTCGTTTAATAAAACTTTATACAAAATGACAACTCATGTCAGATCCTATATACATTGATTTATAGTTTTTATACTTCTAATAAAGTGGTTCAATGTATATATCAAGGTAACAGGTTTGCACATGTGCTCTGACGTAACATTCTAAAACCTGACACGTATGCCAAAACTGGGTATGGCATAATATAAGTTCATAGAATAGAGTTAAATTAGAAAATGGGTTAACCCTTTCCCACACACATCACATCTAAAGTAGATGACTTTTAAAACATATGGGCGTAACACTTTTATGAAAACTCTATAATGTATAATTAATATATATAAGTGAAAACATTGTAGCCAAAGGATAAAGGATAAAACATTTAGCAATTAAAGACAAAAATTAATCAAATTACCTGTTGGTGTTTCCCATTCTAATATTGCCATGAACTGTGAGAGAGAAGGATCTGTTTCTGTATTATAATAGATCCCTTGTCCAACATAGTGAATCATTTGTATCAAACCTGGTCTTAATCCTTTAAATGTAAACAACATAATAGTATTACCAGCTGAAAACATTGTAGAATTAGCAGTTAGCACACATTCTGAGTAAGTTCTCTTGTACCCACCACGTTTTCACAAAACTCAGGTTACCTTTATCAGCAGACTGGCATGAGAAGCCCGGCCGGCCCAATAATTATATAAATATTCTTTGCGGGCAAAATTCAACCACAGTATTATAACAGATTTTGTGTTTGAACACAGAGAATGTTCTTACAGGTTGTATTATCTTAATTCAGGCCAAGTGGCTGAAATAAACGTAGTCGGTATGTGTCTACAATTAAGTGTGAGAATTTACACTTTTAAAATGTTATTATTCATCAATTATTTCCTGTTAAACTGAAACTACATACAACATGTTAAGACTCTTCCTATAAGTTGTCAAACGTTGTCTGCTGCAAATGTGCAAACAAGTTTGTATCAGTGAAGGTAAATGATCAGACTATTCTATAAAAACCATTTGAATACAGATACATTATATGATTATTATCTTTCTATATCTGTTTTAATCTTTCACTTTTAAAGACGATATTGAACTAATTATGACACAACAGCACCAAGTGTACTTGGCAAGTCTCATGCGAGTAATTGCGGGATGTAGTACAGATATGGATGTATGGTGTGACACAAGTTTAAACTGATAACCTTTAGCTACATTAACAATATACATGTACAATGTGTTTCCTGTATGAAGAATGTGCTCCAGGTGTGTGAAGCGGCCATTGTTTAAAAAGCTAAACTAATATGAAAACTCATTGAAGATAGTTAATAAAAAACATCTTTGTCCATTTATTTTCAAATCGGCACAGTGCTTATGGACTAAATGATTTTTAATTTCTTTCACTTTACACATATATAGAAAAACAAGTTGCGCCAACTGGTAGCCATGTTTTTCAATGGAACAGAATAATTTGAACAATCTTAGAAGAGGCTCACACATGGAACATTTTTGCACGAGAAGTTTTGTCATTTTCCCGTCTTATTGAAGCCGCACCAACTGAAGTTTTGTAATTTTAGCAGTTTTGAAAGAGGATCACCTAAAGAACATTCGTGTAAATTTATTTTGAAATTGATCAAATGGTTTAGCAACTGAAGTTGAACTACGAAAATGTGAACAGAGAGTCGACGACAACACGCCAGGCATGTTTGTCAACGGATTTGAATAAGCTGAAGAATCTTGGTAATGGGTCACCAAAGATACACAAATTGTGAGCCAAAATTCCTATATTTCATTTTTTATGGAAAAAGGGATTTGAAGCTTGCGGCGAACGGGTCGGAAAAATTTGAACAATGTGGGTGGATTTATAAATTGGGCCATTTTCTTTCGACAAGAAATGTTTTTTCCCGTTGCCATGGCACACATAGTTTGCATGGAATTCAATTATTTGAACAATTTTGAAAGAGGATCAATTAGTTTTAGCTCCACTGGCTTCCTTCAAAAATAAATATCATTGCTTAATTCTGGTTTCCATGGCAGCCAAAAGGTAACAACTTAAGACAATTTCTCCTCCAAAATCGAGTCCGATTTTCGGATAATTTTGTTGTTGCTTAGATGACCCTCTATCAGATTCCTCCAAGCCATGTTGATTGGTGATAAAACATGGCCGCCAGGGGCGGATCTGTTTTTGCCTTATAAAACTTTTAAAACGCATTTTGCTGATTTCCAAATAATTTTGTAGGATTGTTTCTTGGTTGACCCTCTATTAGATTCCTTCAAGCCATGTTGATTGGTCGAAAAACATGGCCACCAGGGGGCGGGGCTGTTTTCCCTTATATGGGTATAGTTAAAACTTAGAAAATAGTCTTCTCCATAAGTATCTTTCGCCAATTTCCAAATAATTTCGCAGAAATGTTCCTTGAGTGACCCTCTATCAGATTCCTTCAAGCCATGTTGATTGGTCGAACAACAAAGCCACCAAAGGGCGGGGCTGTTTTGCCTTATATGGCTATACTGATTTTGCCTAATGCGGTGGATATAATAGTTCACATCATGATCGGATGGGCTAAAAAGGGAAATTACGTGCTCATGTGAGCTAAAAAGTAGGAAACGATCCCTTACTTTTTACAAAAGACATGCTAATGCTCCTGTGAAGAAAGTCACATGTATTAGCAGTACTGTTCATTGTTGTATACAGTCACATACTGATGACATGATCTTACCTGGTAGTTTGGCCGGTAAACTATAGCCTCTTGATCCATATTCATTGATTGCCATAACTCTGTACATGTCAACGTTGCATACTTCATCCACAATAACCTGGTATCGGTTGCCTCGGACCTACAAAACAAATAGACAAATAAATATACAGCTGTTTTAACTTATTGGCCATCCAATTTCAAATTCTCTGTTTGTAGTAATTAAAAAACAGCACAAACGTATAGGTTAATTGGTTAAGCAATACATGTAGATGAATTACTAAAACAAAGTGTTGATGTTTTAATTTATTAGGTGAGAGTTTCGCGCCTTTTACATTGAGCCATATATATTTAATCTGTGAGAACAAGGGTTTGTAATCTATAATGAATTTGAATCGGCTAACATTCTTTTTAATGATAAATACATTTTGTCTAGTGTCACTCGTCTTCCAAACAGGGCAATAGTTTCTATGATAAAGAAGCCGGTTGCCTTGGAGGACTGTTGATCTTAGCCTAGGTAGTATCAAGACTAACAGTCCGACAAAGTATCAACGTGAAAGTAAAATAAGTGCGAGTTCAAGACGTTCCAGAAGACTTTGCTTAAAAATTGCCAAATGTTCTAGTATTTGACCCGATATGACCCATATCCGAACTTAATTTAAATATCATAAAGGAAAAACGTTTTGAGAATGTAAGTAAAATATGCGACGAGCGGCGACACGATTTGTCTGTATTGTGTCCGAGTGACCTAGTTGTTCTTAAACCTTAAATGACACAATTTTAATTCAAGCCTAGATATCACCAGTTTTAACATGCTCAATTAAAAAATGCAATCTCTAGAGTGGCCACAAGATCTTTCTAAAATTTGACCCAATGATCTAGTTATTTTTTACACAATATAACCAATAGTTTATACTTTAAGTCAGCCTAGATATCACCAATAAAGTAATCTGACAAAATGTCTACACGGTCGAGTCCAAAGTGCGGCATGTAGAGTGTTTAACAGAGTTAACTTAAGTTTGGCCTAGAGACCTATAATCTTAACCGAAATGACACAATTGGAACTCAGCATATATATCATCTTGACAAATATTCGAACATGTTAAAGTAAAACAATACGGATAGAGGGAAAGATAGTATCAAGACAAACAGTCTAACAAAGTTCAACATACTTAATTTATATAATACAAAAAAGCAGATTCCAGAGAGCTAACAAGATTTTGCTTGAATTTGACCTAACTACCCAGTGTTTGACTTGACATGACCTAGTGTTTGACCCGACTTGTCCGATTGTCGTTGTTGGTCTAGATATCATCAAGGTTAGACCACTGAAACGTTTCCATGACCTTTGGAAAATTGCTGTGGCCTCCAATCAAAATGTTAAACGATGGATAAAAAGCGTTAACAATAAGTCACATTGAGCACTACGTAACAATGTACCTCAGATGATTTGCTTTAAACATGGTTGATTTAATGAGGTACATATATATACATTTGTTTGCCTGCTTTAAACATGGTTGATTAAATCAGGGAGATAAAGTACTTTTGATTGCCTGCTTTGAACATGGTTGGTCTTGGTCAATGACAAATGTATAAATCTAAACTGAAATAAAAAATAGAAAAAAAAAACCAACCCAGCCTTTCAAAGAAACTGTATTTATATTGGAATAGTGTGGGTCCGGGCGTGTTTCTTCTATGATGTAGATAGTTGTGTAATTCTGTTGTATGACCTGTGACGTCCATGATAGCTCTATTGCCTTGTCACCAGACTGGTAGATGCTCACTATAGGTACTGGCTCTAATAGGTATTGGTGACTCTCTGAAACAGACAATTTATCAGTTTTAATACGTAATTACTGATCATCCTATGACACATTTAATTTATATATATGTTTTAGGTATGACTCACCTATATCGCATCTGATATTTTGATTCATCAACTATTAAAAACTAAAGTTATGGAACTTAAATAAGAATGGAATTACAAAGTGTTGTCATTTCTCCGTTATCCCTCTTTCAACCAATCAATATGACTTGAAAACATTATGAAAATAATCACTGAATAAACATTTCTACACAATTCTTGAAATCAGACAAGCATTTTCATAAGAATGAAATTTGAATAATATTGACCCTTTTCTGATTCCGCCTTACAGAAACCACAGACAGAGAGTGTTTCCAATTACTCACCGTGACCCATTGGTTCAGGTGATCAAAAATATTATTACATTTTGAGATATTTTGAATGACCGACACAGAGGAAATATTATAATAGCGAATTCGTTGACTCCAGGCAATTTTGTTAATTGGCTGAAAGGTCAATGTCACAGTAACCCCATTCTTGGGATGTGACATGTGACGTCTTTCTACGATGCATTAGTATACCATATTTGATAACTCTACCTGAAATGGTGTAGGAGATATGGCTCGGTCGGACAAGGTTTGACAGAAGGATAGACGAGGTGCTAACCTATATATCAATTTCTACTTTTCTTATTATGTTTGCTTTTCTTCACATGCAAATATTTTAACATGGCTATACTTACTGAAATGATCAAGGAAAACTGAACAAGTTCCTGAACAGTTAGGAGCCTGTAAAAGTACAAACACATACAATATAATAAAAATAAATTCGCTAGAATATTTTTTTGTAATAGATTGGAAAGAATACTGTGGAATATTTTGACACAGTAAGTTTTCTGACAATTAGGATGAACATACACAACCTATTTCTAAATAATGACAACAAATAAGGATTAAATCCTAAAAATAATTTGAGAACTACAAATAAAAATAATCATTTACCTCAAACAGACAACTTTTCATTTCAGAATAAAAGTCATTGTCAAAGGTGTGTACATTTTACCTCAAATCAAACTTGACAACTAAAACTATCACTTGAGATAACAGTTAAACAATGAGTTATAAATGACCCAAAATATAATACCTAAACTTGGAATAGCCGTAAATATGTACATGTTTGAAAATAACAGGCTATTGTGGATGGGTGCAGAACGGTCTTGCACATTTTAAGCTCGTCTGTTTTTCGAATGAAACTTGGTTCCTCGGATTAAAATATAATTATTCAGTAAAGCCCCTTTTTCGACTCATAAAAATGCAGACGAGCGTTGGCGTTCGCTTGTTTTTTTGTTTTTTTTAATTATCTATAAACACAATGTTTGCTAAGTTTTAATTTTGCTCATACAGGTCATGCAAAACCAATGGTGGAGCTTTGGAAAGTAATGCCAAGTCACATGAAATGGCTCTTTAAGGTTTAAAAAATAAATGCCAAGTCAAAATATGAAATTAAAGCTTTGGAAATAGCTACTATGATCTAATTGCATTTCATTCTTACATACATTACTTATGTGTATTTTGCCTTAAAGGGAAGTACATATTTATTTATTTTGTGAAATGAATGGCCTTAAATAAACTTCTATCTTTAACATACTCTAGTTTAATACCAATGCTGGTATCCTGCAGAATACGTAACAACATACTCTAGTGTAATACCAATGCTGGTATCCTGCAGAATACGTAACAATATACTCACATTACAACTCGTTATCCACTTTAAATTCGCATTGCTACAATGTTGTTCACAACTGGGCTGAAAGAAAAGTAATCATCAGTTATGGTTACTCTTATAGCTACACCAAGATACTCATCGAACTATTTATAATATATTTGGTTAATGATTCCCATGTATGCACTTCATTACTTTGAAGGATATCTGCGACCGATATCAAGGGTAACATGTAAATTAGTTTCATTGAGATCCCCGTGAAAAGGAAAATTGTAAGTAAGCTGTGACCAACTTTGTATACTAGTTACTTAAATGTATACTATATTTCAAAACATTTGGACTATGTGGGTTTTTCTAGTATTTACAAGGATTTCAAAAAAATGACCAAGTAATCTAGTTTTGGACCCCACATGAATATCAAACACAAACTACATTCAATGGTAAAATGAATGTTCTGATGAATTTGTTCTTGATGATGAAGACTCCAGAATGTTCCCGCGGTTTTTTCTGAAGTTTGACCTAGTGACCAAGATTATGAGCTCATACGGTGATAAATGTTTTGACGAATGTTGAATGAAAAATGTGTCCTTAAGAGTAACCAAAAAAAAATGTTCACAAATATTTGACATAGTGACCTAGATTTGATGAAAAATAAGGCCTCAATAGTGTCCAAAATTAAATTCCAAAATTGGACAATTGACCTAGCGTTTGGCTCCGTGTGACCTATTTCAGAGCTTCACCAAGATTTAAAGGAGATAAATGTTCTGATGAACTTTCATGAAGTTACATCTAGAGTGTTCAAAGGGTAATTGCGACATAAATTGTGATATACAGTACATATACAATATACGTCCAAATGGACAATATTAGTAAAAAAAAAAATGCTGTGCGGTATTCCTGAATGGTGGTTAACATTTCTATATAGTTTAACAATGAACCCTGTCAGGAGATATGGCTTCAGACGAACGGATGTACGCCGTCAAATCAATTATCCCATCTACATTTGTGGGGGATAAAGAAACTTTTCACTTTCATAATAACTAAAAATTCTTGTCATAATGTTGTCTTTGTTTTCTATAATTCCTTCAAAGTGGGGGCTTGAATTTGGACGGAAATAATGAACATCTTTAATCGGGTACTGGCAGGAAAAAGGCGGTTGGCCACAATGTACAGTGCTTTACTTTATGAAATAGTAAACGACTCCAATTACACCCAGAATTCAAGATTAGGCTTTTTCAAATTCCCAAAGCCTGTTTGTGTTCTAATGCACAACTTTGCTATTAAAAAGGAATCCGCTGTGGCCTAGTGGTTAGCGTCGGGGATTTGAACCCGGGCGTCCCGGGTTCGATCCAGAGTCGCGGCGCTGTGGTCATCCTTAGTACCTTAGAAGCACTTTCCCTAGCCTAGTACTGGTTTGTTTACCCGGGCATTTATGTGTGAACTGTCGCCGTGATATAACTAAAATGATATTGAAAAAAAAACAATTGCTATGTAAAAGACCTCTCTTATAGCAAGGATGTAGCACAATAATGATTAAAGAAGAGTTATTGTATTTCCTTCAAATAGTAATGGCTTAACAGAAGAAAATACATGACAAAATGCATAATTAAGGAACTAAGTCCAAAACCATTATAATGATGAGGACTTCAGAGCCAATCTATTAACCCCAGTCCATATACAGATGCATCTGCAGCAGTTAATTGCTGATAGCAGACAACTTTAAACAATATAGAGGCAAAAGGAGAAACTACTCATGATGAGCAATTTCCTCGTTTTCCACAAGGTTTTAAACAATATTTAATAATTGTACGTTTTTACAAATTGTTTGCCTAGATGATTTTAAAGTCAACTGCTGCAGCCCTGTTGACCCAGGAAAATGATTAACACAGAAAGAAAGTCAGTCAAGTTTTTTTTTATCAGCTAGCTGTAATAGTGTTACTCTAGTTCAACCCAGAAAAACAGGGTTGGGAAACAAGCCATCTGTTGTTCTATTTAAGTCTAGAAAAAACCGCAGTTATCTTGAAATAAAGTGGTTTATTTAATATCTTTATGATTTCGTTACTTCAGGACAATATAGCTGTTCTGTCAGGATGTTTTATACCGGAACACTAGTAACGGTCTTTGCTCAATAATGATTTGTGTGAGCAGTAATAAATTACTAAGACAATAAGTAACATCTACTGAAGCATTGTATGAATATGGTGATGTATGTATGACATGGTTAAATAGTATGCAGTTTTCAACTGTATACATGTGTGTGTGTGTGTGTGTGTGTGTGTACACACATCATCAAGCCTTGCATCAAGGTGACGGAAAACATTTGGTGGACAAGTTAAACACTAATCATTAGTGAAAAAGGTGCTTGATTCGAACATATTTTAATCAAACTTGTTACAAATAAACCACTGTGAGACAGACAACACAGAAAGATATTGAATCTTTCCAACACAATCGCACTTCCTTTTTTTCCACATACAAAAATCTGCAGCGGGTGACTTTGAAATATTCTGGGTACAAATATGGAAAATCTATTTATATATACATGTACATCAAAGCCTAGTTTAAGAATAGAGTTGACAATACTGTGGCAAAGAGATTTGCTCATTATGAGAAATCTCTCCTTTTGCCAAACTATTTTCAAAAGTCATCTGTGGCCGATTCGACACAATGCGTCTACATTTGAGAAAAGCCAGGAAAACATGGGTAGGTGCACTGACCGCCGTGATATGACCAAAGCTGTTGAAAGCGGCGTTAAACTCCAAACAAACGAACAAACATTTGAGAAAGGGTTATAACTACATAACAATGTAGTGAATATTTATGAGCCGTCCCGAGAGAAAACCAACAGTATAGCTGGCCTCTGCGTAATGTATCGACCCAGATTAGTCTGTGCAGTCTGACACATTCCGTCTCAGAAGGATAGAGGTATACAGTTAATGACTCCTGCAACAGAAAATCCACAGAAGGCGAAACGTGGTTGTCCGGGTTGGCATGCTTAGGCTGCGGATCCGGGTCGATCCGGGTCGATTACTTTACGAAGAGTCCACAATGTTGGTTTTCTCTATAATCCCTTGGTTCTCCTTCCGGATATTCTCTCTAAATACCAATCTCTGATCTATCCAGTTTGATTCAACACTGTGGATAGATACTCTATACGGAGTATATGATTTGCTTTTTTTCTACAGTAGTGAAGGCACACTTATATTTTCTGAAAACATGTCAGCCATGTTTATGGTATGTTCCCTTTAACCCTTTCCCTCATACAACAATTATGCAGCAGACGACTTTGAACATATTTTGTCAAAACATAGAAAATCTCTATAATTGAATGGATAACCTATGACTAAAAGTGGAAAACATTGTGACAAAAGGAGAAATTGTTTGTTTTGAGCGATTTCCTCTTTTCTCACTGTTTTCAAAAAGCCGTCTCCTGCAGAGGCGTCAGAAAGCGTCTATATGAGGGAAAGAGTTCAAAAATCTCAGAAAAAACATCTCGTCATTTAAAAGTACACTTTTTTCATATGAAGCTGATAACAGTGGGGTAAATATGAAACTGCACGTTTTGAGCAATTTCTCCTTTACAACAATATTGTCAAAATTCATCTGAAGCATCAAAAAGTGTCCGTATTGATCGAAAGAAAGGTAAATTATTCATTTAAGTATACTATCCATCAAGTCATTAATTAGTATATTATATGATCTAAGCAGGTTTACATTCTATACTTTGTTTGAAATTATTTAATTTTGATTTGTTTTATTTTTTTACTGAAATGACTTGGAAATAAAAAAGCGCCGTGGCCGACTTGTTAGCGTCGGAGATTTGGTACTGGGCTTCCCGGGTTCTATCCCCAGTCGCTGCGCTATGGTCATGGTGGAGTGCTCTTGAGCAAGGCACATTTCCTAGCCTAGTACTGGTTTGTTTACCCAGGGATCATGAATAAGTGAACTGTCGCCGTGATATAAGTGAAATAATGTTGAAAACGGCGTACAATCCCAATAAATAAATAAATCGTAAATAAAAACTAGACTAACCCCTTTATCCAAGCAGAGTGCCTCACATTGTGCCTGGCAGAGCGTAAGCTGTGTTTGGGTAGGGTAGTTATGTCCACTGCTGCATCGAAAATGACATATTAATATCAAATAAACAATAAACAAAAACACGTAATTCATCCTCCATGTCCGCATGTGTCTATTGTCCATAGCTTTCACGCGATTTCATTTTTAATCAGATGAGAATTGTGAGACCGTGCCTCACTCTCTCACGTTTATCTCTATTGTCTCTTAGTCCAATGTTAAACACTCAGGATCTTGACTGATAAGATTATTGCAAAAACTAACCCTTCTCCCAAACATCTAGATAAAAATATGTTTTTTCATTATAAAGGAAAGTATAAAAAAAAATTCAGAAGAGAAGAAAACATCATGGCAAAAGGGAAAATTGCTCAGTATCGGCAAAAGGAGAAATTGCTCAGTATCGGCAATTTCTTCATTTTCCATAATATTGTCGAAATTCGTCCGCTGAAGAGGCATCGCAATGCGTCTGTATTTGGGAAAGGGTTTATCCTTTCCCTGATACGCTAATTTAACGATTATTCTACTTTGATGTAATCTGAAAATAAACATGTTTTATTTCACATGTGGATCATATAGAATAATAAAAAAATACAAGTTAAAAGTTGAGAAAAGGAGAATTTATTACGTTTGTAATTTATAGAATATTAATCTTTATCTCTAAGGTTTTTGAAGGAAGTTGTTTACTGCTTATGGAAAGTCAATTTGGTCGAGGAAAAAGTTAATCATTGACCTTGCGATTTATAGACATATGGTGTCCTGTGTGTTTACTATGGCTGTTTGTTGATTTGAATGGTGTTTTAGGCCGCTGTCAATGGCATTTCATGTATCACATCGTTTCCTGGCAAAGTTACCAGTAATACCAATAGTATTCATCATGACATCAATCAGTGGCCGACATGCGTACATCAATCAGTGGCCGGCATGCTTTACCGGCTCCCTCTGGGATTCCGTCTGTCTCCGTCAGGTATCCTGATAAAATCTGACAAAATTTCTGCTTGATGAAACTTTGGAATGCGCGAGATGCGTACAACGAAATTCTGGTGCCATTTTTATACATTTTTATACATTGAAGGGACATTGGTCGGTATCAGTCCAATGAGGTTAAACGCTGACCGGTCCCCCGACGAATATCGATAGAGACCCGTTTGGTGCCCAGTTGGTCGCCGACCGGTCACCCGACGAATATCGATAGAGACCCGTTTGGTGCCCAGTTGGTCGCCGACCGGTCACCCGACGAATATCGATAGAGACCCGTTTGGTGCCCAGTTGGTCGCCGATCGGTCACCCGACGAATATCGATAGAGACCCGTTTGGTGCCCAGTTGGTCGCCGATCGGTCACCCGACGAATATCGATAGAGACCCGTTTGGTGCCCAGTTGGTTGCCGACCGGTCACCCGAAGAATATCGATAGAGACCCGTTTGGTGCCCAGTTGGTCGCCGACCGGTCACCCGACGAATATCGATAGAGACCCGTTTGGTGCCCAGTTGGTCGCCGACCGGTAACCCGACGAATATCGATAGAGACCCGTTTGGTGCCCAGTTGGTCGCTGACCGGTCACACGATGAATGTCGACCGAGACCCGTTTAATACCCAGTTGGTCGCCGACCGGTCACCCGACGAATGTCGACCGAGACCCGTTTGGTGCCCAGTTGGTCGCCGACCGGTCACCCGACGAATATCGACCGAGACCAGTTTGGTGCCTAGTTGGTCGCCGACCGGTCACTCGACGAATATCGATCGAGACCCGTTTGGTGCCCAGTTGGTCGCCGACCGGTCACCCGACGAATATCGACAGAGACCCGTTTGATGCCCAGTTGGTCGCCGACCGGTCACCCGACAAATATCGATAGAGACCCGTTTGGTGCCCAGTTGGTCGCTGACCGGTCACTCGACAAATATCGATAGAGACCCGTTTGATGCCCAGTTAGTCGCCGACCGGTCACCCGACAAATATCGATAGAGACCCGTTTGGTGCCCAGTTGGTCGCCGACCGGTCACCCGACGAATATCGACCGAGACCCGTTTGGTTCCCAGTTGGTCGCTGACCGGTCACCAGACGAATATCAACCGAGACACGTTTGGTGCCCAGTTGGTCGCCGACCGGTTTCCCGAAGAATATCGACCAAGACACGTTTGGTGCCAAGTTGGTCGCCGACCGGTTTCCCGACGAATATCGACCGAGACCCTTTTGGTGCCCAATTGGTCGCCGACCGGTTTCCCAACGAATATCGACCGAGACCCTTTTGGTGCCCAGTTGGTCGCCTTCCGATCATCGGACGGTTATCGTTGGATTAAAGTCTTGAGAAAATGCCAAAAATTCACCGCTGACCATCCGATGGCAAAAGTATCCGGAAGGTCCGGCGTCCTTTATTGACCGATGGCATTAGGAATTTTCACAGATGGATCTCAAGTTTCCAACTCATTGGAATAAAGTAACTCTTCCGATGTGACCACCGATGCTAAATTGCATCGATATGTGACCGTAAGATGTTGAAAGGTCGTACGATTTCTTAAAAAAAAGTCAGCGGTATTAGTTTGTGACTCCAGTAAAATCAGAATTAATTAACACTAGCGCAAAAAAAATCAATGAAATCAGTTGATAGTTTGTTTTCTAACGTTTAGATGAATGTTCCCTGTGACCAAGTCTATGTGGTTAACGTGGTAACATTTTCGAATCCATTTCCTGGTCTAGTTACCAGTACAAAAACATAATAGGTTTTTTATTTCACAAGAAAGAAAACACCATCGGAGGGTTACAAAGCAACAACCTATTGGGGAGAGATTCACGCAGACGTCATATCAACCCATTATTGTATTAAATGCTAAACGATGAGATACTGAGTTCTATCAGTGAGATATAATCCATATCACCCACACTGTGAGTGATATAGGTTTGACGTCATTTCCCTAGTTTACGGTCATGTTATACTACACACGTTATATATATAAAGAAATACGTAATGGGTATATTATTAGATCGGATATAAGTATTGTTATGTGATAAAAATCTTATCTATATCCATGAATAATTCCGTATTCCGTAAATTTAACAAATCGGACTTATTGTCATTTTCTGACATTGTGTAGTAAGCAAATACATTTACACAGATTCGTTTCTACGCGCTCGTGAAAATATTCAATTGTATCACTTCTCGATGAGATATATTCCATATCCACTCAAAACAAACAAATATCCTCTATGTATTTAATTTACAATAAAAAAATGTTCACCTTTTTTTTTTTTTAGATCATACACCTTTGGGACTGTGGATGATGCTCGTATTTACACCAATGGTATCCTGTCGTCTATCACAACATGCATCACACTGGTTGTGGTTCTATGTCGCCTCAGGTATGGCTTACCCGTCGCAAATCAAATTGTCATTAAAAAGAAAAGTAATACGTATTTCACTTCTTTGTTATATATTTCTTTCATTGTGTACTAGCATGTCTATTAAAATTGAAATTTAACACAACTGTTAACCCTTTCCCCCATACGACAATTCTGCAGCAGACGACTTTGAACATATTTTGTCAAAAAATAGAAAATCTCTATAATTGAATGGTTAACCTATGACTAAAAGTGGAAAACATTTCTTCTTTTGTCACTATGTTTACAAAAAGCCGTCTGCTGCAGAGGCGTCAGAAAGCGTCTATATGAGGGAAATGGTTAAACTATATATATTGAATGGTGGTGTGCTTGGTTCTGAAAGAAGTAAAGAATGTCCACGAATCTCTCCAAGATAAATGACAGATTGTAAACGACTTCTATAGCGTGTGGCCGGCATACACACCAAACAAACAATAAAAGCACTGCAGTGCTGACGGCCTGGGGGCTGCTGGAAGGTTGGAACTTTCGACGCACGGGCCCTACGGCCCCCAGTTAATTCGCCACAGTATATTTCACGCGACTTCTTTCGTGGGGTGGGGGGAGTCGGGCACGGGCCCTATGAGCCCCCGCTAAATCCGCCACTACATTTGCCACGCTTTTTCTTTGGTTACCATTATTTTTTCGACGAACGGGCCCGACGGCCCCCGGTTAATCCGCCACTGTATTTTTCACGTGACTTCTTTCTTTTTTTCCGTTCCTCTTCGCGAATGTTAATAATGTTAACAAGCGTCCATATTCGACCTCAAGTCTATGTGGAAAAGCAGCCAGTTGCTTGGGAAGATTGTTGTGTAGAGTACTGGTTTGAGAAAACCAGGAAATGCATGAGTAGGTGAACTGGTCGCCGTGATATAACTGAGAAATTGTTATAAATGGCGTTAAACCCCAATCAATCAATATTCGACCTCTCGGCGCATTAATTTCTAAAGCATAACTTAAAATTATATTGGAGTACTCACGCTTAAAGGTCACTGATGTTTCAACAACATTAGGATGATATTTATGGGGGAGATCCTAACCTTTTAAATGCAGTTGTGTTGAATCCATGATGAACTATTTTTCTCGCGCAGTTTCTCATGCGTTGTTTGGTGCTAACAGCGGCAGGCTGCCAACTCCGAAAAAATGATATTACTACTATGACCAGGGTAAAACCTGATACTTTGAGGAGTATTATAAGCATGTCATTAAAATCCGCTTCGTGGATCACCTGCTGCCACAATTCGCCCAATAGTGCTCTCCACTTCAGCATTGGATTGTTCCGGTATCATTAATGTTGCCGGCAGTTGATCCAGCACTTGACGACGAGTAGCCATATTGCCTCTTGACTTTGTTGGAGGATACTCTTCGGGCGGAAATAGATTGTGGGGGGAATACACGCGCTAATAGTATATCATACCATCTATTACCACCAATGGAGCCCCGATGAAGGATTGTGATCCGACAATGCACCCAAATGTGAACACCGTTCTTCGGATAGCCGCCATCTTTCTAGTTGTGCGTGAACTATTTCCACTCTGGCACTATTGGCCTCGTGAAATCCGACTGGCAGTCAGTAATTTAATGGGAAAGAAACGACAAACAGGCACATACCTAATGTCTGCACACATAGCCATGGGTCGAAGGTTTGATAAATCTTGTAATAGTTATTGCTAATTTAATGTGCTTTATTTATTTTACTGATGTGGTTTACCTAAGCGAAGTTAAAAAGTTATTTATTTATGACTTTGTATTGTATATAGAGTTTATCTGATTTTTGTCAAGCTCCCTTGTGGTGAGCTCGACATAGCTGTCACAGTGGTGGTTCGGTGTTTCTACGTGCGTCAGTGCGTCCGTGCGGCCGTCTGTCTGTTCCTTGTCCGGCCCGCATCTTAACCATGCATCATAGGATTTCCAAGAAACCTGGCACAAACGTTCCTTATAAAGTGTTCTGTTTACGGAGTTGATTGCTTTTAATACGTATTAGAAGTCTTGATTGTAGTGAACCTGAAATATTCATTACATATTGATTGAATATAATCATACCCAACTATGAGAATCAGCGACTATAAAAATCGATAACTTAAATTACATGGGATTATAGAGCAACTTTTTAGTTTTTACTCAATAACAATTTTATTTTGCAAAAATTTAAAAAGGCACTTATCAAGTTTTCAAGACAAATATCTCCCGAATATAAATATATTTTTTTATTTGATTTATATTAATAATATTTTGGTCCTTTTTAACTTTGAATACAGTCACCCTAAATTCTCTATTTATTGCATATAAACCGGTAAGAAAACGGTATTTTTCCGCTAATTTTCACACGTTCTTTAGTAAATATCTTTTTTTAGAAATAAAAAATTAACAGGGCACTTACGGCTTAATGTAGTAAATTCATTTACCTTTTATTTGACATATATTTTATTAAAATAAAGTAATAAAATTTTGGTCCTTTTTACCATTTTCTACAAGTACTACTAACGTTTTAGGGTAACATTTACGTTTCCGTGATTACTAGCGAAAGCTTCCGATAATTACCGACCATTGCCGGACGATTTATGATGGGGTAATAATCTATTTATTACCCCCGCTGTGCAGACTGTGTATATTGCGTTATCTTACATATATATATCAGCATGTAATGCCCTTTACCTAAATTCGATGCTTGTATAGTCAGAACGGATAAATTTCAACATTTGTTAATATTATCTTATCTAAATAAAATGGATGATTGTTATAACTATTCAATTGTTAAATAAAACCATAAGGTGATCGGTATCCATGCATATTGTATGACTTGTCCAAATTCATGAATGAAATTAAAACGTTTAATAATTTGTCATAACTCATTATAAATGTAAGAATTCTATCAAAGTTTGTTTGTCAAACTGTTCAATTTGATATGTTTAAAATTGCATTTAACGTTGTTTAATAATTTGTCATACCTCATTTTAAGTTTAAGGATTTATCAAAGTTTGTTTGTCAAACTGTTCAATTTGATATGTTTAAAATTGGTTTAATTCGTATAACTAATTTCATCAAAGGGACGTTGATTGGCGCTAATCAACGTTATGTATATATAACGCGATAATTGACATTAATCCGGATGATGTGTTAAAGGTGATAATTACCAAAACAACTGTGAATACAACTATACCGTCAGGTGCAAACTACTCATTGAATTTCGGACAAATGCTCAGGAAGTGATATTTTGTTTTAATCTGCATTGAATTACAGATTGTTGAAGAAATCACCCCCAAAGAATCGAGAAGATACAGTGAAGAATCTGTTTTCACTACGGTGCATAAGTTTAGTACGCAGTTTTTGGAAATTGGACAGAACAAACGAGAAGGCTATCACCCAAAAAACATAACGCCTTACTTGCACGTGCTATTGTACCACATTCCCTTCTTCATTAGCCGTTATGGAACTTTAGCCAATTTTTCAGGCCAAGGTGTAGAAAAAACAAATGACATTATTAAACAAATTCACCAGACAAAAACCAATAAACATGATGCAACCAAAGATGCCCTTTTAGTCAGAAAAAGAATGGAAATCGGACATTTATCGAAAATATACTAAAAAATGTATAGTTATCATATAGATCTACACCTAGTTTTTAATGATATTTTTACGGTATTAAATTTAATTTCTATAAGTCTAGTTTTTCCGAATTATTTTTCATATTTTCTAGAACGGGAGGTTAATTCTATTAGGCTCAGCCATATTTACAAATGGACTAAACACACGAGTTCACACATATTTGAAAACGGTGTTAGAATAATTGAGATTGCTCGTTACGAGATATTTGAATTATTTTTGCAATGTTTTCGACTTTTTTTTTAACAAAATAAAACCATAATTGATGGATCTAATTTGTTAATTGATGCTCTCTATTGCAAAGAGGAAACACACTTATGGAGGAACGAATAATTATATATACAATATTGACAGTATTATTTCGTTATGAATAATAACAAAAAAAAAAGAGCTCCATGTCTGTAACAATGTACATGTATTATATGAAATTGATAATGATGAAAAAACCCGGCTCGACTATTTATTGGTAAATTGAATAAAAATATCGATATCATAACACCCTAGTTTTATTACCCTATAATCCCATGTTGAAGTACCCTGTGTATCTCTCTACTGCCCTCCGGCCGCACTATCGATGTATACATACCGAATGTACACAAATGTCCGGTAATTTCCGCCAATTAGCAAAATGATAACAAGAGCAGATAACAATCAAATTAGTCAACAATTAGTACGGCTTAAACAGTGGTACATTGTCTCCCCTGTCTCTCCTGTTTTTTTGCATGAGGACCATTGTGCCATATGATTGGATACATTGTGAAGGAAAGTGTTTCCTTTGTCATTGTCAACATTTACATAACTATCAATACTTGGTATCAACTCAGGGAGACAACTCAGTAAGCGTACTTGGTTCTAAATGTTTATATCAATATATTTCTGATGATTTAGTTCACTCAGAAACAAATGAGTTTACACAGAATACCAGCTTTGTTTAGATTTCGTCTCCAAATATCGCAATTGATTGATGTTTATGGTCAATATAATACGGGTAAACAAATCGACGGCGAAGCCGGCGATGTTTCCCGTCAATAGATAATGTGTATGAACTTTGCAGAACTTTGCTATACCGTCTTTGGATTGTTCGATGCAGTCACGATTCTGCTACGTTTTGATTGGATGAAAAGAAAATATCGAAACAAAAAAACTTCTAGAGTTAAATAATTAAATATGATAATACGTACTCGATAAAGGAACGAGCACAAGTAATTTAATGTGTGATCATTTTCGTTTAATAACACTCTTCGTCTATTTCTAAAACGAGTTCAAATAACAACTCATAAGGTTTTTTTACTTTCCGGAAGTTACAAATCCAAATTCCTATAATATGACGTCATTCTATTAGCGTAACGCAAATGATGAATAAATAACCAAAAGGAAAATGACAGAAATTATAGGAAACGTTAGTTTGACTTATCACAAATGAAGTTCCGTAAATTATGAAATCGTTTTATTTGAAGTACTTTATGAAGGGCAAGTTTTTTTTTATTATTGTACCTGTCATCATAATTTCATGGATTAAAATCTTGGCCATAGTTTAAGTTAAATATAAGCTTAACCTTATGATTTTATTTTCTTTGCTTAGGTCGGTAGGACTCGTTTTTGAAGTCAATATAACTGATCGTGCTTGCAAGCAAGGGGCTAACTGTAGTTCACGGGGAATTATTTACCGATCACAAAAGTTAATAAATGTTTACCCGAAATAGGTAGCACCTATACTCATATTAAGTTTGTTCAGGGACGTAGATAAGATCTACGTCCCTGATATCAGAGACATATATATATACATTACATATATTTCTATTTAGGTCTCAGCTGATATGTTTAATTTAAAAGAAGTTATAATCAGAGACATATAAATATATTTATATGTCTCTGTTTTTATTGAAGGGTTGACATGTACCACCCACTAAAATGTGTCATTTCAATAAACCTGTGAAACAGAAAATTAAAGTGCACCCTCCCCCAGTTATGAATCCGCCACTGATAAGTGAAGTCTGACATTGTTTCCCGCGTTTAGTCAGTTACAAATATTCGAGTTTTCCGAATGAATATCTTCCGGTTTATAAATGAGAAGCGTTTCACCTTTCAACTGAAAAGTGTTATTTCTCGCCAAATTAAGACATAAGAAGGGTTGATGATGACCTCCAACGAATTTCCCGAATTACTGGTATCGGAATTTACACTTAATCGAGGCGATACAGGTATTTTGTTCTCCGTTTTCTAATAAACTTGATAAAACCTTACTCCACCCACTTTCATTTTACAAATAGCAATATGCCGGTTGCTTTTGTATCCTGTCATATCGACCTTCTTGACAACAGATGAAGTGTTCTATAGCCTTTTCCAGGCGATGTTTATTTTTTTTCGTGAAATATAAATTTACTGTGTTGCGACATCGTTGTCATAATTAACAGGGCTCTATCTATGCTTTTGTCTTGTGATGGTGTAACGGGACCGGGGTATAGGTACAAATATCACTTCTACGGCCTTGTTGTAGAAGCCGGCTTTTACAGTTGTGAATGTCGCTGCTCTGCGCTGTACCGCTTCCAGTTGTGTGATGTTCCTACTGGTGTGAAGGTCCCAGGCAGCGGAGGCATACTCTAAGATTGGCCTCACCAGGTTAGTGTAGCACTGGTCTTTGGTATCCCTCGGGCATTTGGCTAGGTTTCTTTGCAGGAAGCCTAGCGTGTTGTTGGATTTCTTTATCTAATTGTCCGCATGTCCCTTCCATGAGACATTGTCCGATAGGGTGACTCCGAGGTACTTGCCTGATGTAACAGGTATGAATGGTGTAGTTTGGACAGTTTCACACTTAGAAGGTTGAAGGACATCTTTCAATCCTTCTCCCACTTCTGCAGACAGTCAAGGTCGTCCTGTAGGGCTATTGCATCCTGCTGGGTGAATATCTTCCTGTAAAGGAGACTATTTCTGCAAAGAGGCAGGGCTTGAAGACTCTTTCTTGGGAGGTCTTTGATGTAAAGAAGGAAGAGCAGGGGGCGGAGGATATGCCTTGAGGGTCGCTGGGCAGAAGAAGATGCATGGCCTTCGACAAGGACCTGTTGGCTGCGATTAGCTTTACTGAAGGTCGCTGGTGCGGTGCTTTGTCGAAGGCTTTCGAGAAGTATGGGATATATTTGTCCAGCTGAGAGGTCCTGTAGTGTGAGGATAAGCTGGCTGTCACATAACCGTTTCTTCTGGAACCCATGTTGAGCATCAGACACAATTTTGTGGTTGTCTAGGTGCTTCATGTCTTGGCTGTGGATGATGTGTTCCATCAACTTACAGCAGACAAAGGTGAGAGAGATTGGTGGGTAGTAGGCAGGAGCCCTTTTGTCACCTTTCTTAAATATGGGTGTGACAAGGGCTTGTTTCTGGTCATCATGGACTTTGCCTTGCTGTAGGGAGGCCTGGAAGACTAGGGTGACTGCTGGAGATAGTTCAACTGCAAGTTCTCTCAGAAAACGAGTTCATCAGATGGGATTTCATCTGGTTCTTGTGCTTAGGGGGGGTTGGGGGTTCAGGTTTCGAAGCAGCTTCAGGAACCGGGCCGTTTGGGTGGTTGGTGAATGTCTTCATCTTTGGAAAGGGCCTGGGGTATAGAGGGCATGAAGACAAGATCCTCTCTCGTAAATGCAGTTTTGCTGTCACATCTTCTGCTGTTGATGAAAGATTGATTGATTGGGGTTTAACGCCGTTTTTAACAATTTCTCAGTCATATCATGGCGGCCAGTTCACCTACTCATGTGTTTCCTGGTTTTCTCACACCAGTACTCCACATAACAATCTTCCCAAGCAACTGGCTGCTTTTCCACATAGACTTAGCCCATTGGTGGAAGACGAATGATGCATGTCGCAATGACTTTTGTCTTTTGTCAAACGTCGGAAAGAAAGTTGGCCGAGTCGGGATTCGAACTCACAACCCCTGGATTGTCAGCCCGCGTCGTTACCGACTGAGCTACCGGGACTCGGCTGTTAATGAAGTCGTAGAGCCTCTTGGGATTTTTGTCTGTGTCTGGTGTGACCATGTCATTCACATATCTGTTATAAACCTGTTTTGTCTCACGCTGAGTTTCTTTTGAGCTGCTTGAAGCTTTGCTGTTCTTGGTCATCTCCGCTTCTTTTGGCTTAACGATAGGCCAGTTTCTTACTCTTAGACAGTTGCTTGATTTTGCGGGTGATCCACATAAATAAATGTGTAAATTGATTATGATAGTTGATACAGAGAATACAGTGTATGTCATGGAAACAAATTGAAAGGTAACCAAAGTATACAGGATTTCTAATTTTATTTCAGGACTCGGATTCAATATACGAGGAGGCGTTGATAATCCACATATACCTGGTGATAGTGGTGTCTTTGTTACTAAAATTAGAGATAATGGTGCTGCACACGAAGATGGAAGACTAAAGGAGGGCGATAAAATATTATCTGTAAGTACAGATAGGCCCTTACGAACCAAAGACATTAACCCTTTCTCTCATATAGAAGCTTTCTGACGTCTCTGCAGCAGACAGCTTTTTGAAAACATAGTGACAAAAGAAGAAATTGCTCAAAACGAGCAATTTCTCCTTTTGCCACCATGTTTTCCACTTTTAGTCATAGGTTATCAGACTAAAGTTATCTATTCAATTATAGAGATTTTCTATATTTTGACAAAATATGTTCAAAATCGTCTGCTGCAGAATTGTTGTATGAGGGAAAGGGTTAAGTTTCTATATATTAGGGAAAGGGTTAAGTTTCTATATATTAGGGAAAGGGTTAAGTTTCTATATATTAGGGAAAGGGTTAAGTTTCTATCTATTAGGGAAAGGGTTAAGTTTCTATCTATTAGGGAAAGGGTTAAGTTTCTATCTATTAGGGAAAGGGTTAAGTTTCTATATATTAGGGAAAGGGTTAAGTTTCTATATATTAGCCACTTGCCACATAATACATCAATTGGAGACTGTTACCAGTGCTATTTATAGTCATGATCAGCAAACAAAAATAAGTATCAAATTTATTCAATAGAATTTATAGAACAGCGAGATAAATTATTGTTCTGACTGCTTAGTATCTGAGTGCGAGTGCTCATTTGACCATTCAGGGTGATCAGTGATAAGATTTTTTCGAATCTTATCCAGTCATTAAAATAAAGTCTGAACTTACTCCGAATTTCTAATTAATACCTTTTAATATATATATTCCATGTTTAAAATTCTCCTGACCCACAGCAAATGTTCACTAGTTGAAAACATTACTTAGTGCTGTGGTAGAGTGTCTGCCTCTCGTACCAAATTACCCAGGTGAGCTCAAGGATATATCCACACAAACAGCGCATGTACTGGTTATATCTACAGGAAAGGGACATCAAGCTTGATTAATATTATATACTGAAAGTATGTTTTACAATCAATGTAGAATAAATAAGTTTAAAATGTTCACTGGACTAAACTGACTCTAGGACTAGTGCTTATTTTGATGACTGCTGATCTGAGACTACACTGTTCAGATAATTCCTATAATGTCGTAATCATTCTATGAGCCATCCGGCTAGAAAAACCAACATTGTTGACTCTGCGTAAAGTATCAACCCGGATCAGCCTAAGCATGCTGGCAGGCTTACCCGGATAGACACTTTTTGCCTTCTGCGGATTTTCTGTTTCAGGAATCATTACTCTATCCCCCTGAGACGAAATGTGTCGGCCCGGAACAGTATGTGCAGACTGGGCAGGCTGATCTGGGTCGATACATTACGCAGATGCAATAATGTTGGTTTTCTCGCGGGAATGAATGGCGTTTTTATTCAGTTTTAAGGCCCGTCAACAACTAAGGTCCAGCTCTTATGTACTTGTGCCGAGCCTTGGTAGTTCAGACAAGCGTCATTCGTCTTTCACCAATGGGCTAACAGTCTATGTGGAAAAGCAGCCAGTTGCTTGGAAAGTATGTTGTGTGGAGTACTGGTGTGAGAAAACCGGGAAATATATATATGAGTAGGTGAACTGGCTGCTGTGATATGACTGAAAAACGGCGTTAAACATCACTTGATCAATCAATCCTATGTACTTATTATTTTAGATTAATGGTAACAGTTTGGTTAGTGTAACACATGAAGAAGCAGTGCAATTTTTTACACAAGCGAAGGAGAATGTTCTTTTAAATGTTCAACATGGGGCACATGCAGCTATTTTGGTAAGCAAAATTAACCCTTTCCCTCATAAAGGCCGAGCTCAGTCGGTAGAGACGCGGGCTGTCAATCCATGGGTTGTGAGTTCGAATCTCGGCTCGGCCAACTTTCTGTCTAACGAGTAACAAAAGTTATTAGGATAATTGTCATTCGTCTTCCACCAATGGGCTAAGTCTACGTGGAAAAGCAGCCAGTTGCTTGGGAAGATTGTTGTGTGGAGTACTTGTGTGAGAAAACCAGGAAATGCATGAGTAGGTGAACTGGCCGCCGTGATATATTGAGAAATTGTTAAAATGGCGTTAAACCCCAATCAATCAATCCCTCATATAGCCGCTTTCTGATGCCTCTGCAGCAGACGGGATTTTGAAAACATAGTGGCAAAAGAAGAAATTGCTCAAAATTAGCAATTTCTCCTTTTGCCACAATGTTTTTTAGGGAACATCAGAAAAGGGGTAAAAAGAACTTAAAACAACATCTCCTCCTAAATCACTGGATCGTTATCACCCAAACTATACAGGAATGTTCATTTGGTGGTCCCCTTTAAAACTGTTCAAAGTTTAAATGCTCATTTACAAGTGTTCCTTACAGATAAGCTGTTTAATTTAAATTGTCCCCTCCCTGCAGTTTCATCCCACTCAAATGATTTCCAATATTAGCAGTTACACATTTGCTACTATACAATCACTCAGGTCATTGATTTAGGGCCATGTTAGCGCTCTTGTTACTTACAATGTTGGTGACTTTATACTTCAAGGGGCATATATTTACCATATTCATCATTTAAATTGGGACTTTTCAGAAAAAGGGCCACAACTTTACCTCCCATATTGAAAAAATTATAGCCATTTTAGTTATTTCTAAAATCAGATGAGTGGTCAATGACTTCTGCTTCAGCTTGGTATGCTCTAGTTAATTAATAGTATCATACAAACAATCTATTTTGCAGTTCACACAAACACATTTATCTTTTCCATGTAACAGACCCTAAATAATGTAGAGGTACTTTTAAAAAAATCCTTTTCCACATGTATACAACAAATCTGCAGCAGATGACTTAGCAATCACCTTGATTAGATGTGAGCAATATCTCCTTTCGAAAGTAGTGTGTCTGCAGATGCGTCAAAATGTGTCTGCAGGTGGTTTGGGTTGAAAAGAAATATAAAATCATTGTCAAATCAAACCTGATTATAACCTGTAAATAAATGGTCATATAGATTTAACCCTTTCCCTCATACGATTGAATGGATAACCTATGACAAAAAGTGGAAAACATTGTGGCAAAAGGAGAAATTGCACGTTTTGTGCAATTTCTTCTTTTGTCACTATGTTTTCAAAAAGCCGTCTGCTGCAGAGGCGTCAGAAAGCGTCTATATGAGGGAAAGGGTTAAAAGATTCCAAGAGATTGATCCATTATGGGAGAGGAATTTCCAGTGTTTGAAAAGCAACAGTTCAGCTTTGAAAGTATATATTTATTTTGCCCTGTCTGTCACACTTCGTTTTCCCCTCAATAACAGGAATTCTATAGAACCTAGATTCTTCAAACATCTTGGGGTGATTGTTCTAATTGAGTAGATGATCCCTTTTATTTTGTTGGGTTACTTTGTCCAAGGTCAAGGTCAGAAGGACATTAAATGTCATTTTGTTTCCTCTCAATACCTCAAAGGTAAAGGTCTTATGGACTGTGCAATCCAAATTGGTTAATATCTCAAGAATCCTTTGAGTCTTCCAACTTCACAGGAAGATTGGCCACCTATGTGAGCAGATGACCCCCATTCACTGTGTAATGGGGGAAGACATGCACTACTTGCGTCGTTTTCAATTGTCTCGATGAAGGGGTTTCCTATTTAAAAATACTTACCCCGTTACTGACAGGGTAGAATTTGCGATGAAAAAAGTATCGAAAACAAGAAAATCTCACCGATTATAGGGGTATGTAATATGTCAGTTATCATATTTTAATGCCCCAAATACAAAAATAACACTTATTTTCTTAAAATTAGATTTTTTTTTTTTTTTCGACAGTTGGGTATCTGGAGTTCAGTTGTTTTAACAGTATGACCTGACATTATTTATTTTTTAAATGTGACCGGTAAAGGTAGTCGTAAATCACGCTTGAATTCTGACAATTGGGGAATATTTGTGAGTGTTTTATTTTCACCATTATTTGCAAGAAGAAGACCTAGCAAATTCAAAACACTTCCAAAAATTTAAAGTCATAATTCCGTAAAAACTTTATTGAATTACTGAGGGCTTCAAATGAATCGAGGATCATTTAAAGCCAATGTCTGTCAAATATTGTTACTGGTTCTGGTTGAAGTATGAATACATAAATACGGTAAATTGTTATCTATTGCATATGTCTCAATTTTGCAACGCATCTCTGGTGAATAATAAAGTAAGTTGCGCTTTTAACAACTAGAGATAACTGTTTTGGTGATAATCCCCTGAAAATATCATCAGTTTTCTTCTTAACCCTTTCCCTCATACAACAATTCTGCAGCAGACGACTTTGAACATATTTTTGTCGGAAAATCTCTATAATTGAATGGATAACCTATGACTAAAAGTGGAAAACATTGTGGCAAAAGGAGAAATTGCTTGTTTCGAGCAATTTCTTCTGTTGTCACTATGATTTCAAAAAGCCATCTACTGTAAAGGCTTCAGAAAGCGTCTATATGAGGGAAAGGGTTAACAAAATAATTGGGATATACAACTGTAGATTTTCATGATTATTTGTTCAAACATTGTTTGAGTTAAACAATTCAAGCCACACTTGCACTTATCTCTAGGAAGGATTACCTGACATAGGTCATGTTTGAAGAAAAATCTCCATAAATGAAGTATAATTATTGAATAGAATTGAAAACATTGTGACAAAAGGAGGGATTGCTCATTATGAGCAATTTCTTCTTCTGTCATAACGTTTTCAAAAGTTGTCTGCTGAAGAGGCATCAGAAAACGTCTAGATGCTGGAATGGGTAGAAATGGCATCAGGTAATTGGTCAACACATTAGATAATAAGAAAATGGAATTTCATTTCAGGAAAAAAAGTTTAAAGAAGCAAGAGCAAAAGAAATTAAAAGCAAAGAGTCATCTTCCAGTTCATCATCTCTACCAATTTTGTTAATTGGAACGATTGGATTGGTCGTAGGTGTTTATTTCATCTATAAAAGATATGTACGATAAAAACACTTAGTGCCATATTAAAAAAATATTATTGTTGAAGAACAAAATCTACCATGCTGAACAGATTGTTATGGCTGTATGTGATCACTACAGACGGTTGTGTACAGTCTAGTAGCAAAGTTAATTGAATATAGCTTAACATTGAATATTTATAACTCCTATCACTAGTTTAGTGAAACATTGAATATTTATAACTCCTATTAAAAGTTAGTGAATACTCTGAAAGTAAGGGAGGAGTTTTATTTTGTTATATTTATAAGGGTAAATGTTTTTATGCAATGACAAAAAGAAGGAAAGCGGCAATTGTCTCTATGTATGTGATACTGGACAATTTCGCTGTACACTGGTTCTAAGTAACTTGCCATACATTGTAATTGCATTGAAACAATTCTATAATGGAAGAATACCGTAGCTATGCAATTTGTTTGAAGTATTTTAACAAGTTTAAAACATTATTTTTTATTGTGTCACCCTGCTTGGCATAGTAGGCACTTAGGGATTACTTTTTTTTTGTCCGGCATCTGTCTGTCCGTCACACTTTTTCGTCACACTTTCAATGAGCAGTGCAGGTGACACACATGCTCCGCGGAGCACTCAATTCTAGTTTAAAACTGCTTTGAATAGAAATTATCCCAAGAAAACTGTTTATAGTCTTTCTCTAGGATAAACATCAAAAGATGTTTCTTTAGCCCTTTCTCTGATACAAATACCAATCAACATATTCACATTAAATAGCTTTAGAATTAGAAAAATACTCATACAGACCAACTTCTGGGATACTTTATACTCTATCTAGTCTAAGTTTCAAGGTTTTATATGTCTAAATGTTCTATTTATAAGGTATATTGAATTGTAGACAGTTTAAATGAAACATTGAATAATAGAATAAGGGAAAGTGAAGTTGGATTCTTAGTGTTTGAAATAGAGGAACTGTTTACCGTACAGCATAGCATGTACCTGAAAGATACAATCGACCCTTTCCCACATATAAGACGCTTTCGGATGCCCCTGCAGCTGTCGACTTTTGACATCCTTGTAGCAAAAGGAGAAATTGTTCATAATGAGCAATTTCTCCATTTTGCCACAATGATTTCAACTTGATTCAATACTCATACTATCATTTATAGAGATTTTTATACGTTTTGGACCTGATATTTTTAAAGTAGTCTGCTGCAGATTTGTCGTATGTGGGAAAGGGTTAAGAGCTTCAGAGTACAGTTACCAAGGATAGCTTTCGGTTAAGAGCTTCAGAGTACAGTTACCAAGGATAGCTTTCGATTTACTATCTAAGGAAAGAAATGCTAAATGTGAGCTATTGAAGCATTTCTTTGCAAAAACGTTTCTGATGCCATTACAAACTATTTAAGTCTTTGTCAAAAGCTGTTCAGAAGCTGCCTAGGAGGTCAGAATGAGAGGTTAAAGGTTCCATGATGGAATCTGTGTCTGTTGTCCCTTGACCACATTCTATAAATCTGCAGCAGAAAGCTCTGGAAACACAGACATACAATATGTCTTCATGCAGAAATGATTTCAAAAGACATCTGCTGCAGATATGTCTGCATGTCAGAAAAGGTTACCAGGTCATAGGAATGGTTCACATTAAACAATTCTGTTTATTGTTTAAACATTGATAGAAATTTAGCAGGTAGCTTTGGAAGTAAGCAAAAGATCTATGCTGATAGAAAACACACATTAAGAAAGTGTGAACATTATGAATTTGACTGGTTTACACTTGAACATTTTTCATGTTGTTAGGTGTTGATTTGTTTAAGTTGTTTGATGGTTATGATAAACAACCTCCTGTGTTTAAGAAATTAATTCATCACTCGAGCACTTTTGTTTGTGGTCTGAATCCCTTTGTTACGTTTGTACTTCAGACAAAGGTCACATTCACATTTACTAAAAATAGTCTGTGAGTTCAAAACATCATCATCACTCTAGCACTTTGATTTCTGGACAGGCTTCCTTTATACTTAATACCAAGGTTTAGTGGAAAGAGAGCTTCGACGAGTTTCAGTTTCATCAACCTTTCAACAATGTCATAGAACTTAAAATGTGGTTTAAATTCTTTTATAATTTAATGCAGTGGTTTTGAGTTAAGAGAGCTTGGATGAGTGACAAAACCCAAACAAAATAATTTTATCGTTTTGCAACAATGTTTTCAACCAGGGTTTTGTCTTAATGTTTCAAAGTTGTCTGCTGTAGATTTTTATGCCCCCCCGGAATCTCCGATTCGGGGGGCATATAGTTTTTGGCCTGTCTGTCTGTCTGTCTGCACAAAAAAAACTTTAACCTTGACCACTACTTTTGAACCATAACAGGTACGGCTACCATATTTCACATGTGTATTCCTTGTGACATGACCTTTCTGTCTGTACCAACATTTTTGACCTTGCGACCTTGACCTTTGACCTAGATGTAGTTTTTGGCCTGTCTGCACGAAAAAAACTTAACCTTGACCACTACTTTTGAACCATAACAGGTACAGCTACCATATTTCACATGTGTATTCCTTGTGACATGACCTTTCTGTCAGTACCAACATTTTTGACCTGGCGACCTTGACCTTTGACCTAGATGTTGCCATTGGGGGGCATCAGTGTTTCACAAACACATCTTGTTTGTATTTAGAAAAGGATTAAATGTTACAATTTAAAATTTGTAGGCATACTTTTGAAAAGGGAAAATTAGTCTTGATTTCAAAAGTTGTGTGCTGTAGAGTCATTCAATTATTCATATTGAAGAAAGAGTAAATTAACATATAGCCCATCATCAAATTTTTAAGACTTGCAAGTGGTATTTTTTTTTAGGAAAAAATAAGAATTATATGGAAAAAAAACAGGAATTGGAAACTACACATGTATAGAGGAAGAAAATGAGTTTTGCATGCAGATCTAGATTTTTACACTTGTTTTATTGTTGTAATTTGGATTGTAAAAATGTGTAATATACCCAGATTGAAATAAACTATGTTTACATCTTAGTTTTTATCTCATTCTCTGTTTAAGACCCCCAGGTTTAAAAAATCTGTCAAGGTTGAATCCAATAGATACCACAGAACTCCTCAAGTTCTATTGGAACTTACACATATTTACAATCTTCTTCTCGGAAACTGGTTGGATGATTTTCAAATAATTTTGTATAAATATTCCTTGGGTTCCTCATTATAAGATGACTTCAAGCCTTGTTGATTTGTCAAAAATCTGAATGCCAGGGGATAGGGCTAGTTTGCCTTTAATTATGTCTCCCCCTATATACGGGGGAGATATATTGTTTTTGTCCTTGATGTCTGTCCATCTGTCTGTCTGTCCGTCCCAAATCGTGTCCGCTCCATATCTCCAAGACGGCTTGAAGGATTTTCATGAAACTTGGGTCACATGTTCACCTCATCAAGGCAATGTGCAGAACCCATGTCTCGACCATACCGATTCAAGTTTAAGGTCACTTGAAGGTCAAAGATTTGAGGCTTTATTTCGTGTCTGCTCCATATCTCCAAGACGGCTTGAAGGATTTTCATGAAATGTTACAGCTGCTGTAAAAAGATGTGTTATTGTAAACCATTTGCTATCGTGTCCACTTTGTACTAGGTCAAGATAAAATTAGTAATTAAAAGTTGAATACTGTCCGACTTGGCCAAATTTTTTTCTGCTTTATAGGTTGGAATGTTTTGAGAGATTTTGACAGATATTTGAGGGGGAGACATCTGTTTTTTGCAAAAACAATTCTAGTTGCTATTAAGAAAACTGAAAATGTTCACCATCCACACTGGTCTGCGAATTTCCAATAAGTAATGTAATGAAGTTGTAACTATGATCCCAAAAAAGACCATGCTGCACATCATCTCAATACGGTGAATATTTTTGGAGAGCTGTTTCACAATCTCTCAGCAATACAAGCGAAAGGGTGTATACATGGAAACAAAGTGATTTGACCTTTGATCTATGATTGTGATCTTGACCTTCAACTGAGCTGGCAGAAACACGCGCTCTGAACATTTTCTCAATATGGTGAACATTTGTGGCAAGTTATCTGAACCCTTTCCCTCATATAGACGCTTTCTGACACCTGCAGCAGATAGCTTTTTGAAAACTGACAAAAGAAGAAATTGCTCAAAACGAGCAATTTCTCCTTTTGCCACAATGTTTTCCACTTTTAGTCATAGGTTATCCATTCAATTATAGATTTTCTATTTTTTGACAAAATATGTTCAAAGTCGTCTGCTACAGAATTGTTGTATATGGGAAAGGGTTAAAATCCTTCAAATGGTCCAAGATATATTGAGAGAACACAAAACAGTCATATGACCTTTGACCCTTCAACAGTGCTGGCAGAAACATGAACTCTGAACATCATCTCAGTATTGTGAACATTTGTGGTGAGATATACCTATACCCTTCAAGTGGTTCAAGAGATATGAAGCGGACATGAAATTGTCATGACCTATGACCTCTATGTATGACCTTGACCTTCAATGAGCATGCAGAAACATTTGATCTGCACATGGTCTAAATAATGTGAACCTATGTAGTTATTTCAAAATCTCTCAACCAATACAAAAGTTATGGAACAGACAAGAAATACAGTCCTGAAATTTGATCTCTAAGAATGACCTTTACTTTCAACTGAGCTGGCAGAAATGTGAGCTCAGTACATCGTCTCAATATGGTGAACATTTGAGGCATTTATTTTAAAATCCTTCATCCGGTTGAGGACCATACGACCTAAGATCTGTAAGTCTGACCTTGCAGATACATGCGCTCTGCACATCGTCTTAATATAGTGAACATTTGTGGGCGAGTAATTATACCCTCCATAAACAAGTTTTGGGGGGTATATATAGGAATCAACCTGTCCGTCCATATGTCTTGTAAGCGCAACTCCTCCTTAACAGCTGGACCGATTCTGATGGAACTTCACACAGTTGCAGGTACACAACCTGAGGATGTGCATGAAGTACGATTATCCCGGTCGGAAATATATCCGTCTGTACATATGTCTTGTAAGCGCAACGGGGGTATCCTTTTGTGAGTTCACTCACAGTTCTAGTTTCAAAATCCTTCAAGTGGTTCAAATGTTATAGAGGGGACAAGATTTTAACAAACAGACAAACAAAGCAAAAACAACATTACTTTCTAATTACATTAGGTGAAACATAATAACAGTTTAACTGTAAGATCTTCGTTGTTCTTTTGAGTGTATAACCAATTTAGTAGCAGCAGACAGAAGGACGATGGAGAAGTGATCACATAGTGAATTTCACCTTGAGATTTTATGACCTTTAGTCTCTCTTCAATGGAAAACAGCTTGTGATATGACTTGAGGCAACCTCATTTAAATCAGACCAAAATACTTCACTGTATGTATATATTGACACCACATAAAAGGTTTCAAATTGACCTAGTACATTTAAAACTATTGTACATTCTTCCTGGTTTCTATAACAAGAGGCCCAGTATAGCTCCACTGCCATTAGGTACAAATTAAATCTCCAAACAACCCCGCCCCCTGGTGGCCAATCAACATGGCTTGAAGGAATCTGATAGAGGGTCACACCCAAGGAACATTTCTACAGAATTATTTGAAAATCGGCCTGACCAATCAACATGGCTTGAAGGAATCTGATAGAGGGTCACACCCAAGGAACATTTCTACAGAATTATTTGAAAATCGGCCTGACACTTTTGGAGGAGGAGATTTTTTAAAGTTTTCGCTATAGCCATATAATGAAAATAGCCCCGCCTCCTGGCTGCCATGTTTTTCGGGCAATAAACATGGCTTTGAAGGAATCTGATAGAGGGTCACTCAAGGAATATTTCTACAAAATTCTGCATGGATCCCAAAGGATGTTTCATCCCAATTCTCCAAGTGGTTAGGGAGGAGTCGTTTTTAGGAAAAAGTTGACGCACGCACACACAAATCTCCATGACATAAGCTCAACTGGCTTTCAGCCTGTGGAGCTGAAAATCAGATCACTCTGCAACCATCGCTTCTCTATCTCGTACATTTATATGTTATATCCCCTGTTGAAACCTAACAATTTTGTAGGCAAAAATTTGATTGGCTGATGCAAAGGTCAATCTGAGATGACCTGTAAGAGGCAATCATAAGATCTATAACCACGATTACTACAGCAGCAAAGTTAACCCTTTCCCTCATACGGTAATTCTGCAGTAGACGACTTTGAACGTATTTTGTCAAAAAATAGAAAATGTCCATAATTGAATGGATAACCTATGACAAAAAGTGGAAAACATTGTGGCAAAAGGAGAAATTGCACGTTTTGTGCAATTTCTTCTTTTGTCACTATGTTTTTAAAAAGCCGTCTGCTGCAGAGGCATCAGAAAGCGTCTATATGAGGGAAAGGGTTAAGGTCTTGTTTTAATCAGATTACCTGATTGCAGGACAATGTTATAACTTCGCTCATAAGGCAATTCATCATTTTTGGATAATTAAATAAGCATGTTAGATAATACATGTACATTTAAATTTACCCACATTACAACAAATCTGCAGCAGACGACATATCTTATGAATGAAGGGGTTAACCCTTTCCCTTGTACGATAATTCTGCAGCAGACGACTTTGAACATAATTTGTAAACAAGAGGGCCATGATGGCCCTGGATCGCTCAACTTAATTATACAATGTACTGCAATGCAAAACACATCAAGACAATTATTCTGAATGCAACCTCCACAGTGTTAACAATATTTTCCTTCGTTTGGCCTAGTGATCTATATTTTTTTACCTGATATGACCCATATTCCAACATGGACTAGATATCATCAAGACAACATTCTGACAAAGTTTCAACTTGCTCAAAGTAAAAATGCGGCCTCCGGAGTTTGAACAATATTTTCCTTTATTGACCTAGTTTCTGATCGAATATGACCCATATTCGAACTTGACCTAGATATAATTCAGACAAACATTCTGACCAAATTTCAAGCTGCTGAAGCAAAAAATGCGGCATCCAAAGTGTTCACAAGATTTTCCTTCAATTTGATCTAGTGACCTAGTTTTTGAACCAGCATGATCCATATTCGAACTTGGCCTACATATCATCAAGAAAAACATTCTGATAAAGTTTTATCATGCTGGAATTTAAAATGCAGTATCCAGAGTGTTAGCAAGATTACCCTTCAATTTGGCCTAGTGACCTAGTTTTTAACACGGCATGACCCATATCCGAACTTGGCCTAGATATCATTTAGACAAACATTCTGACCAAATTTCAAGCCGCTGAAGCAAAACATGAGGCTTCTACAGAGTTAACAAGATTTTCCCTCGATTTGGCCTAGTGACCTAGTTTCTGACCCAATATGACCCATATTTGAACTTGACCTAGATATCTTTAAGACAAACATTCTGACCAAATTTCAAGCTGCTGAAGCAAAAAATGCGGCATAAAAAGTGTTAACAAGATTTTCCTTCAATTTGACCTAGTGACCTAGTTTTTGACCCGGCATAACCCATATTTCGAACTTGCCCTAGATATTTTTAAGACAAACATTTTGACAAAATTTCAAACTGCTGAAGCAAAAATTGCGGCCTCTGGAGTGTTAACGAGATTTTCCTTCAATTTGACCTAGTGACCTATTTTTTGACCCGACGTGACCCATGTTCGAACTTGACTTACATATCATCAAGACAAACATTCTGATAGAGTTTCAACATGCTCAAGTTGAAAATGTGGCCTCCAGAGTGTTAACAAGATTTCCCTTCAATTCGACCTAGTGACCTAGTTTTTGACCTCATATGGCCCGGTTTCGAACTTGTCCAAGATTTTATGGAGATGAACGTTCTGATAAACTTTCATGAAGATTGGATGCAAAATGTAGCCTGTAGAGTGTTAACAAGCTCAAATGTTGACGACGCACGCCGGACGACACACGGACGCCGGACAAAATGTGATCACAATAGCTCACCTTGCACTTTGTGCATAGGTGAGCTAAAAATTGGAAAATCTCTATAATTGAATGTGTAACCTATGGCTAAAAGTCGAAACATTGTGGCACAAGGAGAAATTGCTCGTTTTGAGCAATTTCTTCTTTTGTCACTATGTTTTCAAAAAGCTGTCTGCTGCAGAGGCGTCAGAAAGCGTCTATAAGAGGAAAAGGGTTAAAAAGAAACACAAGCTGGTCCTTTTATATACTTCAAAAGTTTTTACTTGTCTCTTTTCAGTTTACTTCAAAACAAAAAGAGTGAATATTTGTACATATTTATTTCAACTAATATGAACTAATTGGAACAAGTTAAAAATCAACTTTCCGTAATGCCCTTACATTTCTTAACTATTTTAATCTAAGCGTCATGGTCTCCTGTTCTTCTATCTGATAAACAGCTCCAGTAAAGGATAGGACATGTCTTTTACAAGTACAGAGTTGCCTATTCTATGATATACTTATGACAAATTCTGTAAAATCATGTCTTTTACAAGTACAGAGTTGCCTATTCTATGATATACTTATGACAAATTCTGTAAAATCTGAAGACAAAAGACATTGCATGCATTGTACTAGCCTGGCACACAGCTCTATGTTTATTATTATATATATGTTGAATGTTATCTATTAATTAACTGACTAACATTATCTCATTCAATGGCTGCATTTCAACTGGTGACCGAAACTGACAGATATTAACGAGATTTCTTCCCAGAATCTTCCCATTTTATCCACATTTCACCAGTCCTTATGGTCGGGTCTAAGGACGATAATCAGATGCATGAATATTTTGTCTATTAGAGTTCTTTCCAATTGTAACATTGAAAAATAACCATAAGGACTGTTGCCAGTCTAACATTGTACAAGTGGTCAAAATTACCATTAACCATTACAAATTATATTCAACAAAATAAGCCGACTATCACAAAGCAATACTAAATTGCAACTTTATTTACCCTTTCCCCCGTACAGACACTTTCTGATGCCTCTGCAGCAGACAACTTTTGAAAACATTGTGGCAAAAGGCAAATTGCTCAAAATGAGAAATTTCTCCTTTTGCCACAATGTTTTCAACTTTATTCATTAATTGTACCAACAATCATTGGGATTTGCTATGTCTGCATATTATCAAGGTCATCTGCTGCATCTTGTAAGTTGCATCAACTCTTTAACTTTATAAACACAACTTAACTCTTTCCCTCATATAGACGTTTTCCGACGCCTCTGCAGCAGACGGCCTTTTGAAAAACATAGTGACAAAAGAAGAAATTGCTCAGAACGAGCAATTTCTCCTTTTGCCACAATGTTTTCCACTTTTAGTCATAGGTTATCCATTCAATTATTGAGATTTTCAATTTTTGGATACAATTTGTTTCAAGTCGTCTGCTGCAGAATGGTTGTATGGGGTAAAGGGTTAAGAGGTGTTACATATTATAACTTGTTTTTTTTTAAGTGCAGGCCACTCAAACAAGAGGGCCAAGATGGCCCTAAATCGATCACCGGAGTGATAGTATAGTAGCAAATGTGTAAGTTAACTGCTTATATCCAGGAACATTTGATAAAGAGGGAATGAAACTGCATGGAGTGGACACTGTATAACCCTTTCCCTCATATAGTCGCTTTCTGACGCCTCTGCAGCAGACGGCTTTTTGAAAACATAGTGACAAAATAAGAAATTGCACAAAACGTGCAATTTCTCCTTTTGCCACAATGTTTTCCACTTTTTGTCATAGGTTATCCATACAATTATAGAGATGTTCTACTTTTTGTCAAAATATGTTCAAAGTCGTCTGCTGCAGAATTGTCGTATGAGGGAAAGGGTTGACGACACGAGGAAAGGGATAAGGTAAATGGTTGAAATGGATGTGTACAGACAGTTTGCATTCCTCAATCTTAATTCTTCAAAGATAATATGTTTGAATGTTAATAAAGTTATAATTACCAAAAGCAATTTGTTTATGAATAAACTCAATATAAGACTTAAAACAACAGTTTTCTAAATTAAACAAGACGGCCTTGAAGGAATCTGATAGAGGGTCACCCAAGGAACATTTCTACAAAATAATTTGAAAATCGGCTTAATACTTTCAAGAGAGGATTTTTAATTGGTTGTTTGTGTTTTATGCCACTTTCATCAATATTTCAGTTATATCATGGCATTTCCTTGTAAGTTACCAGTACTACTGGTCCATTAACATTACACCAGCCAGTCAGTCATTATGCTAACCCCGCAACCCTGAGCCCCAAGGAGGGCAGCAATTACTACCATTTTTTAAGTCTTTGGTAAGACCCTACCAGGGATCAAACCCATGCCTTCCACACCGAGGCAGACGCTCTACCACTACACAAGCAAAGATTAATAAAGTTTTCACTATAGCCCTATAAGGCAAAAGAGCCACATCCCTGGCTGCCATGTTTTACCAATTAACATGGCTCAAAGCAATTTTGCATGGATTAAAAAACAAGAGGGCCATGATGGCCCTATATCGCTCACCTAAGTAAAGAGTCACCTGTTAAAGATCACACTAAGATCATGGTCACATGTTTATAAATCAATGTAAAGGACATGTGACAAATAAATGAAGTTTTTATCGTGTTCACAAAGTCAATTTATTTTGCCAATTTTAAAGGGCCATTATTCAGGTTTTCAAAAGGGACCGAGCTCTCTTGTATATCTAGCTACTGTATAAGTTAGGTAAACATTGGATAATAAATGATGACTTTATCTTGTTCACAAGATCAATTATAGCAATTTTGTCAATTTTAAAGGGCCATAATCCCATCAAGACTTTATCGTGTTCACAAGAAATTGTGGACGGATGAAGGACGATCACAAAAGCTCACCTTGTCACTACAAATGAAGGAATTAAGGAGAGAACGCTACGTAGGAAATTTCATCCCAATGGACCCAGTGGTTACAGAGGATAAGTTTTTTGAAGCAAAATGTTGACACACACACACACTTGCACACATGGGCGCTTGGTGGACAATTTATCATGACATAAGCAAGACAGTGGAGCTAAAATTGCTTACAATAATTTTTTCATTAGGATAGGCACCAACCAATTTTCCGCTAAAAAGGAATTAAAACAGAAACATTTATAAGCATTTGGAAAAAAAAGAAAAAAATTACTTGACTAATCTTGAAATACAAGCAGTCAGTTGCCAAAATTGGGGGCAATTCATACATGAAACACTCAAGCTTATATCTAAACCATGACTGCTAAAGGCTGAAATAGAACTTCAAACAACAGCTGTCAATTATAAAGTGTGCTTGCTTCAGCTTTTTTGATCAATAAGATGTAAGTAAATCTACAGCAATGCTTTTATTTTCCAACACTATGTAATGAAATTTAAACCAGACATTTTCACAGTCCAACTAATATTATTTAATTGCAAGTGGAGATTTATAAGACTTGGTCAGTGAACTAATCCTATAAACTAAGACTCATGCGTGAAGTTTCAAATCAAACCATCATGTTAATGTATATAAAGGGACATAACAAAGCTAAACTAGAACAATCACTGAAGATGATAAATACCCCCTAAACAGCACCTTGACCTACACCATAACTTAATAAGTAAAAGGACCATTACTCTGTAAAATAACATGCAATTGCAACCCCTTTAGGATATGCACATCTTCTTTTGGTATAGAAGCTTCATGTAAAATTGTATTGAATTCCACCCAGCGGTTTGTAAGAAATAGGCCGGACAAAATATGGCTTCCGACCGACAGACAAACCGACACAGTGGGGTATAATTACAAGTCAAAGGTATGGGAAATGTGCAGTCTGAATGAATATTCCCCTGTAGATACAGAGATATGAGGTTGATGTCAATCTTAAATTGCAACAGGATGTGAATACAGGTTTAACTATAAAAACTCTCCACATTCTTACAATAGTTAGGTCACCGTTTTCGCACATACAGACGCTTTCTGACGCCTCTACAACAGACAATTTTTGAAAACATTGCAGCAAAAGGAAAATTCAATTTCTACTTTTGCCACAATGTTATCAACTCTATTCTATTATTTTATACTATTATTTCAGAGATTTTGGTCAAGATTGTATTGTAAAGTTTTAATACACATTGACTACATGTTATAAGAAATTAATCATGTTGAGATTCATTCATATTCAACCCTTTCCCCCCACATACCCAAAATCTGCAGCAGACGACTTTGAAAACATGCCGACACAAACCCGAAAAGTCTCCATAAAAGATAGCTTAATTGTTGAATAAAGTTAAAAACATTGTGGCCAAGGGTGAAATTGATCATCATGAGCAATTTCACCTTTGGCCACAATATTTTCAAAAGTCGTCCGCTGCTATTGCGTCAAACTGTGTCTGCAGGTGGGAAAGGGTTTAAATGTTAAAAAAAATCATTTCCCTGATGCAGACAGCCTCGGACCCCTCTGCAATAAATGACCATGAAATTATGTGATATGACTGAAATATTGTCTAACTCGACCTATTAACCCTTTCCCTCATATAGACGCTTTCTGATGCCTCTGCAGCATTTTGAAAACATAATGACAAAAGAAGAAATTGCTCAAAACAAGCAATTTCTCCTTTTGCCACAATGTTTTCCATTTTTAGTCATAGGTTATCCATTCCATTGTAGAGATTTTCTATGATTTGACAAAATATGTTCAATGCATCTGCTGCAGAATTGTCGTATGAGGGAAAGGGTTAAGAGAAAATGGGAAATTGCTCATAATAAGCAATTTCTCATTTACTCAAAATATTTTCTACTAAAAATCTCAGATTCAATTTCATATGTGTCAATATTCAAATACTTCACCTCAAACATGTTTGAAGCGAAAAATAATCTATATTCTTTTTTTTTTACAAACTAATCAGTAATATATTTACAAATAATAATATCAGCTATACAATTCATTTATAATGCCAGTACATTAAGCAATTACGCCATATCTTGGTATATTAGCTTTATAAACCAGAGATGTTCCAGTATAGAATAGCTCTAAGGATACAAGTTGATTGTATAACTTGAATGCCAACTTAACCCTTTCCCTTATATAGACACTTTCTGACACCTCTGCAGCAGATAGCTTTTTAAAAACACAGTGATAAAAGAAGGAATTGCTCAAAACGAGCAAATTCTCCTTTTGACACAATTTTTTCCAGTTTTAGTCATAGGTTATCCATTCAATTATAGAGATTTTCTATTTTTTGACAAGATATGTTCAAAGTTGTCTGCTGCAGAATTGTCGTAGGAGGGAAAGGGTTAAACCTTTTGAAAATACTACCATCGTGTGCCAACATAAACTCTCAGTGGACACAGAGACAGCGAGCCTAAAATAAAAATTGTCACCATATAATGGAGATATCGATACTTATGAACACGGATTTCATGTCAAGGGTAATCACTGCTGTGATGTTAAAACCTTCCCCCCGAGTTACACTGTTTTCATGTCAAGGATTATCACTGCTGTGATGCTAAAAACCTCCCCCGAGTTACACAGTTTTCATGTCAAGGATTATCACTGCTGTGATGCTAAAAACCTCCCCCGAGTTACACTGTTTTCATGTCAAGGATTATCACTGCTGTGATGCTAAAAACCTCCCCCGAGTTACACTGTTTTCATGTCAAGGATTATCACTGCTGTGATGCTAAAAACCTCCCCCGAGTTACACTGTTTTCATGTCAAGGATTATCACTGCTGTGATGCTAAAAACCTCCCCCGAGTTACACAGTTTTCATGTCAAGGGTTATCACTGCTGTGATGCTAAAAACCTCCCCCCGAGTTACACTGTTTTCATGCCAAGGGTTATCACTGCTGTGATGCTAAAAACCTCCCCCGAGTTACACTGTTTTCATGTCAAGGGTTATCACTGCTGTGATACTAAAACCTTCGCCCTTATTACACAACTATACATTGTGATAAACATTCTCATCAAGTTTCAGGACTCACAGGTTTAACCCTTCCCGCACCTAAGACACTTTCTGAGATTTACATAGTTTTGCCAAGACCTTTTAAACGTCATCTGCTGCAGATTTGTCATATGTGGGAAAGGGTTAAATACTTATGAAAGAATAATCTCTGAGAAATATACCTACTGACAAATAGGTAAATCTAAATATACGCCAATCCCCAAGTTGTTACAAAAAAACTTATTTTTAAACAAATACTTTTCTGTCATGGAGAGTTAATTCCCTTTCCAACATAAAGACGCTTTCGAACGCCTTTGCAGCAGACGGCTTTTTAAAAACATGGCAACAAAACAAAAAATTGCTCAAAACCAGCAATTTCTTGTTATGTCACCATGTTTTCAACTCTATTAAATTATTGTTCTTTCCTTTAAAGGGATTTTCTGTGCTTTTGTGTAGAGGTTTTCAAAGACGTCTGCTGCAGATTGTTGTATGTGGGAAAGGGTTAAGAAACTGCATGTGACACAAAGTTTAGGTACAATGTGAGAATAATTTAAAACATGATGAAAATCATTCTTAAAAAGCTGCACCATATCCATGTTAAGTAACCTAACCAACAATACATCCGACAATTAATCCTTTCCCTCATATAGACGATTTCTGCCGCCCTCTGCAGCAGACGGCTTTTTGAAAACATAGTGGCAAAACGAGCAATTTCTTCATTTGCCACAATGTTTTCCACTTTTAGTCATAGGTTATCCTTTCGATTATAGAGATTTTCTATTTTTTGACAAGATATGTTCAAAGTTGTCTGCTGCAGAATTGTTGTATGAGGGAAAGCGTTAAAGATGCTGTCAGGTTGAATGGATTACTCAACCTACTTTGTGCTGTAATTATCAGAAGGCAGAATGTCTTGTGCTGTAGCTTAGATATATCACAAATGATAAAATGTCTATTAATCATAATAACAGATTCAATCTCATGATTTAGCTTTTCCAAGTCTTTTAAATATGCCCGAGTGACTTGCAGCTGGGGAAGTCTCGACTGTTATTGTAAAATCACCTGTACTTGGTTTAGCTCCAAGTCTGTTCTGAACACCTGTAATTAGAGAAACATATACACACATATTAACACTTTCTCACATACAAGAAATCTGAAGCAGACAACTTTTAAAACATCTATGCAACAAGAGGGCCAAGATGGCCCTAAATCGATCACCTGAGCAGCAACCCTGGCGGCCATGTTTTTCAACGGATTGGACATATTTGAACAATCTTGGTAGAGGGTGCCCCAAGGAACATTTGTACAAAATAATTTTCAAATCGGGCTAATACTTTTGGACAAGAAGATTTTTAAAGTTTTAACAATGCACATATAAGGAAAACAAGCTTCACCCCCTGGTGCCATGTTTTTTCAACGATCGGAAATATTTGAACACTCTTGGTAAAGGGTGCCCCAAGGAATATTTGTGCAAAATAAATTTCAAATCGGGCCAGTACTTTTGGACAAGAAGATTTTTAAAGTTTTAACAATGCACATATAAGGAAAACAAGCTTTGCCCCCTGGCAGCCATGTTTTTTCAACTATCGGAAATATTTGAACAATCTTGGTAAAGGTTGCCCCAAGGAACATTTGTGCAAAATAATTTTCAAATCGGGCCAGTACCTTTGGACAAGAAGATTTTTTAAGATTTGGCAATTTTCCCCTTTTTTGATGCCGCAGCAACCAAAGTTCTCGATGGAACTTAAATCTTTAACAATTTTGAAAGAGGTCCACCAAAGGAACATTCCTGTGAAGTTTGGTTGAAATTGGTCATGTGGTTAAGGAGGAGATGATCTAAATGTTAACGACGGACAAACGACGACCGACAAAAAGTGATCAGAATAGCTGGAGCCTTCGGCTCTAGGTGATCTATAAACAGGGAAAAATCTCTAGAAATGCAGGTTTAACAACTGAAAAAGTTGAAAACATTGTGGCAAAAGGAGAAATTGCTCATTTTGAGCAATTCCTCCTTTTTTCACAATGTTTTCATAGGTTGTCTGCTACAGAGTATGAATGGGTTAAATAAATGTCTCAACACCGTTGCTCAATGGATGCATAAATACCATCAGCTATATTCAAATTTATCATTTATTGGGGTTTTACGCCGCTTTCAACATTATTTCAGTTATATCACGGCGACAGTTCACTTATTCATGATCACTGGGTAAACAAACCAGTACTAGGCTAGAAAATGTGCCTTGCCCAAGGGCCCTCCACCATGACCGTAGTGCCACGACTGGGGATCGAGCCTGGGACACCCGGTTTCGAAATCCCTGACGCTTACCACTCGACCACAGCGGATTCTGCTATGCTCAAAACTTATGTTGCAAACAAGTGGGCCATGATGGCCCTTGAATCGCTCACCTGATTTTTATTTTTTTTTCACTTTAGCTATATAAGCCATGCCCCCTGGCAGCCAGTTTCCTACCAATCAACTTGGCTTGAAGGAATCTGATAGAGGGTCACCCAAGGAACATTTCTACAAAATCATTTGAAAATCAGCCTGACACTTTCGGAGGAGAAGATTTTTTAAGTTTTCACTATAGCCATATAAGGCAAAATAGCCCCGCCCCCCTGGCGGCCGTGTTTTTTGACCAATCAACATGGCTTGAAGGAATCTGGTAGAGGGTCATCCAAGGAACATTTCTACAAAATTATTTGAAAATCTGCCAACCAGTTTGGGAGAAGAAGAATTTTGATTTTTTTTTCGTTTCGTTGCCATGGAAACCAGAATTCTGCATGGATCCCTAAAATTTGAAGGAATTCTGGTGAGGTCATTGAGAGGATGCTTTCTGTGAAGTTTCATCCAAATTGACCCACTGGTTACTGAGGAGAAGAAGTTGACGCACGACGCACGACGGACAAAAGGGGATCACAATAACTCACCTTGAGCAAAGCTCAGGTGAGCTAAAAAACGAGAGTGCCTAGATAGCCCTTAAATCGATCACCTGAGTACCCAAAAATATCTTAATCAATGAACCCTTTCATAAGTTATTCTGTCAGGACATATTCCTTGTTAAAAACAAGCCATAACGCCATCAAAAACCGGTGGTTTGTAACCGATGTCGAAATTGACTGGTATTTGATATTCTTAACCCTTTCCCACATATAGACGCTTTCAGACGCCTCTGCAGCAGACGGCTTTATAAAAACATAGTTACAAAAGAAGAAATTGCACAAAATGTGCAATTTCTCCTTTGTCACAATGTTTTTCCACTTTTAGTCATAGATTATCCATTCAATTAAAGAGATTTTCCATTTTTTGACAAAATATGTTCAAAGTCGTCTGCTGCAGAATTGTTGTATGAGGGCAAGGGTTAAACTCATGTACCAACATTATTTTAATCCATCAATCCTTTCTGAGTTATGACCAGGGAAGCTTAAAAACCAATAGACAGACGGACAGATGGCCAGATAGATGGAGAAACTCTCTCCTATATACCCCTCCTCCCCCTAAACTATGTTTGTTGGCGTATAATGACCCAATTTCGGTATGCAACATACCTGAATTTGGTCAGTTTAGGTACAATAGCATAGGAGATATGCAAGCTAATAGTGGCCTAATTTTTCTTGATTGATTGATTGATTAGGGTTTAACGCCGTTTTTAACAATTTCTCAGTTATATCACGGTGGCCAGTTCACCTGCTCATGCATTTCCTGGTTATCTCACACCAGTACTCCACACAACAATCTTCCCAAGCAACTGGCTGCTTTTCCACATACACTTAGCCCATTGGTGGAAGACGAATGACGCATGTCGCATTGACTTTTGTCAATCTAATTTTTCTTGAACCTTTTCCCCCATACAGAGGCTTTCTGACGCCTCTGCAGCAGACAGCTTTTTGAAAACATAGTGACAAAAGAAGAAATTGCTCAAAACGAGCAATTTCTCCTTTTGACATAATGTTTTCTAGTCTTAGTCATAGGTTATCCATTCAATTATAGAGATTTTTTTAATTTTTGACAAAATATGTTCAAAGTCGTCTGCTGCAGAATTGTCGTAGGAGGATAACTTGGAACAACCTTGTTTATTCGATGAGATTTTTGTCAACAGACTGGTGGCAGTAGTGCTGGATACTTCTTCACCCTTGGGACCAAGTCTTGATTTTATTGTTTTCTCTTCTTTTTTAGATCGACTGGATAGAAAACCATCGGTGTGTGCTGACATCGGTTTTTTAGAAACTGAAAAGAAAAACATGCAATGACAAAGTCCGTCTTATTGTGCTTTGGGGATAAGTAAAAGTTAGGTCAGGGCCTTCAGACTAAGTTTCATTAGAATCTGTGCTTATTACATAAAATAAATGAGTATTATCCTTTTCCCTGATACAGGTGGCTTTTAACGCTTTAACAACAGACAACTTTTGAAAACATTGTGGGATAAAAACACCTTTGATAAGCACATGACAAGAATTCACTAATGTAACAGTCCTATGTGTTTGTATAAGGGGATAACTTATACTACCTTGCTATAGTGCTAGGCAGTATAAGTTTCCCCTTATACAAACACATAGCTACAGAATTATTGTCTATCTATGGGACCGACCACTATACTACATACTCCCCCTCCATGTGAAGGGCCCGGCCGGGTAGCTCAATTGGTAGCGTATCTGACTCGTGATCTGGAGGTCACGGGTTCGATACCCGGTTGCGGCGACATTCTTTCGGGCGATGTTTTCCATTGCCTCTCACCTCTGATCTATGTGAGAAAGTAGTCAGTGGCTTCGAAAGAATGTTGTGTAAGTACTGGTGTGGGAAAGCCAGGAAAACATGGGTAGGTGCACTGACCGCCGTGATATGACCAAAGCTGTTGAAAGCGGCGTTAAACTCCAAACAAACAAATCCATGTGAAGGTTCGTCCTCGAATCATTCAATTTACTTCAACTTATACTCTATCTCACATCACTGCGGGTTATTTACGTTGGGCGCCAATGTAACCCAGCTGAAAGAGTTTGACCCAAACAGGACTCGAACTCGGGACCTCTTGTCCCCTAGGCAAACACTCTACCATGTCGCAATAGCAAGGCAGTATAAGTGTCCCCATATATACATAAAGTTTAAACCTTGGCTTCATTAACCACGATGCTTTCACCTCTATCTAAAAGGTTTACTTAGAGTTAGTTATTTTTTCCAACAATGGTTATAAAGCAGATTAGGTACCGTTAACAGGTCAAGCAAGACTTGTATAGCTCAATTTGAGTACAAAAATACAGCCAGAGTAAATGATGAGATAATCTATCTTTTCTAACTATGAGGCCATTCATCAATTACATTGGCACTGAACGTAAAACATTTTATACAAGAAGAGAAAATGATAATAACACATATCACATAAAATGATAAATAGTCAGAACCTTTTCTTTGAATGTGCAAGATTTCATTGAGGTACATTTAGCATGATGTAGTGATAGTTTGAAGTAGGTAATGTATATATAATTATATATTGATTTTTAAATATGGTTGAAACTTAAAAGTAATAAATGTCTTTTTTCAACATTACCCCTGGCAAAACTAGAACTATCACTGAAGATGATAAATACCCACTAAACAGCACCTTGACCTACACCATAACTTAATAAGTAAAAGGGCCATAACTCTGTAAAATAACATGTAATTGTAAGACCTTTAGGATATGCACATCTCCTCTTGGTATAGAAGCTTCATGTAACATTTTATTGAACTCCACCTAGTGGTTTGTAAGAAATAGGCCGGACAAAATATGGCTTCCGATCGACCGACTGACAGACAGACAGCCCGACACAGTGACTCCTATATACCATACCGCCTCTTCTTCGAAGGGGTATAATTAAAGCCATCATGCACTTCCTTTCTTAGCAAATGAAGCACATCAGGCTCTTATAACACCACACCGTTCATGTTTTTCAATTTGCAATTTGAGTTGTCATTTAGTTACTGTCAAAAATTTGACATTTTTTTAGTACTGGTTATGTCTCCAGGAAGCAGACATCGAGCGCGATTAATTTAAGCTTAAATCTTGTTTCGCAATCGATGTAAAATAAATGAGTTTCAACTTAAAAGCTGACATTTTCTATGATAACTGATATCTTTAATATTAAATGAATATTTAAGTGGCATCACTGCACCTTTTGAAAGAAAAATTTAAGTTGTTTATAAAAACAAGAGGCCCATGAGGGCCTATGCTCTACTGGTATGGTTCTTTGGTCATTTTCAATCCAGAGCATGTATGTATGGTGAAGATCGGATAGTAAATGGAGGCTCTTTTGTGTTCACAAGCTGTATTATAGCAATTTTTACAATTTCATGGGCCATAATCCAGTCTTGCATGGGCGGATCTAGCTGGTTTTCAAAAGGAACCAAGCTCTCATCAATATTTAACTACTATCTAAGTTTGGTGAAGATCAGATAGTAAATGGAGCCTCTATTGTGTTCACATGCTCAATTATAGCAATTTGGACAATTTCAAGGGCCATAATCCAGTCTTGCATGGGCGGATCTGGCTGGTTTTCGAAAGGAACCGAGCTCTCATGGATATCTAACTACTGTATAAGTTTGGTTGAGATACAATTAAAAGTGAAGACTGTATCGTGTTAACAAGCTCTTTTATAGCAATTTTGACCATTTCAAGGGCCATAATCCAGTCATGCATGGGCGGATCTGGCTGGTTTTCGAAAGGAACCGAGCTCTCATGGATATCTAACTAATGTATAAGTTTGGTTGAGATACAATCAAACGTGAAGACTGTATCGTGTTAACAAGCTCTTTTATAGCAATTTTGACCATTTCAAGGGCCATAATCCAGTCATGCATGGGCGGATCTGGCTTGTTTTCGAAAGGAACCGAGCTCTCATGGATATCTAACTACTGTATAAGTTTGGTTGAGATACAATCAAAAGTGAAGACTGTATCGTGTTAACAAGAAATTGTTTACGGACGCAAGGACGCCGGACACATCGCCACGACATAAGCCCTTCTGGCCTTTGGCCAGTAGAGCTAAAAACCAAAAAACATGAGGACCATGTTGGGCAGAAGTTTCCTTATGGAAACTAAGAACAGACGGACAAACCTGTGTGATAATAATACATTTCATGATCAGATGTGCTAGACAGGGAAGCGCATTACACATTTTGACATAATTTCTTTCACTCGTTTTGGTATTAAATATAACCTGGATACATTTCAGATTTTTTTGATTTTTTTTCATTTTACCAATAATACAGAAAGTTCTTTCAGTTACAAAGTTATATTCACTCCTCTGTGATACTTACTGGGGGTATCGGTATAAGTTTGTTATTGGCACTTAATTAGAGATCCAGATAAGGAGGGGCTTTACAACTCTTTATCTCATAATATCTCTCTTATTATCCATCCAAACTCGATGTTGTGGGTACTCAAAAAGATTCATCTCATTGAGACGATTCTTTTGAGTACCCACAACATAGGGTTAGCGGATTAAATAATGATTTTAGAACAAGCAAAATGCCTCTTATCTAGAGCTCTGCTTAGTTATACTGTTTTTGTTACAGAATTCCGTGATCCTTCGTTTTTTCTCATAATGCAATACATTTCTATAAATCTTCGGAATATATGTTAACCCTATCCCTCATACGGCAATTCTGCAGCAGACGACTTTGAACGTATTTTGTCAAAAAAAGAAAATCTCCATAATTAAATGGATAACCTATGACAAAAAGTGGAAAACATTGTGGCAAAGGAGAAATTGCACGTTTTGTGCAATTTCTTCTTTTGTCACTATGTTTTCAAAAAGCCGTCGGCTGCAGAGGCGTCAGAAAGCGTCTATATGAGGGAAAGGGTTAAACAAACCTTTGAGTGTTTTCCTTTCTCTAAGTTTAACTTTCATAGCTCCATCCATTTTAGGTTTTTTGGAGGGTGATGCTGCTTTTAACACACCAGCATACTCGAGTTCTGGGTCCCAATCACTATACTCATCCTCAATGTCATCATCGCCCAACGTCGATGTTGAAGTAGCTGCTCTCTTAACAGTTGATTTTCCTCCGAGTCGAGCAAACACAGATGACTGAGGGAAATAACAAGACCATAAATTTATCTATCAAAAAACTGAATATACAACATTGAGTAAACATTGAAATTATACTTGTAGATTATTGCATTAAAAGGTGATTATTAATATCAGGTGGATGATTTTCTCCCGCTTGAAAATAGATTCGAGGATGTAGATAGATAATGAAATTAACTTAAGTCAAAACAAACAAATATTTGTAGAACAGTATAGCAGGCTGTGCTTCAAATTTGCAAACAAAATTTCGTAGTCGAAATTACAGCAATATTCTTGGGAAATAAATGCTTCAAATTAACCATTTCTTTAGTACGACAATTCTGCAGCAGACGACTTTGAACATATTTTGTCAAAAAATAGAAAAATCTCTATAATTGAATGGATAACCTGTAACTAAAAGTGGAAAACATTGTGGCAAAAGGAGAAATTGCTCGTTTTGAGCACTTTCTTCTTTTGTCACTATGTTTTCAAAAATCCGTCTGCTGCAGTGGCGTCAGAAAGCGTCTATATGAGGGGAAGGGTTAAATAGGTCATCAATGTAAGGCCAAATCATTTGTACAAGTTGGGAAATGTTTTATGTACCTGTGTAGGTGAAGGAATGTCAATGCTACTGAGTCCCGTGATAGTGATGGTTGGTTGTGATGATGATGATGATGATGGAGGGCTTGAAGACTTCTTTTTCTCGCTACCCAGTCGGGAAAAAACAGATGTCTTTAACTGGAAAGTTCCTTGGGTCTTGTCTGAAATTAAATAACACCAAGTCTTTTTATTGCATTATAACCTCTTATTTATATTTCCTAAACCAAACAACAGAAATAATCTTCAACTAGAATTGTTTTTGCAAAAAACAGATGTCTCCCCTCAAATATCTGTCAAAATCTCTCAAAACATTCCAACCTATAAACATGTGACCCAAGTTTCATGAAAATCCTTCAAGCCGTCTCGGAGATATGGAGCGGACACGAAATAAAGCCTCAAACCTTTGACCTTCAAGTGTGACCTTGACCTTGACCCTATATTGTCGAGACGCGGGTTCTGCACGTCGCCTTGATGAGGTGAACATGTGACCCAAGTTTCATGAAAATCCTTCAAGCCGTCTGGGAGATATGGAGCGGACACGAAATAAAGCCTCAAACCTTTGACCTTCAAGCGTGACCTTGACCCTATATTGTCGAGACGCGGGTTCTGCACGTCGCTTTGATAAGGTGAACATGTGAGCCAAGTTTCATGAAAATCCTTCAAGCCGTCTTGGAGATATGGAGCGGACACGATTTCGGACAGACGGACAGACAGACGCCCAGGACAAAAACAATATATCTCCCCTGTATACAGGGGGAGACATAATTACAATATATCTATTCAAGAACATTCTCTATGTCAAAACTCCGGATCCGGACAAAAACTATCGGGAACGGAGCGAACATTTACACAAAAATCCGCTTCATTAGTCCGGAACATGTATATGTTTTTTGTTGTCTCAATTAGTCCGAATTATACTGATTGCGTAAATCATGCCGTGCTCATAGTTTTCTAGTATGTCTGTTTGTCCTAACAATATGTGTTAAAAGCTGTGTACTGTATACAATGTAATAGGGCTGTTCCATAATCGGCTAGCGTGTGTCATTGTTAACTTTGATCAGCAGTCATAAAATAGCAGCCAATCAGGCGTTGATTGTCAGATCTTAACTGATTTTGAGATTAAAATTTCAACACTTTGACCAAGACAAGTGCAACTATGACAAAAATAACAAGAGCACCGCGTACGGCACAGATGCTTGACTGATAGGGAGAAAACAGAAAAAAACAAGAAAATGTGTCCATGGAACACGGATGCCCCGGTTGTTAATGTACGAACAGACACACGAACAGACGAACGGACGGACGAACAGTTGGTCCAACCTCAAATTGATACAATTTTTTAAACAATGATATGTTGATTGTCATTTGTGTGAAGTTTCATAATGATAGGACATCAGGTTCACTAAAATCTAACTTGACCAAAAACTTTAACCTGAGAATGGAATGGACGAACAGACAGACGAACAGACGGACGAACGAACGAACGAACGGACGGACTAACAGACCGGAAAACTATATGCCCCTCATACTTTGTATGCCGGGGCATAAAAAATAAGCTAAACAAAAAACCTTAACCGGATGACCACGCCGTCGCTGACACCGACGCCAGGGTCATGACAATAGCTCTCGTTTTTTTCAAAAGTCGAGCTAATAAACTGTTCTATATTTGAATATTTTGATGTTCATTTTTCAAATTATAACATTTTTTACGTATATGTTATCCAGTTGTATATCTCATGATTAAGCTTTTCTTATGACAAACGGTGCAATTTAGAGGTAAATAAAATTTGAAGAGATAAAATCATACTGACAGTCTACAATTTTATTAATATATAATATAATATTTGGTCCGATTTGACGTCTGAAATTTTTATCCAAAATTGTTAATCCAGAAGATTCGCAATCTAGATTTTTTTTCTCTGGTAACCAAAGTGTCCAGATTAACGAGGTTCGACTGTACATACATCCAAGAAGATAACCATGATGGTCCTATATCGCTTATCTGATTTAATAGAATTTTAATAGTTTTCAAAGTTTTATCTCTAAACATATATGCAAAATTAGCCCTGCCCCCTGCTGGCCATGTTTATCAACACATCAGATTAATTTGAACAATCTCAGTAGAGGGTCACCCAAGGAACAACGGACGAAGACCAGTCACATTGATGGCCCTGGAATCGCTCACCTGAAGGGTTTTTAAATTTTAACTATATGCATATATAAGACAATACAGCCCAGCCCCCTGGTGGCCATGATAGAGGGTCACCCAAGGATCAGTTCTACACAATTATTTGAAAATCAGCCTTACACTTTCGCCGGAGAAGATGTTTTAAGTTTCCACTATAGCCATATAAGGCAAAAAGGCCCGCCCCCTGGCGGCCATGTTTTTTTTACCAATCAACTTGGCTTGAAGGAATCTGATAGGAGTCACCCAACCATATATAGGCAAAAATTGAAAATTGAAAATTCCGTTTAAAATGAAATCAGTTAATCTGACAATATTTTGTATTTGTCTTATACCTCGTTCAGTCTTTATTCTCTGTAACTCAGCTTTCTTTCTCTGCTGTTCAAGTATTTTCTGTGTTCTAGCAGTAGTGCCGCGAGGCATGGTTATTTTATATGGACCCTCATGTTCTGGGAACACTCGACGTTTTCTTGGAACTGGGACCTCTTCTTTCTGAGCACTTACTAATCCTGTTCTCAACTTCACAGGAGCAGTCTCGACTATTATAAAAGATTCAGACAGATATATTATGGCCAAAAAAGGTCAGTAGTGAGATTATCTGAATAAGCAGAAAACAAAATTTCAACAAATGAATCATACTAAAAGTAAATTTACCTTTGAGATGTAAGGACAAGCAATGCATCTGGTCAGACAGCACCTTTTCTACTCATATTTCATTCAATGTGAAGCAAGTGTTTACAACTTTTAAAATTAAAACCCTTAACCCTTTCCCTCATATAGACGCTTTTTGACGCCTCTGCAGCAGACGGCTTTTTGAAAACATAGTAACAAAAGAAGAAATTGCACAAAACATGCAATTTCTCCTTTAGCCACAATATTTTCCACTTTTAGTCATAGGTTATCCATTATTTGACAAAATATGTTCAAAGTCGTCTGCTGTAGAATTGTCGTATGAGGAGGGTTAATAGCTGCTTCCAGTACCCTCAACAATGGCTTCAGTGTAGTCTCACAAGTCTAGAGCAGCTTTAGTCCAGTCTATTAAGTCTAGAGGCTAGTAGAGCTACTTTAGTCAAGTCTCATAAGTCTAGAGCCATAGGACATAACTCTGATGTTCCTGAGGCAATCTTAGTGAAACTTGCCCTGTGGCATTTCCCTATGGTGGATAACATTTTCATCAAGTTTAGAGTTACTTTAGAAGTCTAGAGCCGCACTAGTGCAGTCTCATAAGTCTAGAGCCGCTTTAGTGCATTCTCATAAGTCTAGCCATTTAAGTGCAGTCTCATAGTCATAAGTCAAGAGCTACTTTAGTGCAGTCCACAATTCTAGAACCTCTTAAGTCCAATCACATAAGTCTATAGCCACTTTAGTCCAGTCTCATAAGGCTAGAGGCGCTTTGGTCCAGTCCCATAAGTCTAGATGCACTTTAGTCCAATCTCATAAGCCTAGAGCGATTTTAGTCCAGTCTCATAAATATAGGATATAACACTCATGTTACAGAGGCAATCTAAGTGAATCTCAAGAGCCTAGAGCCACTTGAGTCCAGTCTCATAAATATAGGATATAACACTCATGTTACAGAGGCAATCTAAGTGAAACTTGCCTGGTGGCATTTCCATTATGGTGGTTAACATTTTCATCAACTTTAATCAAAACCATCTAACCTAAAGATATTGTTACAGGTTGCCGAACAGAAGATGACACCAAGTCAGCAAACCCACCTGCCTATGGCTGGGGATAATAATTCATATCAACTTACCTGCAGTTGAGACAGGTGTACCCAATCTAGCTGATAATGACTTTGAAAGTTTTGGAGATGGGGTAATTGATGGAGAGGCACTTCTTTCTGAACCAATATGATGGGCTATTGTTCGACTGGCAGCTAGAAAAGAGGCAAAAATAAAGTTTGAAACTACAATCACAAATTCAAATTCACCATGTACTTAATATTTAACTTTATTTTAACTCAAATAATAGAAAATCTCTTTAATTGAATAGATAACCTATGACTAAAAGAGGAAAACATTGTGTCAAAAGGAGAAATTGCTCGTTTTGAGCAATTTCTTCTTTTGTCACTACGTTTTCAAAAAGCTGTCTGCTGCAGAGGCGTCTATATGAGGGAAAGGGTTAAAACAGTTTATCCTTACCTAACATGTTAACTACATATCCAACATAAAACAGTTTTCGATGTTCTTACTCTATGCATGCAAGGAAAACAAGCAACACCCGCTGGTTGGCCAGGTTTATTAACAGATCTCAGTAGAGGGTCACCCACAAAACCTTTGTGCCAAACTATTTTAAAATCAGGGCTATACTTGTGGACAAAAAGATTTTTTACTTTATATACATGTACATATAAGGAAACCCCCTGGTGGTCATGTATTGCCAACAATGTCAAGAGGGTCACCGAAGTAACCTTTGTGTCAAATTATATTCAAATCAGGTCTATTCTTTTGGTCAAGAAGAATTTTCCCTTTATACATATAAGGAAAGCAAGCCTTGCAGATATGTTTTTTTTAACCGATCAGAATTATTTGATCAATCCTGGCAGAGGTCAAAGATAAGCAATTCAACCCTCAATTGCCACACTTTCTTCAATTTTAGCAGGCAGAATATATATTAATGACAATGAAAAAAGTTACCTCTCAGTTCAAAAATAATCCCAAAACAATATACAATATGGTTTGTTACGCCAACCATAGTTACTCATTATATGGTCAGGTAAGCCAATACAAAGGGGCTGGATGCCCAGTAAAGCTCCACTTGCCACAAGGTAATGTTATCTAACTTTTGTCAAATTAATATGAAGTAATGAAACTGATAGGTCTGTTTGAGACAAAAAGATTTTCATTTTTTTCCTATATTTCCCAAGACCAAGTTGCGAAAGGGGCATACTTTGAACAATCTTGGAAGAGGATCAATAGACAACGCTAAATACCAAATATCTAAGCTATAGACCTATTAGTTTCAAAAAAGAAGACTTTCAACATGTTGAGCAATTAAACCTTTTGCCACAAAGTTTTAAAAAGTTGTCTGCTGCTGATGCGTAACAAAACGTCCATATGTGGGAAAGGATCAATAACATGGATACAACAAGAGAAGTCATAATGTGACCAATGCTCCCAAAGTACTACTCATAAACGAGCAATTTCTCCTTTTGCCACAATGTTTTCCACTTTTTGTCATAGGTTATCCATTCAATTATATAGGGATTTTCTATTTAATATGTTCAAAGTTGTCCGCTGCAGAATTGTCGTAAGAGGGAAAGGGTTAAAACCGTCCTAAATCTTACAAGCAGTAACATATACATGACAATGTATTACTATTTATCTCTAATTGTCCTGACCTTTATGTCAGCCAACCAAATTGTCACCTACAAAATTATTAGGTATAAGCAAGGGAGGTAACTGGGTATAAAGATATACATTTTTGACAGCAGAACTGAATGTTTGCTGTCATGTGCAGCAATTTGATTGGATAATACAAGAGAACCCAAAGGGGATGCAAGGATGATATTTTAAAAGGCTCCCAGGTCAAGGTCACATTGATTTTACTTCGTCACAATTTGGCAAAGCACCATCTTTCTAATTGCATGTATGCAGCAAATGTGGAATCGAGTAGGAAATACGGCCCACTCAAGTGTTTTTTTTACATTAGGTCAAAGGTCAAGGTCTAAACAATATAAATTTGGCCTGTGACACCCTCTCCCAAAAATGCATCCTGATACAAAATTTGGAAAATCAAATGTTATAGCATAGCTATATGGCTATATACCTAGTATGGCCCATACAAACGTTTCGTAAAGCTCCGTTAATACGGAAATTCGCGTTCCGGAACCGGACAAAAAAAATCGGGAACAGACTGACCATTTACACATATAATCCGTTTCGTTAGTCCGGAAGTCCAAACAGTAATGTACATGACTGTACAGCATACAGAAAACATAGACAGTATATATGTTTTTACTCAATTAGTCTGTGTCATTGTTTTCTGTAGTGTCCGTTTGTCCTAAAAGGTGTTAAAGCTGTATACAATGTAATAGCCTAAGGCTGTTCAATAATCTGCAAGCGTGTGTCATTGTTTACTTTGATTAGCAGCCATAAAATAGCAGCCAAATTGTCAAACAGATCTAAACTGATTTTGAGACTAAAATTTCGATATTTTGACCCAGAGACAAGTGTAGATCTGACAAAAATAATAAGTTGTTCAATATTTTTATATGTTGACGTTCATTTTTTCAAAAACGTACATGTTTACGTACTGGTTATCTATGTGTTGTAAATCTCATGATAAAGCTTTGCTTACGACAAACAGTATCTAGAGGTAAATGGTAAATACAATATCGCAGACAGTTTGCAAAGCGATTTTGAATGAATTTCCCTCAATTATAATCATGTATCCGCGCAATATCTGGGGAAATATTGGGTCCCATTCTTTGACTCCTATTGTTATGCTAAGACGAAAATTTGGCGTAGGCAAAATAAGAAATCATTAATCCGGAAGATTCGCAATCCGGACGTTTTTCTCTGGGAACCAAAGTGTCCGGATTAACGAGGTTCGAGGGTACATCTTTTTCCTTGTAAATATTTGTATTAATTACTATACATGTTTATAATTGAAACTTACGGGTAGATCTTTTTAAGATAGGACTCTCTCGAAGTTCTGTTGTTCCAAGAGCAGATGTATCTCTCAATGCACTATCTCTTTTATCCTGTAATAGAATAAACTCTATTCAAATAGTTTATTTCTGAACATTTCTATCAATTTTATATATCAAATTTAAGTTCAGCAATCTTACAAGTGAAACTTCCCTATGGTTGTTCCCAGGGCTCCTGAAATTTTGAAATCTCAATCGGTCCAGTGAAAAATATCGCCCACCTCCCCCGTCTTCGTTTTGGAAAAATATGAAATTGGAACACTTTTAAAAAATATACATGAATTTCATTACATTGCTGGTTCATACTTATAAATGTTCGACCCGTCCTCCAATATAGTACTTTAAAAAAATACTAGAAAATGATTGGTCACGCGCAAAACATAACATTCTCTTATTTACTGTTATGTTTGTACGGTGAACATTGTTTTGTCTACGTAAAAATAAACCTTTTACTAAAGAATGTCTTTGTTGTTTTGGAATGACCTAGTCCAAAATAGTTTAGACTTTCAGTTTCTGTTTTATCATCTGTCATTTATAGGTCAACCGAAGTCTAAACACTCTGTTCAAATTTTCCATAGCATTTATCAGAACGAATCGAACAATGTTATTATGCCGTTTGCATCCTTGACAACTATCCCAACGATAAAATAACCCATATTTAACGTTAAATTGACATTAAATTAAGCCTAAAAAATATGAAGCTTACCACTTTACCACTAAAATCCATTAAACGTCAATACACAACGAAGAAAAAATTTAAACTCGTTTACCATTTTGTTTTTGCCAACACTCGGTTAAATAAAGTAGACGAAATCAGTTGAAAAGAAAAAAGGAAATTTTGAACATTATTCCTATCAAACTGGATATGATGATTTGGTTAAATATCCATTTCGGTGTACTTTCACCACAATATTGTATTCGGTTAACCTTGGTTCAAATAGCCATTGTGAGTACTGTTGGTCAGGCCTCTAAGAGATGGATTAAAAAGGGATTTAACCCTTTCCCTCATACGACATTCTGCAGCAGACGACTTTGAACGTATTTTGTCAAAACATAGAAAATCTCCATAATTGAATGGATAACCTATGACAAAAAGTGGAAAACATTGTGGCAAAAGGAGAAATTGCACGTTTTGTGCAAATTCTTCTTTTGTCACTATGTTTTCAAATAGCCGTCTGCTGCAGAAGCGTCAGAAAGCGTCTATATGAGGGAAAGGGTTAAAACACATAAAAGCCTGAGTAAGAGCCTATTTCTGATATATTTATTTTTTACGAAACGTATCGCAAATATCTCTTTTTTCCATGCCACTGTCACCATCTTGAAAGGTTATAAAGATCATTTAACCTATGGAAATTCTCTGAAACCCCAACAGCCGATCGGATGCACGAAACCATCACTGCATGAATTCTAACAGATTTTTTCGGGTAATTCAGTCATCCATCGGTGGTGAAGCATTGTCAAAGTTAATTGGATCGATAATCCTGTTTACTTAACCCTTTCCCTCATATAGACGCTTTATGACGCCTCTGCATCAGATGGCTTTTTGAAAACATAGTGACAAAGGAAGAAATTGCTCAAAACTAGCAATTTCTCCTTTTGCCACAATGTGTTCTACTTTTAGTCATAGGTTATCAATTCAATTATAGAGATTTTCTATTTTTTTTGACAAAATATGTTCAAAGTCGTCTGCTGCAAAATTGTCGTATGAGGGATAGGTAAATGGTAAGTGACTATCTCCAAGGTTTACAGACGACTCTGTTCTCGTTTACAAAGTGACATATAGCGTAGGTGTTTATATATTGTGATTTATAGAGATATCTGGACCATTTTTTTTTACTAGTTTTAAAATTGAAACCGGTCTGACATGTCAAAATTCGGGCTGGACCGGCAATTTTCCAGTTTTGCGGAGGCCTCGTTGTTCCTATTTCCATATAGTTTTAATCAAATCCATCCATCCATCAACCCATGCCATAACAAGAAACCGCTGAAGACGGTAAGGCCGGATTGTTGGCAATTTGACCTTGAAAATCGACAAACCAAGGTCAAAGTAACCATATAAATCAATAGAACTTGTTACTGGTTACCTTCAGGCAAAGTTTCAAGTTTGTAACCCTTTCCAGTGCTGAGATTTTGCCTCAACCTTAAACTTTAACCAAAATGTTGACAGATAGACAGACGGACAGAGCCAATCTATAGACCAGAATTGCTAGAGCAATCCGGCCAAAAATGATTCAGGATGGACGATGACGCTAAACTAATAATATTCATCTGCCTTAGGCGAGTGATTATAAATGAATATTACCTGACTGAAGACAGTTTTTGCATGTTTTAGAATGGATATGACATCCCCAAGGATTGAAATTCCCATATCATTCAGATATTCTTTATTTAGATCCAACAACATGGCTCTGCTTATCCTGTTATCTGAGAATACAACAGCATAATTAGCAGCATCCCCTGCAGGAATCCCAGCCTCCTTGAAAAACTTTATCCAAAAGGACATATCTGAAATGACACAGAAAATCATTGATTTGTTGAATTAACCCTTTCCCTCATATAGACGCTTTCTGACGCCTCTGCAGCAGACGGCTTTTTCAAAACATAGTGACAAAAGAAGAAATTGCACAAAACGTGCAATTTCTCCTTTTGCCACAATGATTTCCACTTTTTGTCATAGGTTATCCATTTAATTAAAGAGAAATTCTAACTTTTGATAAAATATGTTCAAAGTCGTCTGCTGCAGAATTGTCGTATGAGGGAAAGGGTTAAGATCCCTTCTTCAGCTGACAATATTGAAAACATTTGGCAAGACTGTTTATAATCTCTTCAAATGAATTGATTTGAAAACATCGTGGCAAAAGGAGGATTTGTAGCAATTTCTCCATTCATCACAATGCAAAATTTTGTGTGCTGCAGGTGTATCGAAAGGATCCGGTACCACGGAAATTGTGAAAAAATCCCAAGATATGGTGAATAACTGAATAATTTCGTCTTTATTGATTTGCTGTCTTAACCCTTTCCCACATACAACAAATCTGCAGCAGACGACTTTAAAAACATAGTGGCAAAAACCTGAAAAATCTCCCGAAAAGATAGCTAAATTGTTAAATAAAGTTGAAAACATGGTGGCCAAAGGAAATTGCTCATCATGAGCTGCAATTTCACCTTTGGCCACAATGTTTTCAAAAGTCGTCTGCTGCTATTGCGTCAAAATGTATCTGCAGGTGGGAAAGGGTTAAAATGCATGGCACACTTAATATCAGTCGCATTTTTAAGATAATTTTATCGTTGCGTATACAGCTTTACTGTTACGAAATAGTTGATTAATTCCTACACATTGTAAATGTATAATTTAGGTAAATAAATGTTTTATAGCGTTTTCGAGGCGATGTTGCATTTTATTTTGCATAAACTTTTTTTCACAACATCTTTGTCAGCACCAACATAGATGCTTTAGTCCACATCAACTAGACGGTTTATCAATGTCTTTCATTTATAGGTATCAAAAAGAGGCTATTTAGAATGCAATAGGTTTGATAACCCTACAGAACTAAAAATCACACTTAGTTAAACACTTTTAAAATGTAAACAACAGCAAAGGGTTGAGAATGTTCCAACTTTGTGTCCGAAAGTATGGGTTAAAAGATAAGATTATTAGATGGCCAGATTTGTGAACAGGTCCGTTGGACCCAGTAAAAAAATTGTGAATGGGTTAATCGACAAACAATTACATAAGGAAATTTATTACGTATGTGTTTTTGGAAATATATAAACAGTCCTTGAACTAAATGTTCGAAAATAGGTACGGTTCGAGAACAGGGACCTGTAAGATCATAATGTTGTTAATTGTTTGACGCCGCTTTCAACAATTGCAGGGTTCGACACTAACTTTTTTTTCAACTAGCCCGGTCGGGCTAGTAGATGCAGAACCTACTAGCCCTGACCCAAGTTTCATGTGCCCTGACCAAGTTATATTAAAATCTTTATATTTATTATGCAACTTGTTTGTTTCTTGTGTGTGGAGATGCGCAAATATGATTTATTCTAAATAGGCTTAATACTATATTAAATAAACTGTTTTGGACTGATAATAGTATGATGCAATTATGAATAAACAATATTATAAAGCCATTGTATAGTTTCTTGTCTTTTACTCCGACCTCTCAAAATTAAAACAAAATCATATTTAAAGTATGAACACTTGTGATTAACTTCTTGTTAATAGACTTAACATTGCTGGCTACCCCTTCATGCTTTACTGATACATGTACCTTTGAAATAAGTCAATCATATATAAAACAGGAAAATTCAAATGAAACATCTCTTAGTCTATGATGAAAAACAAACATCAGAAGAGAAAACATTAATGATTACAAACTTGAAAGTGCTAAATCATTATCTTTTATCTAACACTTGCCACATTTATAAAATTGAATCAGTGTAATTAACAACTTGTTCATAGCCAAGTAGAGCAACTCTTTTTTTCAGAGATCAGTCTCAGTTCCTATATGATCTCCTCGGGATCATCAAAACCTGGTCGTCTTGCCCTCTGTCCACTATGCCACCACATAGCAAGAGCCCTTTCAGCATTATAGTCTGATGGATGTGGACCCTGAAGTGAGATTGCCATGAGATAATTCAACATTTGGATGTTCAATTTGGCCCTCCAATCTGATTTAATGCGTGCCATTGCTGAAAATCCTCTCTCACACACAGCACTTGAAACTGGGATGCACAAAATAATCTCCACGAGCATAATCACATTTTTGAAGGTCTCTTTTAAGTTTGGATTGGTGAAAAGCCTGTTGTAGAATTCTTGAACACTCATGTTTCTTGGTTGTCTTCTCATGTGCACTTTTAGGGCAGGCCATTCTGACCGTTTCAGATGCTCAATGTCACATCCCATTCTATTCAGAACTGGTGCGTAGTAGTCACAAAGAGCAGTCACTTCGTTCTCTCCAAACACGGCTGTTTCCTGTTCAGTCTCAGGTAGATTGACTGGGTAGAATACTTGCATGTCTTTCAGTAGATGATCGGAGTCTATGTCGCCGATCCTCTGGTTGATGTGATCAATGACCAGGTCAATAAGGGTATTCTGGCGCTCTTTCAACCGGTCTGGAGTTAATGTTGGTTTACTGAGTTTAACTCCATGGAACTTCCCTTCAGCATCTACAGTGTCAAGAAATTTCTGCAGATATTCCCCCGACCTGTGTTTCTGAGCGATTAGCTGTAGACATGCAGTTTCCATGGCCTCTGTTGCTTCTGGAAGGCCACACCTATCTTCCTGAAACTTAAGTGAGAGCTCACTCAAAACAGAAAGTACATCTTTCAGGAAATGCATATAATGCAGAAGATTGTAAGATTTCAGATGCCTAAGTATGTTTTTTGCACGGCTCTGAACATCTACTGTGCCAATCTTGCCCTCCACAGTGTTTTCAAAATGAGCTACAAACACACAATATTGCTTTAGCAATACCTTCAGACTGCTACTAAGATGGGGCATCCACCTTGTGCCTTGAAGGTTAACAGGCTTTATCATTTTTTCCTCCATTGCTTCTGCTAGCATCTGTAGCTCCCTCAGGGCTTTAGGACTATAATGATAGTGCTTATGCAGATTAAGGAGGACAGACCTCAAATCCAGAAGTACTTTTGCATCCCTTTCCTTCATTGCATCCAGTGCACCTAATTCCAGACGATGGCTTACACAGTGCATAGTTACAAGGTGGGGAACTTGATCTTTCAAGAGTTTTGTCACACTGTGCCGTTTTCCCAGGTTGACACTGGCACCGTCCGATCCCGTTGCAATCAGTTTCTCCTTCCAGTTCCAGCCTTCTGCGTCAACACTTTCCAAAGCCGACTCGATTCCAGCCAGCACACCTTCAGCATGAGCATGTTCGATGCTGACAATACTGACGAAGACATTTCTTGGGATTCCTTCATCCACAACACGGGCATAGACTATTTCGTTTTCACATACTGCCACATCTGTAGCCCCATCAAACATGATTGAAAGAACTCTGGCATTTTTCATCAATGCAACTGTGTTAGCTTGAATGTCTCTGAAGATATATTCCATGAAGCGCCTACATGCTTGATCAGTCAAGTAAGTGCTGGGCAGGTCAACTCCATTTTTTGATTGTAGAGTCAACAGATCTGGATACAAGGCAAATGGGAGTTCTCTTTTAGCAACAAAGTAAGCTGTGTTGAAACAGGCACTTAATTTCTTTTTCTGGTCATCATTTAACTTTCTTACAGCTATGTCTAATGGCCCAATAACTGCTGGCTGTAACCCATCATTTGATGCTGATGAAGAAGCAGTGACTTCTCCCGTGAACGAACAGTGGACGGTCACATTCTTGTCTTGCATGAGTTTTATGTCATATCTATTTTTACAAGTCATGTGGACAGTAGACTCTGCATGTTGTTTGATTGCATCGATTCTGTAATTGTTAGTTCCTTTGACAAATCTGCCCTCATTCTCAAACTGTCTGCATGACGCACAATACATATAATCTTCTTCTTCATTGTACTCAAGCCATTTAAACTCTTCACGCCATTTCGGGAGAAATTTCCTCGTCCTTTTTTCTTTCTCATATGATTTCTTACTTTCCTCTTTTCCTTTCTGTTTCTTACCTGAGGAATCCCCTCCTCCAGCAGTGAACCCAAACTTTAACAGCGACATATCTCTAAGTCTTGCATCTCGAAAGGGGAAATCTACGTTGACAAATCGGCAAATGCGGTTGTCGTATGACAACAAAATGGAAATGAGTCTCAAATGTCGCAATATTGTTTCACATAAAATAGGATCGACTTTCAATTGAAATGTGCAAAATATCTAGCTAGCACTCGTTACATGCGTATATTATCGTATGCATCGATTAGATAATTAACGATGTGTCTAGACCTTTGACAATATTTTACGACATGTTGAAATCCACACAGAGTTAACTCCCTTTACAGTTAGTTCTATCGCTGCATGGAGAATTCTGGAAAACCCGCGTGTTATAAATAATTCGGCAGAAGCCGTCGCGCATGCGCATTACATTAGGTGAATCTTTTTTGTAAAAACAAACTACGGCTTCATCGTTTTTGTGAAAGTGAAACGTATTTTACACGCAGAACTAAATGGAATTTTAAAAGAACATTTCTTATGGGTAAATGTCCCGTTCTTATTGCACACGACCGGTCGGGCATGTTCCTGGGACATTCGCAAGCCCGGACCTGTGTACAGGCAGTGAATGTCGTTCGGACGTGCCTTAGTGTCGAACCCTGAATTGCTTCATTATTACCGCTCTATCAATTGTTCACATATTTTGCAGGGAATACATGTAAGTGAGACCCGTCTGTAATAAGATGGATCTGTCTTTAGACATTTTTTTTTAAGTCGCCTTAGCAGGAAAGTATCCTTCTTCAAAAGTATTTTTCATTAACAAGCTAAAGTATCCTTCTTCAAAAGTATTTTTCATTTATAACAAGCTAAATGGTTTGCTGAGAACCCCTGCAGCCTCTTTCATTATGCTTGAATGGAAACAATATTGACCAGCCTTGAAGATATTTAAGTAAGGCAGGTGTTCAAGCACGGTTGTGTGGTCCAAAGCTTATTTCGTGACTGCTGTGCCATTGTAATATTTGTATGCGATGTCGAAAATTGATATTTACCAAACTGGGTCCTCTCCTGGATGAAGAATAGCAAAAGAGGCTACATTTTATCAGTTTCGAGAACATGTGTTTTTACTCTCTCAAACAATTTCTTCGTACAGACAAATTCTGATAAGAATTAGAACTAAAGTCCTGCTCTTTTCAGAGTTATTAATCATATTTACCTGAAGTTGAAGTTGAAGACGCCATGTTTCTTTTCGGATTACGAGTTGACTGCTAAATCCCGGTGTGCTTACGGTATATACCGAACTGTTGAAAGTACGGGACCGACATAATAAGCGCGTATTTTAATACTATGTTTTTTCTAAATTCACAAATCTCAAACATTTCCAATATCAATTTGTGTTACTCTGGAATTTAGAGGGTTTTACAAATCAAAGTTAGAATTAATTCTGAATAGTTAGTGAATATTAGACAAGATAAAAATTAAATTCAAAATTCGCACAAGGATTGTAGGTGTCACTAAACAGAGTCCGGTAGAGTCTGGTTGTCAAATATGTTTTGTTGTGATTTTGTATTGAAACTGGGACAACTAATACTTATAATCTCATTAGTGGTCCCAGATTGAAATGAATAAAAGTAAGTGTTATTGTATCATATAGATATGAAATTAAGTGTTATTGTATCATATAGATCTAAAATTAAGTGTTATTGTATCATATAGATATAAAAAAATTAAGTGTTATTGTATCATGTAAATAATTAACACTTAATTTTATTCATTTCAATACAAAAACACATAAATAAAAATAATCATGTACTTGTCTATTTTAGGCAAATACACGATTCTTTTTTATTTATATGATACAATATCACTTAATTGTATTCATTTCAATACTGATGACTCTAAAGTCTATGGAACGCCGAATCTACATAAACTCAAATATTTAAAGAGCTCTTCAAATAATTAGAGATCTCTCCAATTGAATTAATGATATCATCAATTCAATTGGAGAGCTCTCTAATTGATTTGCAGACCTCTCTAATTCAATTGAAGATATCTCCAAATCAACAATTCATTTGTTGCTCTCACTAATTGAATTAGAGAGCTCTCCAAATCAATTGGATATATATTTAATTCAATTAGAGAGAGCAACAAATGAATTGGAGATATCTCCAATTCTTCCAAATTAAACATATCCATAATTGATTTGGAGATATCTCCAATTGATTTGAAGATATCTCTAATTGATTTGGAGATATCTTCAATTAAGTTGATTTGGAGATATCTTCAATTGAATTAGAGAGCTCTCCAATTCAATTGAAGAGCTCTTCAATTGAATTAATGATATCATCAATTCAATTGGAGAGCTCTTCAAATATTTGAGTTTACGTAGATTTGCGTTCCCTCTTCAAATATTTAGAGAGCTCTTCAAATGATTAGAGAGCTCTCCAATTGAATTACTGATATCATCAATTCAATTGGAGAGCTCTCTAATTGATTTGCAGACCTCTCTAATTCAATTGAAGATATCTCCAAATCAACAATTCATTTGTTGCTCTCACTAATTGAATTAGAGAGCTCTCCAAATCAATTGGAGATATCTTTAATTCAATTAGAGAGAGCAACAAATGAATTGGAGATATCTCCAATTCTTCCAAATTAAACATATCCATAATTGATTTGGAGATATCTCCAATTGAATTGCAGAGCTCTCCAATTGATTTGAAGATATCTCTAATTGATTTGGAGATATCTTCAATTAAGTTGATTTGGAGATATCTTCAATTGAATTAGAGAGCTCTCCAATTAAATTGAAGAGCTCTTCAATTGAATTAATGATATCATCAATTCAATTGGAGAGCTCTCTAAATATTTGAAGAGCTCTTCAAATATTTGAGTTTATGTAGATTTGGCGTTCCATAAAAGTCTTTTTAAAATGAGAATTAAATCACCAAGCCATGCCCAGTACAGATTGCAGCATGTTTTTGTTGTAGCTAATTAATTGGTCAACGGATGATCTCTATTTTCCCAGATATATTCAAAGTCATGTTAAAATTGATCACTTTATAATCAAAATGTCACCCACGCGTCGTTTTCAACATGTTTCCAGTTACATTATCATGCCAGCATGTACATACACGTACCAATGCGTGTCTTCGCTCTCCCACACTAGTAATTCATACACAACATAGACGGTGTCTGATTTTCCAATTGAAAATGCTTCAGATGTGCCAAAAGCAATTGCTGTACATATAATTAATAGTCTAGTCAAGTTATGATTTGACCCACCACTAATCGCTATGTCTTTTCATTGGCTTAGCGACCCAGATCAACTAATTCGCAATGTTTTTTCATTGGCTGAGCTACGATCTACGACCCGGATCAACCAATTGTCTCTCCCTTACAGAATGAACACCTTTTTGTGAACTACTCGCGAACAATGTGTGAATATATTGTGAACACTAGTGTTCGCAGATATCATTCGCAGATTGTTCACAGCTTATGCGAATAATCCGCGCACACCTATGACCGCTATTCGCAATATGTTCACAAAAAAGGAATTGTTCGCAGAATGTTAACAGTTATAACTTACAAAATGATAAAGTTAACACAATGTTCACAATTAGAACATATAAAACGGTCAGTTTGTCAAAAGAAAACATTTCAATTCGCAGAATGTTCACATTTAACTCGCGGAATGTTCACATAAAGGACTTTATTGCTGACATGGAATAGAATTTGTGGAAAACACTTTGTTAATTGTCTCTGTTTACAATATGTTCACAACTGCGACTTGTAAAATTCCACTAATCCGTCCCACAAAGATTAACATATATAGTTAACCAGTAAATGACTTCCATTTTAATATTTGGCAAGAAACAGTTACTTTGTTCAGAGCTTTAACAAATTAATTTAACGACGCAATTGTTAAATATCGGACATTTTGTTTATAACAACGGACGCGGGAAAAGATTGGATAACATTTCGTGGAGTTTAGAGAAGGTAAGTTCATGTGTGAACAGTATAAATTATAATAATAATTAGTTTTCGCGAACCTGCGCGCTCGAATGACCGATTCTAAGGAATCTAAAAACTGTCTGAATGACAAGATTTTCTCTCGTTTTGCGACGAGTTGGAAGTCTGATGGACTATAGATAATCTGGATGGTTTTGTTGCCGTCTGGAAGACAGGCAAGGAATACAGATTTGATGGAAATCGATCCAACATCTGATCAACGTAACGATTACTGACCTATTTCCCGATGGGACAATAGGGTCTTTGTTTACACGATTATCTAGTTGTTAATTCGAGTTGACATGTCATTATTTCGAGTTGACATGTCATTATTTCGAGTGGACATGATCAAAGTATTACTGTTATCATTAAATTGTTTAACAAAAATCAAATTTAATAACGAGGACGTAAATTGTTTTTTTTAGATAGTGGAAACAACGTGGTGCCATGGAAAACGTGGTTGAATGCGAGAGCGGAAATGGCGACGCCGCGCATGCGTCTAGCGACGTTTATTGATCTACAATTGTTCACATTTATTGTTCGCATATTGTTAACATTTAGTGGTTCACAGTTCACGATTTGTTCACATGTATTAATCGCAAATTGTTCACATGTACTGTTCGCGAATTGTTAACATTTACTATTCGCAAATTGTTCACATCTACTATTCGCGATGTGTTCACATTTACTATTCGCAAATTGTTCACATCTACTATTCGCAAATTGTTCACATTTACTATTCGCAAATTGTTCACATATACTATTCGCAAATTGTTCACATTTACTATTCGCAAATTGTTCATATCTACTATTCGCAAATTGTTCACATATACTATTCGCAAATTGTTCACATCTACTATTCGCAAATTGTTCACATATACTATTCGCAAATTGTTCACATTTACTATTCGCATTTTGTTAACATTTACTATTCGCAAATTGTTCACATATACTATTCGCAAATTGTTCACATTTACTATTCGCAAATTGTTAACATTTACTATTCGCATTTTTATGCCCCCGGAATCTCCGATTCGGTGGGCATATAGTTTTTGGCCTGTCTGTTGGTTGGTTGGTCTGTTGGTCTGTCTGTCTGTCTGCACAAAAAAACCTTTAACCTTGGCCATTACTTTTGAACCATAACAGGTACGGCTACCATATTTCACATGTGTATTCCTTGTGACATGACCTTTCTGTCAGTACCAACATTTTTGACCTTGCGACCTTGACCTTTGACCTAGAGGTTGCCATTCTCGAAAAAAACTTTAACCTTGGCCATTACTTTTGAACCATAACAGATACGGCTACCATATTTCACATGTGTATTCCTTGTGACATGACCTTTCTGTCAGTACCAACATTTTTGACCTTGCGACCTTGACCTTTGACCTAGATGTTGCCATACTAAAAAAAAACTTTAACCTTGGCCATTTCTTTTGAACCATAACAGGTACGGCTACCATATTTCACATGTGTATTCCTTGTGACATGACGTTTCTGTCAGTACCAACATTTTTGTCCTTGCGACCTTGACCTTTGACCTAGATGTTGCCATTCTCGAAAAAAACTTTAACCTTGGCCATTACTTTTGAACCATAACAGATACGGCTACCATATTTCACATGTGTATTCCTTGTGACATGACCTTTCTGTCAGTACCAACATTTTTCACCTTGCGACCTTGACCTTGACCTAGATGTTGCCATTCTCGAAAAAAACTTTAACCTTGGCCATTTCTTTTGAACCATAACAGGTATGGCTACCATATTTCACATGTGTATTCCTTGTGACATGACCTTTCTGTCAGTACTTTGCGACCTTGACCTTGACCTAGATGTTGCCATTCTCGAAAAAAACTTTAACCTTGGCCATTACTTTTGAACCATAACAGGTATGGCTACCATATTTTACATGTCAGTACCAACATTTTTGACCTTGCGACCTTGACCTTTGACCTAGATGTTGCCATTCTCGAAAAAAACTTTAACCTTGGCCATTACTTTTGAACCATAACAGATACGGCTACCATATTTCACATGTGTATTCCTTGTGACATGACCTTTCTGTCAGTACCAACATTTTTGACCTTGCGACCTTTACCTTTGACCTAGATGTTGTCATTCTCATTTTTTTTTTTAACCTTCCCCACTACTTTTGAACAATAACAGGTAATGCTACCATATTTCACATGTGTATACCTTGCGACCTTGACCTTTGACCTAGATGTTGCCATTGGGGGGCATCAGTGTTTCACAAACACATCTTGTTTTAACATTAAGTGATCTCCATTTGTACAGTTAGTTCACAATTTGTTCACAATTTGAATTCGCAGATAATCTAATTTGCATGTGAAAAGTGAACATTCTGGGAACATTCTGTGAATGAAATTTTAAAAGAAGACACATGTTCGCATTTAGTTCGCAAAATATTTACATATTATTCACAATAACTGTTCACATTATATGCATTTTTTCTGTAAGGGAGCTGTTTTGTCAGTGGCTGAGCTACGATCTACGACCCGGATCAACCAATTGTCTCTGTTTTGTCAGTGGCTGAGCTACGATCTACGACCCAGATCAACCAATTAGCTATGTGTTTTGAGCGGTAGAGCTACGATCTACGACCCAGAACAACTATGCAATACGCCATGTTTTTTAAATGGCTGAGCTATGATCTACGACCCAGATCATCCACCGTTCTATGGTTTGTCAGTGGCAGAGCTACGATCTACGACCCAGATCAACTCATTAGCTTTTTGTGTTTTGAGTGGTTGAGCTACGATCTACGAACCAGATCAACCCATTAGCTTTTTGCGTTTTGAGTGGTTGAGCTACGATCTACGAACCAGATCAACCCATTAGCTTTTTGTGTTTTGAGTGGTTGATGTACGATCTACGACCATGATCAACCAATAGCTCAGTCACTATAAAAACATGGGGTTTTGGTTGATATGGGTCGTAGATCGTAACTCAACCACTCAAAACACATAGCGAATTGGTTGATCTGGGTCATGGCTCGAAGCTCAACCATTCAAAGCACAAAGCTTATTGGGGGATCTGGGTCGTAAATCGTAGCTCAGCCACTGACAAAACATACAAAATGTATTGATCTGGGTCGTAGATAGTAGGTCAGGCATGTTAAAAACATGGCTAATTGGTTTATTTGAGTCGTAGATCGTAGCTCAATCACTCAAAACACAGCGAATTGGTTGATCTTGTTCGTAGATCGTAGGTCAGCCACTGAAAACACATAGCGAATTGGTTGATCTGGGTCGTAGTTCGTAGCTCAGCCACTGACAAAACATAGAATATTGGTTAATCTAGGTCGAAGATCGTAGCTCAGCCACTGACAAAATATGGCATATTGGTTGATCTGGGTCGTAGATCGTAGCTCAGCCACTGAAAAAACATTGCACATTGGTTGATCTGGGTCGTATATCGTAGCTCAGCCACTGAAAAAACATGGCGTATTGATTGATCTGGGTCGTAGATCGTAGCTCAACGACTCAAAACACATAGCGAATTGGTTGATCTGAGTCGTAGATCGTAGCTCAACCACTCAAAACACATAGCGAATTGGTTGATCTGGGTCGTAGATCGTAGGTCAGCCACTCAAATCACATAGCGAAGTGGTTGATCTGGCTCGTAGATCGTAGCTCAGCCACTGACAAATCATAGAAATTGGTTAATCTGTGTCGTAGATCGTAGCTCAGCCACTGATAACACATAGCTAGGGAGTTGGTTGATCTGTGTCGTCAATCGTAGCTCAGCCAATAATAATAATAATATTAATAATAATATCTTTATTTTTTGAAGGGAACATCTAAGACACATACAGACAATTTAACAATGGCTATACATATCTTATTTGCATATGGCCTTCAATAATATTGTAACACACACAAACATTACATTTAACAACATGCAACTTTTAATGAAAAATTATGGCATGAAATACAAATAGAATTAATTTTCAATCATGTGAAGACAGACACTCCAACTATTTTAAACACAATTCTTAACATAATAACGGCAAGTAATCAAGATAGTGTTAGTATATGGAACCTTTTCCAGAAGGTATTTCTTATAATTTCGTTTGAGTGATACAATATATAGACGTTGAGTGCTTTAAATGTGATGGAATGCTATTCCAGACTTAAAAACCAAAATATCGAAATAAATTTAACATGTAATTTGTTCTAGGTTTGTAGGTCAATTCTTAATTGTTATTGGATTGTGAGCGTAGAGTGTGATATTTTTTTTCCGAAAAAATTAAAATGTCATTCATGTATATTGGTGCCAAATTGTGAACGATCTTGTAAATCAGCAAGGCGATGTGATAGCGACACCTATCGTCAAAAGACAGCCACTGCAAGTCATGGAAAAGATCCGTTTTGGTAAACCCGCGAGATTTTGCAAGTATTATTCTTGCCTGAATTTGAAGATATCTTATTTTTGTATGTATTACCTCCATGTCCCCAGACTACACATCCATAATCAAACACTGGGAGTATATAGGAGTTATAATATAGTAATTTCTTTTTCTGAATAAGATAGTTATACTATTTGTCAATAGCGCTATTTTAGTGTTTAATTTTCTGCATACAGAATCAATTTGTGCATGCCAATTTAACTTTTTATCTACATAAACACCCAAGATTTTTTGAATAGAAACATTCATCAGTGGTTGATTGTTGACTTTTAACTGAAGGGGGCTCAATGAGGTCAGTTAATATGATGATACAATAGTCATACAAGTTGACTTTGATGGATTAAGGGACATGTTGTTTACTTTGCACCATTCCATGATATAGCTTATGTTTTCTTGTAGCTTGTCTTGTACATTACATAACTGGAATCCGGAAGCGTACAAAGTTGAATCGTCTGCGTATAAGTCTTTGTTAACATCACGGCCTTTTAACGAAATGTATGATTGAAATTTTTTTATTGATATTTCAGAAAAATTATAAAGTTTGAATTAATGTAAGAGAATTCGATGGTCCACCAAATCAAAAGCTTTTCTTAGATCCAGACTCACAGTGCCTTCTAACATTCCTTCATCTTCCTCTTTCAAACATGTATCAAAGAGTCTTACTAGCGCCGTATTGCAGGAATGATTTTTACGAAATCCCGATTGTGTTCGATGTAGAATGTTCGTTTTAGTGAAATAAGCCGGAATTTGTTGAGCAATATGTCTTTTGATTATTTTTGAAAGTGTTGGTGATATAGAGATTGGGCGGTAGTTGTTAGGGTCGTCCTTATCTCCAGTTTTACAGATAGGTATTACCTTCGCGCTTTTAAAACGTCAGGAAATGTGCCTGTTAAGTAACATAAGAGGGGGGAAATGTCCGCACGATGTAGGGCTCGAACCCACTACCCCCATACCACTAGCTTGGCGCTCTAACCAACTGAGCTAACCGGGCAATCATGTCTTGCCACTACATCCAGACACTACACTCCTCCCCCTCTTAACTTTTTGGGAGCCATGCATAAACCTCAGCAACTCCATCAGCGCATCCAGGCGCATTCCAGTTTACTTCTGACACCATTAAAAAACATAGCGAATTGGTTGATCTGGATCGTAGCTTCATGGTTGAAAACGAGTTTTCAAAGCAGTAATCGATATATATATATATATATATATATATATAGTTTAAATGGTGTTAATACGACTTTATTTCGCGTTATTACGCCTTTTTCCGCGTTATTACGACTTTATTTTCGCGTTACTACGCCTTTCTTGCGCATAATTACGCCTTTTATTAGCGTTGTTACGCCTTTATTTCGTGTTATTACGACTGTATTTTCGCGTAACTACGCCTTTCTTTCGCGTAATAACTCCTTTTATTAGCGTTAATACGCCTTTGTTTAGCGTTATTACGCCTTTATTTCGCGTTATTACGCCTTTATTTTCGCGTTATTACGCCTTTATTTCGCGTTATAACGCTTTTTATGAGCGTTTATACGACTTTATTTTCGCGTTACTACGCCTTTCTTGCGCATAATTACGCCTTTTATTAGCGTTGTTACGCCTTTATTTTCGCGTTATAATGCCTTTATTCCGCTTTACTAATGCTATACTAAATATACAGTAAAATAAAATAAGTGGAGCATTTTTTTATATTGACTATTTTGACCATTTCATTTTCAGAATGATTTCATGCAATCTAAAAATTGGCATAACTCGATCAATGTACATCCAAAATGAGCATAAATGGTATCTTTATCCATGTTTTAATTGTTTACCTCTCATTAAATTGGTGTACCCCTACCCTGAAGTCCGACAGCCTTTTTACCAAAAATGGGAAAATATCAATGTTTGAGAAAAACTCATCATAGCTAATCTTTAAACACACACTATCTTTCTCTTTGAATGTTTTCTACTTCATGTGATTCATAATTGTGCTGAAAGAGGACCAAAACCAGCACTGAGTCATAGTTCTGAGGAACATCAGTTATTTATAGATTATAATTGTCCTCCGTTTCTCTCCACATAAACCCCTGCACTCACTACATGCTACTGTGCACTCCAAACCAATGCTGCGACAACCACACCTCTTGTTTGAACAATCCCCTTTACAAGAGCACCTCACAAGCTTAATGCGATACTCGGGTGCAAGTGACCTTGCAACACCCAGGTCTGAATGAACTGGTGTCATTCTAACATCAGTCATTTTCCAATCCCATTCAAGTGGATCCAATAAGTGTCCTTTCCTTTCAGTTCGTGAATTGCATTGTTCACCTCTGCACACACATGACTGGACATCACCCGTACCAAGCGTTGCGTATCCGTCATATACCCCGCCCTCTAGTAAGGCCGCCTGATTTCAAACTCCCCATGAGTACTTGCTCGATTACAAGGTCTTTTGAAAGACCAGCCCAGAATCGATCTGATCGGCGAACAACATGTAGGCCCTGGATGAATCATTCATATACTTCAGGATTTTGTTGGGCAGTTCTCCAGCTGTAGATATATGCGAAGTGATTTTGTGTAGCGATTATGTCCAGAAGCTGCCATATATGGTAACATTCTGTATAAGATCTGTACGTTGAGCAACCAATCAACTGTACTTTCTGAACTCAAGAACAAACGTACAATGTCAACCATCTCTTCTTTTGTCAATGGCACCAAGTACTTGGGACGACTCTATATCAGCTTTAGAAAATGTACCGTCGACCAGTCTATCGTAAAGAACACCAACTTCCCTAAGTTCACTGGGAATAGTCACCTCATCTTCAGCAGGATCAATTATGTGTTTTACATCCACCTGAAATGTAAGTATGGCATCGAGAACTGCATCGATGAGAAGGTGTCCACGTATTGCACGGGACACAGCTTTACCACTCATCATGTGGGCTGTAGTGTTGCTTGCGAAGACAAGCTCGAACAGTTCTTTCACACCAGTACCAGTCATCAGGTGCCCAATGCATCCAAGAAATCTCATGAGAGTGTGAAAGCCACCTAATCAGAGGACAACTAAACGAAGTTTACTGTTCACTGGCTCACTCTGGACTATTGTCAGGACTGGTTTGACATCATAACGGCGTGTATGAGCACAAACAAAATGCACAGTTGAGTAAATACAGGTGAGATCGCTGGTATTTAGATCTATCATTGGAAGGAACACAACTGATGCCTGCCCGTGATGCTCCCCATGATTTACCATGTGCATCATTCCTGTCCAAGACGGCCATTGGGATCGCACGTATATGTTTCCTTTTATCTATTGAGAGTTTACTTATGTGTGCCCATATGATAGGTAAAATTCGTATGTCACGAAATTGTAGCTTGAGGTCAAATGTTTTAAAATATTCTGGTAAATTCACTGTTTGAAACACATTCAGGTAGGTAAACCACCTGTATTTCTCACAATAACATTCAGGTAGGTAAACCACCGGTATTTCTCCCAATATCATCTAGGTAGGTAAACCACCGGTTTTTCTCACAACATCATTTAGGTAGATAAACCACCGGTATTTCTCACAGTAACATTCAGGTAGATAAACCACCGGTTTTTCTCACAACATCATTTAGGTAGATAAACCACCGGTATTTCTCACAGTAACATTCAGGTAGGTAGACCACCGGTATTTCTCACAATCCCATTCAGGTAGGTAAACCACTGGTATTTCTCACAGTATCATTTAGGTAGGTAAACCACTGGTATTTCTCACAGTATCATTTAGGTAGGTAAACCATCGGTATTTCTCACAATCCCATTCAGGTAGGTAAACCACTGGTATTTCTCACAGTATCATTTAGGTAGGTAAACCACTGGTATTTCTCACAGTATCATTTAGGTAGGTAAACCATCGGTATTTCTCCCAATCACATTCAGGTAGGTAAACCATCGGTATTTCTCACAGTATCATTTAGGTAGGTAAACCACCGGTATTTCTCACAATCCCATTCAGGTAGGTAAACCACTGGTATTTCTCACAGTATCATTTAGGTAGGTAAACCACTGGTATTTCTCACAGTATCATTTAGGTAGGTAAACCACCGGTATTTCTCACAGTATCATTTAGGTAGGTAAACCATCGGTATTTCTCCCAATCACATTCAGGTAGGTAAACCATCGGTATTTCTCCCAATCACATTCAGGTAGGTAAACCATCGGTATTTCTCCCAATCACATTCAGGTAGGTAAACCATCGGTATTTCTCCCAATCACATTCAGGTAGGTAAACCATCGGTATTTCTCCCAATCACATTCAGGTAGGTAAACCACCGGTATTTCTCCCAATCACATTCAGGTAGGTAGACCACCGGTATTTCTCACAATCCCATTCAGGTAGGTAAACCACTGGTATTTCTCACAGTATCATTTAGGTAGGTAAACCACTGGTATTTCTCACAGTATCATTTAGGTAGGTAAACCATCGGTATTTCTCCCAATCACATTCAGGTAGGTAAACCATCGGTATTTCTCCCAATCACATTCAGGTAGGTAAACCATCGGTATTTCTCCCAATCACATTCAGGTAGGTAAACCACCGGTATTTCTCCCAATCACATTCAGGTAGGTAAACCACCGGTATTTCTTACAGTAACATTCAGGTAGGTAAACCACCGTTATTTCTTATCATTCAGGTAGGTAAACAAACTACCGGTATTTCTCACAAAAACATTCAGGTAGGTAAACCACCAGTATTTCTCCCAATCACATTCAGGTAGGTAAACCATCGGTATTTCTCACAAAAACATTCAGGTAGGTAAACCACCGGTATTTCTCACAATAACATTCAGGTAGGTAAACCACCGGTATTTCTTACAGTAACATTCAGGTAGGTAAACCACCGTTATTTCTTCACATTCAGGTAGGTAAACCATCGGTATTTCTCCCAATCACATTCAGGTAGGTAAACCACCGGTATTTCTCACAATAACATTCAGGTAGGTAAACCACTGGAATTTCTTATCATTCAGGTAGATAAACCATCGGTATTTCTCACAATAGCATTCAGGTAGGTAAACCACCGGTATTTCTTAAAACAACATTCAGGTAGGTAAACAAACTACCGGTATTTCTCACAATAACATTCAGGTAGGTAAACCACCGGTATTTTTCACAATAACATTCAGGTAGGTAAACCATCGGTATTTCTCACAATCAGACCGGTATTTCTCACAATCACACCGGTATTTTTCACAATAACATTCAGGTAGGTAAACCACCGGTATTTCTCACAATAACATTTAGTTAGGTAAACCACCGGTATTTCTCATAGTAACATCCAGGTAGGTAAACCACCGGTATTTCTCATAGTAACATTCAGGTAGGTAAACCACCGGTATTTCTCACAATAACATTCAGGTAGGTAAACTACCGGTATTTATCACAACATCATTTAGGTAGATAAACCACCGGTATTTCTCTCAATAACATTCAGGTAGGTAAACCACCAGTATTTCTCACAATAACATTCAGGTAGATAAACCACCGGTATTTCTCCCAATCACATTCAGGTAGGTAAACCACAAGTATTTCTCACAATAACATTCAGGTAGGTAAACTACCGGTATTTCTCACAACATCATTTAGGTAGGTAAACCACCGGTATTTCTCCCAATCACATTCAGGTAGGTAAACCACCGGTATTTCTCACAGTAACATTCAGGTAGGTAAACCACCGGTATTTCTCACAGTAACATTCAGGTAGGTAAACCACCGGTATTTCTCACAGTAATATTTAGGTAGGTAAATATTGGTATTTCTCCCAATCACATTCAGGTAGGTAAACCACCGGTATTTCTCACAATAACATTCAGGTAGGTAAACCACTGGTATTTCTCACAATAACATTCAGGTAGGTAAACCACTGGTATTTCTCACAGTAACATTCAGGTAGGTAAACCACTGGTATTTCTCACAATAACATTCCACGCATTGTTACATTTGACATCAAGGAAACGAACGAACATTTTATTATAGTGACATATGTTATTTACATCATGTTGAAAGCGTTGTTATGTTATTTTTCAAATCAAGTCAAATCAATACATTTATTGATAATACAGGTTGGCCCAATTTATTATACAATACATATAAAATACATACACAATACAGTATGAATAGAATATAATATAATATATCAGCTAGTTTATTCATTGTTGGGAGGTGATTATTATGTAATAATCTCTTTCCTATGCGATTACCTGCTGACCCAAATGGAATATGCCCTATAACATTTAATTATACAGGAACTGTTTTATACATACGCTAATCAATACAGTGCGATGAAATCAAAGTTAAATCTACCTAATAGTCTTTTCATTCACAATCAGTTGAATGAGGAATATAGTATCTACACTTTATTTTCAAACTGAAAATGTATTTGCGTATTTTGAGTTGAATTTCATCTTAAGCAATACAAATATTCCTGCAGTAAACATTATTATGTGTATTCCTACGCGCCACGCTCGAGATACATACACGAACTAGGTCAATTCGAGGACTGACCGTGTCATAATAAAATAGAACAAATCGACATTCTGTAGTGAAAGAAAATTATACATTGTTCTTATAAAGTTATATAATTCAATGTGTAAACAGCATCATTGTTTAGATCTATAATGAAGTATTTGAATTATTTTCATACTTTACTTTACCATTATATGATGAGGGATGTTACAGGAACGTATATAGTTCTACGTTCCAGATGTTTCATACCACTGCCTATACGCAATTCGACAATGTCGGACATTATTTGTATAAACCAATTATTTGATGAACGATTTTCCATAATTTTGTCCATATGTTTTCAAACTCATCCGCTGCAGACTTGTTGTATTTGGGGAAAGGGTTAATTTTAATTGCTGTTATTGCCAGTAATATTTCAGTGGGGGAAATGTGGGGTAAAATCAAAGCGTAATTTTCAAGTTATTTGTTAACTTTTAAAATGATAATAAAGGAACGAAATCATCGGTAAAAATACCAACACACCATAGAATGATTAGTTATATATTTTTTTAAATCAATGACATCGGCCAGTTATCTCCCTTTAATACTCTCTACATCTAGCTAGGTCCTATCATTTGGTTTCCTCTATTTTTATCATTGGTTTCTTTGCACTGGATGGTGCACTTATAATTGCATTTTATTGGCCAACTGTTATTAGATTGATTAGTAATTCCACATTTCTTTTCTTTAAACACTGCTATGTAAATTTTCTCTTTTGAATCATCACTTTAATTAACACATTTATGATTAAAGTGTACAGAGTAATTGCAATATCTCATTGCGAAATAATGATAAAGACAAAGGTTTCCAACTAAAAGGACCTACCAACTATTTGGTCTACCTTGGTCTTTATCTGACAAGGGAGATAATATAATTATCTTAATGTCCCTCATTAGTACTTTCAGAAATGGTTTCGAAATGTTTTCAAAACTGCTGCAAATTTCATAAAACATTGTTGGATAAAGAGAAATTAGGTACAATTGGGTAGTTTCCCCAAAATGTGCTAATCTATCCTTAATTACGACTTTCAGTTATATTCCTTACATTTCCTTTAGTATATTAATTTATAGGTTTTTACATCATTTATATATATTATATATGTATATATATATATTTACTAATTGAAACGTTGTGGGAAAAGGAAAAATTCCCTTTCAGATATTTTCAAAATCGTCTGCAGCAGGTTTCTAATATTTACCTCATACTTTTTTAAACACATATTTTCCTTGAAAGTAGTTTAATGCATTAAATACTTGCAGACGCAACATTTAGAGTCCTGGGATAAATTCTTATGTTTTGTCACAATGTTGTCAATAGTTGGTGTGCTAGGGAGAAGTGTTAGTTAGCTGGTAATTCGCGAATGGTGTTCCTCCGAACGACTACTCGACTAAATAGTATTAGGGGATTAGGGGGCATTCTAAATGGTAAATTACAGAATGATTATATAAAAAGGATTGATTGGTTGGGTTTTAAAGCCGTTTTCAACAATTGTTCAGTCATATCACGGCGGCCAGTTCATCTATGCATGTGTTGTCTGGCTTTCTCACACAAGTAATCCACACAACATTCTTTCCAAGCAAATGGCTTCTTTTCCAAATAGACTGTTAGCCCATTGGTGAAAGATGAATGACGCTTGTCACATTGACGGAAAGAATCACGGTTGGCCGAGCTTGGATTCGAACTTACAACCGCTTGATTGACAGCCCGCTTCGCTACCGACTGATTTACCGGGGAAAAGGAGAAAGATGTGGAAATCACTTTTCCTGAATTGGTATGGTAAAATCGAACTCATGCATACTGGATAAACACCCTAACATGTTGCCTCTTTAGATATTGTACATGGCATGTAGCTCTTGAAAAATAATGTTGTGGGAAAAGAAGCCTTTGGTTTTAATATGCATTGGGTGTCTCTTAACAATTCGTTTCAATCAATCAGATTTTATCCGAATATCTAATTGTTTTAAATTGTAAATATTTGGAAGTGTTTGAATCCACACTTGACGCGTAATACACATCAAAATAAAATTATTTCTATAAAAATCTGTTCATCGTGAGATGGCATGATATTATTTAAATGTTGTAACACTTTCTTAATGTTCTTGTTATGTGAGAATAGATTTAAATTGAGGGCACACTAATACTTAATTATGCTTTCATGCAAGGAGAAAACATTACGTTCTACGTTGTATCCTCATTCGGGCACAGTTCATCGAACATTGTTGCAAATGTAAAATTATTCATGTCTTCATATTTTCATTCATAGCATTTGTATACGTTCATTTATAGCATTTGTTCACTTGTGAAAGCAATTTTGAAAGACAGTGGCTAACATAGATTTTTTTTGTGACGAGCAAGTTCTCCTATTGTTATATTGCCGTGTCGATATGCTCTGATAATTGTGTAAAAAAAAATCCCCGCTTTCAATGACTTTTCATGCTTATGTGTATATATGTGTGTGTGTGTGTGTGTGTGTGTGTGTATATATATATATATATATATATATATATATATATATATATATATATGGGCCGATCCATGAGAAAACCGGTGAAAGTGACAAAGCATAAGAATGACGTAATCATCTCTCAAAGTTTAACGTCATTTGTGTGTGTGTACGCTGAAGTATACTAGCAAGTGTACACAGAGTTTGATTTTGCTAATAAACACCATGTTCATGATGAAATGAAAATCGACATACTGTTACAAGCCGGTTAATCTACCCCATTTATTGGAATAATTTATTAATAATTCAAAACATTCAACAAACACGAGCGTGTAAGATTAGTAAACAGATATATATGTAGATCTATATCAATATTCATTTTAACTTTTTTTTTATTCATAATTTGTGAATCTCCCCTTTCAATGATCCGTTTATGCTTTAGAGTAAACTAAATAAAGTTTCTGAGGTTGATTTGAAATGAATTTTGTGTACCTATTTATTGCCATCACCGTTCAATTAAACTGAATATATATTTAACGCTGTTATGGTGTTATACAAGACTGTATGAAAAAAGTTTATCTGCATCTGCGAAAAGTAAATTGAATAGCATATAGCCCCCTATAGTAGGTTTGACAGTAACATGGTAGATGAAATATGTTCACGCCTGCCTCACCCTTCAGTCAAGTAAATGAAAAGGAAAATTGCCTACACGCGTTTAATTAACCACAATGAGTAATATTTTAAATGAACAACAATGATAAAACTGAAGGGAACAAGATAGGTTCTCGGTGTAAACGGTTTTGACCATAAATGTTCAAAACTTATTAAAAAGATTTCCATTGTTTTAACTAAATGTTTTAGAAGATGTCTGCTGTAGATTTGTTCTATATGAGAAACGGATTGATACAACACATTCAATAAGTTATATACATTTTATAAAAAAAACATGTTTAAGCACCAAAAAGACAAAAACAATATTAACATCTTAAATATATCTACATATTTCAAACAAACACTTCAGAGTGAACTTATAGTATGTGATACATTTATATCACATGATTTAAATTTGAATAAAAATATCATTCCCTTAATCCTCAAAGAATAATAATTGAGAAAACCAACAGTATGGCCTTTGCGTAATGTATCGACCCAGATCAGCCTGCGAAGTCCGCGCAGACTGATCCGGGCCGACATATTCCGTCTCAGGGGGACAAAGGTATAGAGTAATGATTAATTAAACAGAAAATCCACAGGAGGCGAAAAGTGTATTATTGGGTAAGCCTGCGTGGCATTCTTAGGCTGTTCCGGGTCGATACTTTACGTAGAATCCACAGTGTTGGTATTCTCGCGGGACGGCCCATTTTTCATCTGCATTTAAATGAAACTAAAATGATTGAACAGATTTTGAAAACATTGTGGTTTGGAGAAACTGTTCGTTTTGTCACAATGTATTAAAAAATATATCATGTTCAGGCGATCAAAAGCATCTACATGTGAAAAATGGTTAACCTTTCTTACATGTAGATGCTTTTTAACATCTCAAAATCCGATACATTTTGAAACATAATGATAAAAGGAGGGATGTGAGAGAGAAAGGATTCAACAAAACATATTACCGTATTATTTATTATTGTGTTTTTGAAAGTTAATAGTTTATATTGTTTTTGTTTTGTTTCTTTTAATAAGACACAGTAATCCTTTATAATGATATAATCAATCTTACGTTGTGAAAGAAAGCCTTTTAATTAAAAGAAATGAAACATATTTCGCTTTATTTGTTTCTGATTTACAATTTTGTTGTTGGTGGAAAAAGGGTTACAGGTTATGGGTTAAATATTTCACTTGTCATCTAATATGAGACTGTGTGAATTTACATACATGAATAACACATTTTATACAAATTTTACCACACCCGGTTAAATGAACATCTTTGAGAAAAATATTTCACATAGAAAAAAAATCGTTTTGATGTGTATATATAATGAGTTTAATATAGAATTGTTTAATAAATCAGACTGCCACTTTTGAAGAAATGCATCAATTAGTCTTTGCTTGACTAGTGGTAAAAAGGCGTTACTGTCTTTTGATCCTGGATTATCAAAGATATATACAAAACCATATTCGCTTAACATCAACTTGAGATTATATGCCCAATTTTAACTTCCTGTAGAACAACGCTTATAAGACACATTATATACGGTTTTATGTAAAATGTTGTCACTTTTAAGAAGGTTCGACCAATATTTTAAAATTTGGACATGTATATTAATGTATAAAAGGTAGCGCCTAGCTGTATTACTTGTACTTTTTCTGACACCCAATATAGACTTACAAAAGGCTAAATGAACTTGTTCGAGCCCTTAGATTTGGTAAAACCCCATGCTGGACTGCTTTATGTCACTCCTGGAGTGCAAGTTATGTGATAAATATACATACCCATACACATACATACACATACACATACACATATATAATATATATATATATATATTAATTTCAATATGAAATTGATTTTTCAAGAATGAAAGTGGGACTGTTAACGCCCGTCTATTAAGGATGCATTTTTTTTTCAAATAGAGTTTTCTCATCTCAAAAGCCTTGAGGCAAAACGACGCCAGATTATATAAATATTGTTTTCTTTCTGTGTTTAAGAGTTCTATGAACTTGTACATACTTGGACGTTGTGCGTAATAGCGCGGTATGAGTTGTTTTCTTAATGTTCATAAATACAAACTAATACAAAATGTAACTAATCCTCCAAATAATTTAAATTATTTGACTTTTCCTGGTATAATTTTAGCCAGTACTTAACAATACGTATATACGTATATATCTAGATATTTGTAAAGGATATCGTCCAAGTTCAGCGTATATAGCCAGAGTGCAGCACTTTATGTGCACTTATAAATGTCCCCAGACCTCACAACTATAGTTTAAAACAGACTGGACATGATAATCAAATAGATCAAGCATGGTATTAATAGGAATTGCATTAAACAAGGGGTTCATTGATCGCAAAGCTTTTCCCTTTAATTTGTTTGTTGCTTGTACAAAAGAGCAACTGCTGGAGAACAACAACCCAAAATAACTAAAACTTTCTACCATTTCAATGGTTTCACCTTGGTATGTCCATGTATAATCTTCTTTCAGAACACCCTTTTTCCTAAAAACTTTAACCTTTGTTTTTTCAACATTTACAGTCAGGCTCTATTTGTCACAATAACTCTAACAAATGTAAATTCCAAGGAAGAGGAGAGAGAAGAACTGACTCCCAAGTAACTTCGGCGTCGTAAGTCCGTCTGCTCTTTGCGAAACAAATATGGGTCAAGATTTTAAGTAGGAAACATCGGGCCAAACATTAGTACACTATATCAAACTTTAGCAAAACCATGTGAACACCCTTCAGGCCACATGTTTTAACCCATCGGCATGAAAGTTCAACAGAATATTCTTCTACATAACATATTGATCAAGTTTGAAACTATGTCACATGGGCCAAAACGCTATTTCACTTGTTTTTATTGTGAGTTCGTTGGAAGCACCTTCATGGAACACACATTTCAAAGATATGTTATATAATAACGGTCATTACTTATTTTGTTGTTGTGCAAATTCGCAGTATATCGTAAAAACTAAATCATTAGGCGATACTTTTTTTTAATGTGAAAACTAGCCGTTTTATTTCGTATTTACGAAATACTAATTTCGTTTAAGCGAGAAACTTATTTCGTTTAAGCGAGAAACTTATTTCGTTTAAGCGAACAACTCATTTCGTTAAATCGAAATAATAATTCGAAACTTATTTCTTATGTACAAATTTTACTCATTTCGTAAAAACTAAGTAATTATTCGACATTTTTTTAATATGGAAATTAGCTCATTTTATATCGTATTTACGAAATATTTATTTCGTAAAAACGAAATAATTATTCGATACATTTTTAAATATGCAAATAAGATATATTTGGCACTTTAATTTAATATGCAAATAAGCCGCTAAGAGACGATATCCGCGTATTCTAAACCTTAACTGAAATAATGTACCGTTTGTCAGATTTCATGTCCAGCAATAGTTTAATTGGTTGATTATGGTATAAGGCCATTTTAAACAATGTTTCAGTGGTATAAAAAAATCCGGATCACCTATCCACGTGTTTCTGGCTTGTCACCACAAGTACTCCATAAAATAGTATTTCAACGCAATTGTATGCTTTTCCACATAGATTTTAAGCCCATTGGTGAAAGATTTATGCTGCTTATCGCATTGACTTTTGTAAAACGTCGGAAAGAATGTTTGCCGGGCTGGAACTGGAACTCTGGATTGACCGCCTCTGACTCTACTGACTGAGCTGTCAAGACGCCAGCGCCAGAGGGTAAAGCGTATTGTCCTACACTGGTCATAATTTAACTCAGTATCGAATGAGACCATATCCTATTGGTTTTACGCAAATAATGAAAAACTATCGAATTATAATTTAGTTTGAACGAAATGACTAATTCGTTAAATCGATATTATTTCATATATACGAAATATAGCGTCTAATTTGTATATAAAAAAGTATTGAGTAATTATTTCGTTAAAACGAAATAAAACGGCTAATTTGCATATTAAAAAGTATTGAGTAATTATTTCGTTAAAACGAAATAAAACGGCTAATTTGCATATTAAAAAGTATTGAATCATTATTTAGTTAAAACGAAATAAAACGGCTAATTTGCATTTTAAGACAAAGGTTCGGATATTGATATGTTTCGGCCGCTGGTTCCATACTTTTTTCGTAACTTCATCTTGTACAGATCATATATTTTTTTAAAATGCTTCATTTCTTTCCAAGTAAAATTTGCCAAGTTCTTCCGCTCTTTGAAGCCTTCGTGCATCAGAAAACCGTCGTCTATCACTGCAAAGCTGAAACCACTCACGTAGATCTCAGTAATCTAGAAAAAACATCAATGAACATTTGATTATACGAATCATTGATACATGTTTTAATAGTGTAACTGTCTGATGATAGTATCGCATGTTTAGTGAATTGCATGAACCGTTAACTCTTTAAAAATGGTAGAGTAATGGCTGCCCTCCTTGGCGCTCAGCGTTGCGCAGTTAGCATTACGACTGACTGGCTGGTGTCAGGATAAATATACCAGTAGTACTGGTAACTTACCAAGGTAACGCCGTGATATAACTGAACACATGTTGAAGGCGGCGTAAAACTCAAAATAATCAATAAAAACTCTTTTAAGCGTCGATTGACGACCTGTCTCATCTGCCATCAGCATTGCTTGCCACTTAGTTTTCAAAATATTCCACAACTCTTGTCACATGAAAAATTGAGTCTCCCGAATTTGAACATGGAAGAGTCTACTTTGGGGAATTCGGCACTGTAAAGAGTCATCTTGCTTATTATAGGTCTTAGAAGAACCCATGTCTCTGGGTCTTTTTAATAATAAAACGCATTTGCAATGCCGTTCATCACTTCGTGACACTATTTGTACATCAACTTGGATGTAACGACACCGGACGCTATCCGTTCAAATTTCCTGCCTATTTCGATTCCCGGTCCGGTAATACCGAATACTTTAATCGATGGACGTTGAAGTCTGCCTGATTAGGCTCAGGGTTGTGGGTCTAGTATCATGAACAGATTTGAAGTACTGGTAATTTGTCCAGGAAACACCGTGATATAATTCAAATACGATTGATTTCATAGATAACAAGCACAAACCTGACTCTGTCGATCGTAGCCGTACCCGTTGAACTCCTCACTGAAATCTGGGACTTCGTCTTTTCTCGTTACCAGGTACGGTTCCCAATACTCTTTCCAGTCTCGATAGTAAGCCACGCTAAGGTTCTTTCCTACATGGAGCGACCTCCAGCGATTATAGTCCGTATGGCTATGACAATGAACACAAACTTTTGAATGGAATGGACGAGCGGTGCCCCGCTTCCACATCTTTATTAGAGTGTTTCTGGAAATGGTTGTTTTCATTGAAACGTTGGTTTCAAACGGGGGCAATATGAACGCTGTTTTAGGTCTTATAGTATTAGTTTTAAAAAACAATTGGAGTTTACTTCTCACATTCTCAGATGGAAAAAAGTCGATATCTACCGTCAGCACGTATTGTGTGTAAGCGTTTTTCGTTGCCACATTCCTTAGCATGTTGATCGGGTACGTTCCTCGTTTATGGTCAAAATTCACCAGCGATTCATTGTCATTCTCAAGTAGAATATTGCAGGATATATTATCAATCATCTGTAATGAATCATCAGTATGTGTTACTGTAAACTGTCCAACATCCTTTATCGGTATACACAAATGAAAATTGACTCTGTGTTTGACATTGGCATCGCAATGGTGTAACATGGACAGATATTGTAATGTATGTAATATTTTAGAGCCATGAGTAAAGACGGCAATAGACACAGGACCGTCCCAGGATGCTGCAAGTCTGGGTATGTAGTGGAGGTGGTTTTCACTGCAATGGCTGCACCATGTTATACTAGGTTCACTTACATTTAGAGTGACATCTGTGTCTGCTTGTATGATATTGACAATTGATATGAACTCAGTGTTAGATTTTTTAATTTCAACATCTTTGACAGACTTAGCCAATTGTCTCATAGTGTCATACGCCCTTTCATTTAAGCTTACATGATGTGCAGGCTTAAAATTAATGTTTTGACAGCGTGTGTATATATATATACATGTAGGTATGTATAACCATAATGATACAAACAGTCACTATTGCATAACATGTCAGACGACGTATTTTCCGTAGATTGTTCATGTTTGTTTTGTTTTATTTCTTTGCGCAACACGAACAGCCAATCTGAAAAAGAAAAATCACTGTGATATTTATTAATTCACTACGGATTTGAAATGTTCTGTTTACAAGCTCACCAGAGCACACAGAAGTACCCACTCATTGTCAGTCGTCTGTGTGGTCAGGTGAGTTGTATTGATCACTCATTATCCATAATGAGTCGCCGTCCGTTCACAATTTCTTAAACAAGAAGGCAGCAATACGAATTTTGATGAAAAGCATCAAAGAAACCGCCGCGCATGATTTTGATGCATGACTTAAAGGAAGCAGATGCAGTTCAGTACATTTAAATAACCTGTGCTAACAGACAGGATGTAAATAGTTCGAACAAGAAGGCCAAATGTCCCTTTATTTTAAACAAGAATGCTAAGATGTGCCTATATTGCTCACCTGGCTACCATAGCCTATATAAAAAGATCACCAAGAGCAGATAGGGTCAATTTTGACGTAGGGATTAAACGTTTTATATGCTACGATCTATGTGATATTCAGCATGTGAAGTTTAGTCGTGAAATGACAAGTTTAGTCGTGAAACGATTCGGTTCACAGTTTGCATATCATTCACTGCAACTATAATGTGTCATACAAGCTGAAGTTTCTTTTTCCTTACCAATAAACTATTTTAAATCCTCTAACTAGATCAATTAAATAAAACAAAAAACATAGGTGCTTAAATATTAACATATATTAAGGTTTGTTGCCTCTAGTTATAACTTAAGTGTGACACAAGCTTTGGGAGGAGAGGGTGAAGTCTATTCTCTATCCAGTTTAGAAGAAGTATGACAACAAAAACGGGAGAATATAAAAAACAAAGGGAAGTAATTCAAAAGTAATTAAAGATATTTATGATCAAATTTGAGTATTATGAAAGTTCACATGTATAGTCAACAAATAGCAAGAGTTATTATTTCTGTTTTGTTTGTTTGTAATGTCACTTTAGTCGTTTTGAACACGCCAGTAGAAACTGAAAAATAAACAAAAGAAAATGGTCAAGTCAGTTCCCCAAGAGCAAAGAGCGAAAACCAGTTGGTACGAATCGTTCATCTCGAACGAAACATGAAAATCCGGGTACGAGTACAAAGAATTTCAGAAATCTGCAAAAACAGATTTAATCGTGAAAACAGCGGAGTATTCATAACGTAAGGAAGCACAGACAACTTAATTACTCTATGAGGACCGATGACACCTTATCGTCTATCAAATAAGAATGACCGAAATGATCAAGCGATTACATGCTGCATTCAAAATGCGTAACAACATAAAAAGGCGGCTAACTATTAAAGGGAGACTTTCCCCAAAAAATAATCACAGCACTTAATACTCAATATTGCAGACATAACACGAATACAATGGTCTGAATGAACAAACTGTATGGAGAGGAACGTTTTAAGATTAGAAATACAACATAATTTTATAAATAGGCAAAAATATCCCCCGAATTTGTTTTCAGAGCTTTGATTAATCGGGGCCGTAAACCAAACAATTAAAAAAGTGTAGCCTAGGAAGTTGGGGGAAAAGTGATTTTTTTTCTGAGCTTTGATGAATCGTGTCGTCGGGGCCAAAACCTAACTATTAAAAAAGTGTAGCCTAGGAAGTTGGGGAAAAATTATTAAATACAAATTCAATGTGTCTAAAGATTTGTAATAACGGTAGAACACATACGTTGGCATCTTGTTGTTTCTTAAATCAGTTAATACAATTTATTGATTTATAAAGTTTTTTTTTTTTCAAACATGTTTTTGCAAATCGGCCAGTACTTTCGATCGAGACTATTTCCTGTGTTTCCACTTTAGTTATATAAGGCGAAAAAGCCCCGCCCCCAGGTGGCTATGTTGTACGACCAATCAACATGGCTTGAAGGAACTTGGTAGAGGGTCACACAAGGAACATTTCTATTTGAAATTTCTTTTTGAAATCAGCCAAAGACTTTCAGAAAAGGGGTTGTCAAAGTTTTTACTATAAATCAACGTGGCTTGAAGGAATCTGATAGAGGGTCACCCAAGGATAATTTCTTCAATATCATTTGAAACATATTTCAAATGAAGATCATACTGCCACTAAAAAGCTAAACATCATAACCTTGCAATTATACATATATATTGGTGCGTTCAGATTTTGAAGTTTGTTTTATTCTACATAGATCGGTTGCTATCTTTCTTTGTTTCCCCTTACTAATTTCTATTTCTTCGAGAAACAAGTATTTGTTTAGTCTTTGGAAAATCAAGTTTATAGTTTAAAAAAAGCTCACGCTGATACTGCCTAGGTTAACATCATACCCTTGCGTTTACATGACGTACATGTATTCAACTGCTGTTTATTAATGTTTTCATTGTTTCTCTTCTAAATAGATCGGATATCCATATTACATCATTTCTCTTATCTCTAATTTATATTAAGAGAAATAGAGGATCTTACATGAGTGCTAATTTGTTATTGTTTTTATGAAACGAGTCGACTGAAATAATATGACGCGAGGCTCTGCCGAGCGTCATATTCGTTTCAGTCGACGAGTTTCATAAAGTCAATATCAAATAAGCACGAATGTAAGATTCTATTTATCACATAACACCATAAAAAGATTGTTTTCGATCTTCAAATCGATTTTTCTTCTACCTCATATAAACAGTGACCGAAGTTCACCCCGACGTTATAATGCATACGTCCACTGTAAAAAGTAGTCCCTTTTCAATAACCTTTTGATTTTATACAAAATTAGCAACAAGGCACTTATAACCTTTCATTTATCGAGATTTATTCTGTTTAAACAATATTTTTTATAAATGCCGAAATTCAGAATGATTGTAAACAATATGCTGTCATTTAAAGTGACGTCACACTGGAGTGACGTCACATACGTGCTGTGAGTCGGCTATTTATGTAACTAGTTAGGCAACATTTGTTTATTAACTGTTTTACGAGATTTTTTGTAAAAAAATTGGGTCGGTAGAGCGAAATAAAAATAAAAGTATCTTTATTGAGCACTCCTCCAAAAAAAAAAAAGGCAACTTTTTTTTTTGTTACTACAACTAGCCTTCATAATAGCGATAGAAAATGCAGTTTTATCATCTTACAAGATGAACGTCAGTATTCAAAATGCTTGTTTTTGCATTGCAGAAGGGGTAGGGGTACCTCTCCCACCAACCCAAACAGTGTGTTTGACACATTTATGGGGAAACCTTGAACCAAGTGCTTAGAATGTTGGAAATACAGAATAACACGCTTTATTTTAACCTCTGACAGACCATGCTTATCTGCGTTTTCTCTTAAATATATTGTCAATTTTATTTCTGTTCAACTCAAATAATGCGGTCGGCGAAAAATAAAACAATAAAATGAACTGAAACTGCTTTATTTTATTTCATTTTTGGAAAAAAATGAGCAGGCATTCTCGTAAAACAAAAAATAAAAAAAATGTTGGCCTTAAATATGATATTTATGTCACTGCTTTATGTCACTCCTGGAGTGCAAGTTATGTGATACATATAGGATCCATCATGAGTTTTCTTTGGAGATCAAGATTTCTTAAATGAGTCTAGAAAAAGACGGTTATTAACCGAGCCTCTTGGCGAGGTTAATAACTCTCTTTTTCGAGAAGAATTTAAGAAATCTTCTCCAAAGAAAAACGAGTGATGGATTCTTTTTATCACCTAAACAGTGTGTTTTAATGAAAAATATTGACAACATCAAAACAAAGACCGAATAACATATTCTTCATAAGAACTTAAGAAAAAAGTAGTCCTCATCATTTTTCAATAAGAAGAAAAAAAAACCAATGTTTTAAACAATTAAGACTCGTTATTTATTCAAAATAACGTATTATTGCATTTTTCAATGTGTAAAATTTAACAACTTAACAATAAACATAATAAAGATAAAGGTCAAAATGACGTCATCAGTAGTCGCGTGTATGACGTGTTTTTGTTATCACACGTGTATGATAACGTTGTTCCGTGATTTGTTCTCAACTCGAAAATAAGGGTATTTATGTGATAAACTCTGTTATTATGAAAATTACCTACGATTCTTTGCCATAAAATGACTCAAACATGGTTTTAGGAAGCTTAGGCAACCGGAATCGTTTTCTTTTGAGACGTTGGTGGTTGAAAGTGATGTCAATCTCAAAACGAACAGTACAGGGGCCGTATTCACAAACCTCCTAAGAAAATTATTCCTTAAATATGGAGATTTCCCTCAAGTTTCACCATTTTCTCCTTATCTCTAAGGAATTTCCTAAGAAGCTATTCACAAAACTTCCAAGGTAAAACTATTTTTTAGATGAACACTTGCCTATGCAGGAATAAAGTGTAAATTTAACATTCATATTTGCAAATTGTTCCAAATTCCAGACAATTCAAGACAGGGTTGACATTCAACAAATTATAAATATTGAACTCCATGACAGACAGAGTCAGCCATGATGTATTTAACTATATCTAAATATCCGAAGCTTCCCGATTAGTTTAGCGTCATATATTGTAGGACGATATTGATATTCTAACATATTTTAGACCCTTTATACCTTGCAGATGTTTATTAATTGCAGTTGTTTAATTATGCGACAAATGATCAGAGAATAATAGGGAAAACTAATTATTTGATTTATTGGGCTTAAACACCGTTTCAACAATTTTGAAAATAGTCCAAAGATAGCGATAGCGAAGTTGGCACCAATTTCCCTGTGCATTCGTTAATAAATAAGTAACATAGTCAAAGTGTTATTTCTATATGAGGCGCCGTTTTACTATTTATTCCTTATTTTTTGATATCAGATAATCATTTTTTGATATCAGAAAATGGATTTCTTGATATCAAGAAATAAAGAGTATTTTCTGATATCAAGAAATAGATTTTCTGATATCTAAACATTGAATTCCTGATATCAAAAAATAAGGAATGAATAGTAAAACGGCGCCTCATAGAAATAACACTTTGACTATGTTACTTACTTATTCATTATATTCTGATATCAAGAAATTGATTTCCTGATATCAAAAAATGATTTTCTGATATCAAAAAATCGAATTCCTGATATAAAAAAATATCAAGAAATATGCTCTATTTTTCCTTATCAGATGATTTTCTGATATCAAGAATTCGAATTCCTGATATCAGAAAGTGAATATTTGATATAAGAAAATGTATTTCTTGATATCAGAAAATCGTCAGTATGTTTTGATATCAGAAAATCGTCAGTATGTTTTGATATCAGAAAATAGATAATTTGATATCAGAAAATAGATTATTTGATATCAGAAAATAGATTATTTGATATCAGAATATATCAGAAAATAGATTATTTGATATCAGAAAATGGATTTCTTGACATCAAAAAATGATTTTCTGATATCAATAAATGGAATTTCTGATAACAAGAAATGTAAATGATTTTCTGATATCAATAAATGGAATTTCTGATAACAAGAAATGTAAATGATTTTCTGATATCTATCAAGAATTCGAATTCCTGATATCAGAAAATGAATATTTGGTATCAGAAAATGTATTACTTACAACATAGTTAATTGTAATAAGTCAGTGTTTGTCTTCAAAACAGCACAACCTATTGTAAAATATAATTTCTATTTCATTGAAGAGCGGTGTCTTAAATTGATTATAAATTATATGCAATTTTAACACCACACGTTGATTAAAGTTATCGCATAAAGAACACAGAATTAATTACCTATCATAATTATAATACCAATAAAGAATTAAAGGACGTGCGAAAAGATGCAATATATTTATATAGAGCAGACGTTTTTAATGATCAATTTTCGAATATACAGTTTAATGTTTTGAGTGATGCGGATAAACTTACATATCTTATCAGAAACGTTCCGAGAAAAGTAGCTAAATACATTGTTAAATCTTATATGAGAAGAAGAAATGCATTATATAACTAGTCTCATTCCAATCCATATAATATTATACAAATGTTTGACATTTAGTCTGAACACCTTCTCAAATACAAAACAACACCTTCTTTGCAACGGCCCAGACGAGCGCTTTATTGTTAGACAGAGCGACCAATATGCGCAAACAGCGCGTGCATATATACATAAATTTACATGTATTACGGTTAACCCAATCCACCAACTTAGGTTATGACATTATATCTTGTACTTAAGTAATTTTCATTTAGCAAGCTTCACATACATGTATCTCCCATCAGAAGGGTCCTGGCCGCCCACGTAAAACCCCCCTTTTTTTTTAAAGAGGAACCGTGCATCCGTGGCATGCGCGAAACAACCAGTGTTTCTCAGAATACCCCTAGGGAAATATGGCTGTCGGAACTCAACCTAGTTTAATGTGTGAAGCAATATAACTTTCAAATAATCGAATAGCATTCTGTGTAAGCAGTCTAACGAGCGAAGTCTAGCGTGGAACTGACAAACACGCCCTATAACTACCTTATATATACTCATACCCGAGCGCACATCCCGTGCAGCACATCCCGTGCAACTACAATACACAATAACCCTTTGTGTGTTTACCGTGTTAAGACAAGCATTCTCTGCTTTACTACGTACCACAGAGAATTTGTAAGTCTGAACACCTTCTCAAATACAAAACAACACCTTCTTTGCAACGGCCCAGACGAGCGCTTGAACGCTACAAATTATAGTGCACTGAATGCTATTCGAATTCTAAAATCAAAGAACAATATTACAATTTTAACTGTTTTGTGACAAATAATTTCTTTTCTACAGAATCTTCAATATACCCATCCTTCGCTATGTCCGTTTTCCAACGCCCGTGACGCTTTAAACAACGATCAGAAACGCCACTGGCGTTAGATGCAGCAGTAGCGCCACTGGCTCTCAGGGAATGAGTTCCTAGATGCAAATCTGGAGCAACTTATCTCAACCGAGAGACAATACATACTCTAGAACGAGAATAACTCAGCTTTTTGTTCCGTTTTAAAAGAAAGCACTTTGACCCGGATCTACAAGCCGCCCGAAAAAGATATAATTCGGAATCAACAGGCATTCCTGAGCACTGTAAACACCTTTTCAACATTGCAATCGGACAAGCGCTAGTTTCACCTTTTGCGATAAATACTTCTCTACCAGACCTATATACATCTGTTTTACTTTTCTTAACATACAAAACCAAATGATCCGTACTAAATCGTAGATCGCAACATCTTAAATCTACGATTTCGTTAAACCGTAAAAACCCAGCAAATCCTAATACAATCATAGATAAGTCCCGCAAAACGATGATGTCTCGTGACTCTAAATACATACTGCAAAGTTCAATCAAGTTCTGTGTGCTTATAACGTCCTTCTTTACTATGGGTTTGGAATTCAAACGTTTGGCACTTTCAACTAACATTAACACAGTTGAGTTTATCGTTGGATCGGGGTAATCGTTCATTCGATGAAGCCACTTGATAGCGTAAAGAGATGATGAAATCACTTTATCAGATTTTCCTGCATCGATCATATGTGATAAATACATTGCGACGTGAATGGAGCACGCTGGCCTCGAAGAAATACCTTTTTTCTCACAGAAATCGTCAAACGCTCTGATTTGATAGCAGTATTTGGTCACAGTAGTATCAGCCCTTGCCGACACCATTTGTATAGCCATTGTGTCTATAATCCGATCTTGATCGACAATATGTACATCAGCCTCATCAAATTTACGTTTCAAAGACGCTCTTATGCCAATACCTGTGAAAAAGAATTATTTATCAAACACCATAAAACGTAAATAACATCTTTTCCCTTATTGGTTTTCTTCAAAAACGCAATGTAATGCAACCATGCTGAATGATAAAACATTCTCACCGAACATTCCATTGTTTCCTTTGCCTTTGCACACAGCGCCTGATTTTGGCAATTCAAGTGCACCTTTTACAAAATATTTATATTCGTTTTGCAAATCAGTAATAAACGGCCAAAATGGTGCAGACTACCATTTTGGAATTATCAAAGTACCTCGAGCATTTTCCGATGCTAATTTCCTCAGACAGCTCATTATATGCTTTGGAGGCGGAACTAACCAATTCAGTTCACCGCGCCAAGTCTGATCAAATGCGTCTATAGCTTCCGTGCCAGGTACCCACCACCTAGAGTTAAACCTCCTACATTTATTATTATAATGTGTTGAAAACCTATCTACATCATGAGGACCCCACATTTTATCCAATTTTCTATAAATATCTTCAGAAATGGACCAATCATCACTATCCTGACACCTACTCAAATGATCTGCAAGAAGGTTATCACCCCTTGGGATCCAGACAGAGTTAAATGTGATCCTGTTCTGCTCACAAACTGAATTTATCGCTAATGATAAGTTATGGAGCTCATTAACTCTGCTACCAGCGTGTAAAATACGCTCAACATTTTGATTATCTGAAAATATCTTAATATGACGATTTTTCAATATCTTCAAATTACTCATAACAACCCGATGTACAGCTTCTAGCTCCCTCCATGTGGAACTTTTGAGCGACTCATCACTCGTCCATGATCCGAATATTTCGGAATTGGAAAGATGGCTTCCAATATTTAGATCGCTTACCGAACAAACATCCCTATCCTTAATTAACAAACCATTTCTATCATGCATGGGATGAATTTTACATATCTCATGCCAACCACAGTAATTAAGATATCTCTCTTCCGGGAGATAATTTTCACATCCCGGATCTACAAGACAACTCTCTCCCCGGAGTTTTGATCCCCCAATGAATCGACCATCAATATTGATCACATTTTCCGATAAACAATAACAACTCTCTTCCGGGAGTTTTACGAATCCGCCAACACGCGAAATACTAGTATCTATCGATCTATCAAAACCGACTTGCGCACTCGCTTCCGGGAGTCGCCCATCATTAAATATATAACGATCAAAGGAATTACCTCTGTCCACCACTAACTCGCAATTACCGGGAATTTGAGACGCGCGGCTCCCTTGCTCCTTAACAACGGTATTTTCTACCGGTGCGGATTCCGATCCGTCTCCTGACAAACATGCGTTACACATTTCAACAAATCCACCATAACCATGGGAACTTGCGTCAGCAAAAACGTTTGCTTTTACGACCGGATGTTGCCAATACAAACATCCCAAATCATTGAGACGTCTGGCGTTTATACGCCAATAATTCAATTCTCCTATAGCCTCCTTATTCACCTGAACAGGTGACTTCCAACTACAGCGATACATAATACAAATATACAAGTTTCTAGTATGCAAACTAACGCGTTTACCAAGTACACTCTGCAGTGATATAATTTGACCGATAACCGAAGCTAGTGCCTTTACATGCACGGTTTTGAATTTATCATTCCTCACATCATACAAAACGGAGTCAATTTGAGTCTCCAACCGCTTAATTCTTTCTTCCGTTAACCTCAAAATATTGTCTTCAAAATTAAAAACATGACCCAACCAAATAGCTATCCTTCTCGGCAACCAATCGCATTTATCTTCTGCCAAAAGAAAACCGAATTCAACTAATGAACTCCTGACCAACTTGCTATGTCTTAAAGCAAGATCGAAATCCGTGTGACCACCTATACCGTCATCGAGAAACATAACAATATCAATGCACAACGATCTCCAATATTTCAGTAGCTGTCTGAGTACTTTGGTGAATATGTGTCCGGCTGTAGACAAACCGAAAGGAAGGCAATTAAAAACATAATAACGGTCAATTCCTTCGTCGGACCATGAAAACCCCAAATACGTTCTGTGGCATGAACAAATATCAATGTGATGATAAGCGCTTTTCAAATCGAATGTAAATACATAACTGAAAGGCTGAAAAATCGATTTTGCAACTTTAACGTCCTCAAATTTGACCTTAAACAAGTGTAAGCATGGATTAATATGTCTACAGTCAAGAACTAATCTAGGCTTGCCAGACCTACCGTATGCAACCGTTAATGGGTTGACTATCAATGGTTGTTCTTGAACAACTGAAATAATACCCTTTTCTACTAAACGGCCAATTTCGGACTTTACATAAATCGGATTATCCCTGGCGGATCTATTATTATTTAACTGAACTGTCACCGGAGTCTCGGCCAACGGTAACTTATAACCGTTATAAATGACATCCAAAATGTAAGCATTATTGGTATAAGCTTCCCATTTGCTATAGCTCTGTTTGAGTTTACCAACAGGTGACAAAACGCTTAATCCGGTTAGCTCTAAATGTTTACCCGAGTCGATAGTACCTCCCTTTTTCAAACCATTATAATTTGAACTAGCATTATCATCTAAACCAGTACATGATCCTTTGTCCTCAATGTTGAAAGACTGATTTATTAAGTCAACACTTGCCCCCTTTTTAACAATGTTTAAAATCGGACTCTCTATAGTCTCATTTTCACTTATGCTCGAATATTCAATTGTTTCCTTTTCCTCATTGTATTTTCCCGGATTTTGGCCACCTGATTTAAACTTGATATTCGAACCGGCTCCATGCCCCATTTCTATGCAATTAATGTTAACAATTTTTGTTATACCCTTTTCCGCAAAACATAATTGCTTTCTATTGGTATTCGTTTTACCTAAAGCCTTCGAAAGGCGGCCAACAATAAAACTACTTATCTTGTTATTGTAATTCTGGAGTGAGCATTCATTCTTCCAGTGCCCCGCCTTTCCGCAGATAAAACATAAACCTGGTTTCTTCACCGAACCCCCATGAGAATACGTCTGTCCCGTTCCTTGAGAGGGTAATGAATCCCCCCTAGGCTGTCCCCGTCCGTAAGGAGTTGACCTTGACCTGCCTCTCTTTGTCTTTTCCCCTTTAGCCTTTCTCGAAGCCCGATATTCTGCCTTATGAATACGCTTCTCATCCTCGCTGTCACTTGCTATAGGGTTGCTCTCATATTCTGCAACCATTCGCCATCCCAATTCGGAGGTATCAGCAAGCTGAATTAATTTCTGACGCCGCTTTAGTATATCTTTTGCTGCAATGAAAAAGAAAAATGCAACGAGAATAGCCCGTGCTTCCTTTGCTACTTTAATAAACAAGAATTTAAGAATACCATTAAACTCGAAAACCTTTACATTTAAAACTTGCTATCATTTGTTTACCCTCAATAATATCATTTTTAGCCTCCGTAATCCTCTGGGAATCCATATTTAACTCGGCATGTTCCAACCTGGCAATAACCTTGGAATTCTGTTTAAATTGCTCCTCGTTACTTTTACGCTTGAATTTCGGAGCGTCTAGAGAAGAAATACTACTAGAAGAGGCAGAAGAGCTTGGATAACTTATCTTGTCTATAAGTCCACCTATTTCCCGCAACAAGTTGCCATGTGACTCCTGAATAACGTCTTTTACTCGGTTGTTCACCAAGGCGTTGATATCTTCTTCATCCATGTTGTCTCTGTGTAAGCAGTCTAACGAGCGAAGTCTAGCGTGGAACTGACAAACACGCCCTATAACTACCTTATATATACTCATACCCGAGCGCACATCCCGTGCAGCACATCCCGTGCAACTACAATACACAATAACCCTTTGTGTGTTTACCGTGTTAAGACAAGCATTCTCTGCTTTACTACGTACCACAGAGAATTTGTAATTATTTATTTATTGATGATGTTAGTAATGCCAAATTAATTTCACGTGAAAATTATATTACTTACTATTGTATAGGTGACTTATAGGTCCATTGGGCCGGGTGTTTTGTTTAAATTACTATAATTGTATACCATGTTACATGTACACATGTCACTTTAATAAAATATTTACTTACTTACTTACTTATATTTCTCCCTTCGTTTATTTATTCATTTATCATATCAAATGTGTACCTTTTTTGTTTTACCTAGCTCACAGTTTTCATCGACTTTATAATCGGATCATTGCAAGATATGATAGCTTATGTCATGTTAAACTATATTTATTTTAAAATACTCACAATATCTTTTTCTTTCACCCATAAAAATAGTTTATACACTGTCTGTTAATAGCATACATGTATGTATTTTGTCCTATTTTATTTAAATTACTCATCATCAAAAGCATTTTATCTTCCAAACATCTCATTCGTTTAAATAGCAAAAAACTTACCTTTTTTTCAGAACGTACACTGCAATCGCGCACATATGTAGAAACAGAAGATTTTGTTCTCGTTACGAGAGGACGTAAACCTCGATAAGCGGGTAGGTAGGTGGAATTCCATTAGGGCCATCTGCATATTCGCCTTTGAATAAAATAATCTGAAACGCGATTTCGTGTTTTCGCGGTTTCGTCATCGTACTTTCGAGTTTTCGTCATCGTACTTTCGCGTTTTCGTCATCGTACTTTCGCCTTCCGGTGCGCTTGCGCATACAGGAATTCTCCTTCCACGTGAAAATGTCGAATTTTCCACTTATTTTTAATAACAATTGGTGCAAGCTCACCTTATGTCTATACCCATATACGATTTCAATAAAACAATTATTTCGTTGTAGGCATAGCCTCTCTCAAAATGACTTTATATGAAGTCGTCCATTTGTTTTGTTTTATTAATATTATTTTGCGCATGCGTACCGGAAGGCGAAAGTACGATGACGAAAACGCGAAAGTACGATGACGAAAACGCGAAAGTACGATGAAGAAAACGCGAAACTACGATGATGAAAACTCGAAAGTACGATGACGAAAACGCGAAAGTACGATGACGAAAACGCGAAAGTACGATGACGAAAACGCGAAAACTCGAAACAACGATGACGAAAACGCGAAAGTACGATGATGAAAACGCGAAATTGTATCACATTTTCATCATCGTGTTTTCGCGTTTTCGTCATCGTACTTTCGCGTTTTCATCATCGTAGTTTCGCGTTTTCATCATCGTACTTTCGAGATTTCGTGTTTTCGCGCTTTCGTCATCGTACTTTCGAGTTTTCGTCATCGTGTTTTCGCATTTTCGTCATCGTACTTTCGTGATTTCGCGTTTCAGATTATTTCATTCATAGGCGATGGCCCTAACTGAATTCCGTATTGATTAAGGCAGGATATCGATAAATAAACGGCAAGCATAGTGTATAGGAAGACGTTTCGTAACCTCTCCGTTTCGTAACAGAAAAAAAATGGCCGTTTGGTAACCGAACCGTTTCGTACCCGGAAAATGTTTGGCTGTTTGGTAACTGGTACTGTTTTGTACCCGAAAACAAATTGGCTGTTTCGTACCCGAAAATAAATTGGTTGTTTGATAACCGAACCGTTTCGTACCCGGAACCTCTCCCTTTCGATATTTGCTTTGTGATTTCTATTGTTTCAAAAGTGCTGTCCATTACTAGGTTGGGAGTTTTGGATGTAGATTGACGTTGATCTAAATCAAGGTTCTCTATATAGTATATGCTTTTCAGAATGTCCTTCCAGGGGCGTAGCTGGGTCGAAATATGGACTACGCACCATTCTAGGGGGCATGCTCCCCCGGGAAAACAATCGTCTATATGGGCTCAGGTGACTTCTGGCGTATATTTCACAATATCTTAATGAGCCTACTTGATACCTCTATGTACGGCATATATGCACAAAATACCCTTAAATCATTTGTAGCATTCGGAATTTATTTTTTCTGGGTCATGCTCCCCCGGGAAAAAAAATCGGCTATATGGGCTCAGGTGACATCTGGCGTATATTTCACAATATCTTTATGAGCCTACTTGATACCTCTATGTACGGCATATATGCATAAAATACACTTAAATCATTTGTAGCATTCGGAATTTATTTTTTCTGGGTCATGCTCCCCCGGGAAAAAAAATCGGCTATATGGGCTCAGGTGACATCTGGCGTATATTTCACAATATCTTAATGAGCCTACTTGATACACTTATGTACGGCATATATACACAAAATACCCTGAAAACATTTGCAGCATTCGAAATTTATTTTTTCTGGGTCATGCTCCCCCGGGAGGAAAATTCGGCTATATGGGCTCAAGTGACATCTGGCGTATATTTCACAATATCTTGATGAGCCTACTTGATACCCTTATGTACGGCATGTATACACAAAATACCCTTAAAACATTTGCAGCATTCGGAATTTTTATTTTCTAACATTGACTGTCACTTCAACAAAATTGTAACTTCGAAGGCATGAATTCGAAGGGCCCACAGTTAATAGTTCGACCTATCAGTACTTTGTGCTTTAATGTAGCCGAAGGACTGTGTTTTAGTTCGATAATTCGAAAGAGCAGGTTAAAAAAACATTAATTTTATGAGGGTTTGGCCGGGACCGAGGGAGGAGTTCGAGTTTTCCAGGGTGTTCGACCTTTCCCATGTTCGAGCCAACGAGGTTTTACTGTACATTCAGATGATTCATACTAGGTACTTTCTTTAAGCCTACACGCGAAATAGAAGGGCTAGTCGTCGCTTCTTTCTTCTTGCAAACACATCTATCTCTAAATCAGTGTTTATGTCGCGATCACGGTGAATGTTCATCAAAACAAGCCCGGATAATCTACCGGTGGTAAGGGTTGGCCGTAGATATGTTTTAACCCTTCACATAGTGGTAAACGAACGTTTCGCGTTTATTTCTGGTTGCAGGTCGCGACACTAGCGATCTCTTCTCAGATCCAAATAAATGGCACGGACCATAATTCGCTCCACCAATAGACTTCAAATATCGTACTCCCATGTACAATATGAAAATACTATATAACTGTATACATACAAACTACATGTATAGGCATCTAATATTATCAATAAACATAGATGCTTCATGTGACAATTTGTTAATGTATGAATTGTTCTGATTTGTCCGTTTTCAACCTTACCCCCCTTAGGGTTCAGTTTTCATTGCATTTTTCGCATTTGTTTCAGTTTTTATTTTGGAACCTCTCAAAATATTTCTTACGCACGTGCGTACGTGCGTCCTATCTACGCGCCTGCCTTCAATACTATTATGACTTGGTTTGTATACCTGTTTGAAATGCTGGGCAAAAGCGTTAGCCATAGGTCATTTTCACTGATCGCACAGTAATGTAAACTTATAAATGCATTTTCCCTGGTTACACAATTCAACTAAAACTTTCCTATTCAACCTTTCCTATATACAGATATATCCATTTATGTATTGCGGTAGATCGTATCGACCAATGGGGGTTCGAAGAAGAAGGGTGAAGTGAATGACAAGTCTGACTCTTGTGGGCCAGTTTTGACCCACTTAGTCACTAATAAACATAACATGGACATTACAATAAAATGTCAATGACTCTTGCGGGTCAAACTGACCCACTTAGTCCATAATAAACCGGACATTCATTTCCCATTCTGGGCGGACAAAGAAAAAAGGCATAACATATCATAAATGTACGTTTAACTCTATCCGCGGCGTCTTTCCAAAGAGCTAATGGACTAGTCCATGTTCAAGATCGGGCAACTCAACTTTTCATGTTATAAGAGATTTGGAATATTTTGATAACTCAATGCTGATTTCATGTGAGAAAGCTCATTACGAGCTGACTAACCCGATTCTGTGTTGTTCGCAAAAACTTCCTTATTGCCAATTGCGCTGAAAGAGTTAAAACATCTAAAACCTTTTGAATTCAAAAGACATACCGCTTTTATAAAATAAAATGATAAAATGTATGTATCTTTAGAAAATTTAATTTATTCATAGCATGGCGAGTTCATCACTAAAAAATAATTTAAAACCATCTTTTATCATTTAAATCTCCCATTACAACTGTTACTGAAAACAGGGTGACTATATTACATTATAGTCACCCTGCTGAAAAGAAACTCTTAAACAGAAGTTAAATAGGTTGCGTAGCGACCATAACGGGCCGTGTTGTATGAACAGCAGTGTACATTATGACTAAATTTGTACTGCCACGCTATGTCATATAAATGTGAACTATATGCCTGAGACCTCTCTCCGCCTCGGTGCAGGTTCGATCCCCTCCGGGTCATACAGAGAACTTTAAAACTGGTGATTTGTGTTGAACGATCAGCGCTTAAAAGAGTTAAGGGCAAATATATCAATCGGATCACTTTCCAGTTTTCTTCTTTCATTGTGTTAGCCTTGTTTTTCAAATGTTAATATATGAAGATGAATATTTTCATGAAAGAGTCTCCGTTTGGTAATAAGCCGAGCCCCGGTAGCTCAGTCGGTAGCGACGTGGGCTGTCAATCCAGGGGTTGTGAGTTCGAATCCCGGCTCGACCAACTTTCTTTCCGACGATTGACAAAAGTCAATGCGACATGCGTCATTCGTCTTCCACCAATGGGCTAAGTCTATGTGGAAAAGCAGCCAGTTGCTTGGGAAGATTGTTGTGTGGAGTACTGGTGTTAGACAACCAGGAAATGCATGAGTATGTGAACTGGCCGCCGTGATATGACTGAGAAATTGTTAAAACAGGCGTTAAACCCCAATCAATCAATCAATCAACCGTTTGGTAATACATTACTTCTCTATACGAAAAGGTGTTGGGTCCACATTTGTCAATCCACTTTCTTAGCTGAACCAAAAGACTAGATTTCAATTATTCCCACATAAGCAGCAGACGACGTAGAAAACTTTTATTCAAAACTATGGAAACTCTCTTTAAATGAAAGTTTTTATGAGCTTTTTTTCTTTTGCCACCATTGTCAAACTTTGTCTGCTGCGTAGGCGTCGAAGAGCGTCTGTATGTGGGGAGGGTTAAATCATGAAATCAAGGAGGGGGAAATAATTAATTGATTAATTGGGAATTGGGCTTAAACACCGTTTTCAACAATTTTGTAAATAGTCCAAAGATAGCGATAGCAAAGTTGGCACCAATTTCCCTGTGTATTTATTAATAGATAAGTTACATAGTCAAAGTGTTATTTCTATATATACTAGTTTAATACTAACATATAATGCTATTTCCTTGTAAAAGTGACCTTGTTCATGTACAAAGTGCATAGTTTTTGAAAACACCGTGGAAAATGAGATATATTTATGTGTACAAGTACTGAATGAAACTTGAAATATACATACATATCAATAAGAGAGAGTGCATAATACAAGAACCATAACTTTATAGTGAATAATGTTCAAATTATCTCCCTTGTTAGACTTTATATTTCCATGTCAGGACCATAACTCGAAAAGTACTAAAGATATTTTGATGAAACTTGAAATGTATACATATATTAAGAAAGGAAGTGCATTACAGAAGACCCATAACTTATAGTGAATAGTTTTCAAATTATCTCCCTTGTTAGACTTTATATTTCAATTTCAGGACCATACCTTTAAAAGTACGAAAGTTATTTCGATAAAACTTGAAATGGTGATAGATATTATCTGGGATGACTGATACGTATCAGTCATCCCCGATATTATAGAGAGAAAGTGCATTACACAAGAACCATAACTCTATAATAAATAATACAAATTAACTCCCTTGTTTATATTATTTTCTTTTAATGAAGTCTGTATTACGTAAATAGGTATGATCACTAGTTAAAGGTAGTTCTATCAGTTAATGCCTATTATCACTTAACAAAGCCCTTATGGGGAGCATCATTCGGTTCCACCGATTCCTTGTTTCTTTGTAAAAGGGGTATTACAAGATGTATGTGATGAAATAAAATTCAAAACAAATTCGGTCTTGATTATTGATAGTCTTTGATTTAAACTAAGTTTGTATATTTTTCCCCTAAATAAATTGAAACTTTTTAAAAGAAATATTGTTATTTTCTCTTTAACTAAGGCCAATAATCTTACAATACTAATATGTATATACATTTACTTTTTTTCTAATATTTGCTACCTCCCAACTAATAAACGTTTCATCGCTATGAAACAATGCAAATTCATGCAAACATATTCAGCAAAACGAAAATTGGCGAAGCATAGCTATATGAAGAGAATGATCATGTTATCTATATAAGATCAAAGCACTGAAAGTGCTGTGGGACGGTACCCATTGTATGAGGGGAAAAAAGATGGTCAACTGTTCCATTTTTTGGAAAGTTACAACACAAGTCACATAATTTAAAAAAATGTAAACAAAAAAGCAGAAATGCATACAGTTCAAACATTTATTTAAGACAGGGTTAACCTTATTTCCAGAGATCTATAATTAAACTCTTGAAATGGAGACAGTAGATACAGTTAGATAAACAAACACATTTGTGATAGGTAATTTATCACATGGATAAACTCTACAGCAGATGATTTGAAAATGTTTAACTAAAGATATTGGTAAATCTGTATTGATGAAACTAAAAGTGAATAAAACATTGAGAAAATTGTCAAAATGTCTCATACCATCCATCTGTTGAAGATTAGACAACATGTGTCTGTAGTGTAGAAAGGGTAAAATAGTACCTGTAGCAAAGCTATTTATTATCTATAGTATCTAAAGAATCAACTTAATATTAACACTCTTAGTAAAGAGTCACGCAAGGAACATTTGAGAGAAATGTGGTGACTAGAGTGTTTACAAAATAGTTCTCAATATTGGCCTAGTGACCTAGTTTTTAGCCAGACCATATTCGAAGTTAGCCTAAATATCATCAAGATAAACATTCTGGTCAAGATAAACATTCTGGTAAAGTTTCATCATGCTCGAGTTAAAAACATGGCTTCCAGAGCATTAACAAGATTTTTCTTAAATTTGATCAAGGGACCTAATTTTGGACTCAACATAACCAATGTCTAAATTGGCCTGTATATCATCAAGAAAAACTGTCTGACAAAGTTTCAAGCCGCTAAAGTCAAAATTGTGGTCTCTTAAGTGTTAAATAAAGATTCCTACAACTTGGCATAGTGACCTAATTTTTTAACAAACATTACCCATATTCAAAATAAATATAATAAAAACAATCATTCTGACAAAGTTTCAGCATGCTCAAGCTAAAAGTGCCGTGCCGCTTCTTAACCATTTCCCTAATACGACAATTCTGCAGCAGACGACTTTGAACATATTTTGTCAAATGATACAAAACCTCTATAATTGAATGGACAACCTATGACTAAAAGTGGAAAACATTGTGGCAAAAGGAGAAATTGCTCGTTTTGAGCAATTTCTTCTTTTGTCTCTATGTTTTCAAAAAGCCATCTGCTGCAGAGGCCTCTATAATATGAGGGAAAGGGTTAACAAGATTTTCCTCCAACTTAGTGCCCTAATGTTTTATCCAAAATAACCAATATTTGAAATTGGCCTAGCATCAAGACAAACTTTCTGACAAGGTTTCAAAATGCTCAATACAACAAGAGCACCGCGTACGGCACAGACGCTCGACTGATAGGGAGAAAAAATAAAGAAAAAAATGAGATAAACAAAAAATCATAACCGGACGACCACGCCACCGCCGCCGACGACGCCAGGGTCATGACAATAGCTCTCGTTTTTTTCAAAAGTCGAGCTAATAAAAAACCATAACCGGATGACAACACCTTCAGTGTAGATTTTCAAAAGGGGGGATAATTTGGTCAATATTAAGTTCAGGGTTATGGAACTTGTTGTATCAAGTTATGTTAAGACATTGAATAAGTTTAGGAAGTTTCAAAGCTATACGTTAAATTGTGTTTCAGTTATCACCATTTTTCTCCCTTCAAAGTAGATTTTCTAAATTGAAATGGGGAGATAATTTTGTCAATACTATTTACAGAGTTATGAAACTTGTTATATAAGGTCAACTTAAGACACTAAGCAAGTTTGTGAAGTTTCAAGCAAAAAAAAAGAAAAGTTTTTAAGATATGAAAAATCATGAGTAAACAAGAGCACCGCGTATTAGCTAAACAAAAAACCTTAACCGGACGACCACGCCGCCGCCGCCGACGCCAGGGTCATGACAATAGCTCTCGTTTTATTCAAAAGTCGAGCTAAATATTGTCAAAAAACCTGAGCTAAACAAAAAACCTTAACCTTACGTTTTGAAGTTTTAAGTGAAACAAATAAAGATTTCCAGCTATATACTTTTATTATTTAAGATATTATGATTATGTTTATGAAGTTTAGTGACTTTAACAGTAGTAGTTTGTTAGAAAACAGAAAAAAAGCTGAGCTGAACAAAAAACCTTAACCGGACGACCACGCCGCTGCCGCCGCCGCCGACGACGACGCCAGGGTCATGACAATAGCTCTCGTTTTTTTCAAAAGTCGAGCTAAAAATGCAGTGTCTATAGTGTTAACAAGATTTTTCTACAGTGTTTGGCTAAGTGACCTAGTTCTTTACTGGATCTGACACATATTCGAACTTAGGCTAGATATCATACAAGCAAATATTCTGAGAAAGTTTCAACATACTCAAGTAAAACATGCGGCTTCCAGAGTGTTAACTAGATTTTCCTATAATTTGAGCAGTCCTGCGAGCAAACCAACATTGGGGACTCTGCGTAAAGTATCGATCCGGATCAGCCTAAGCATGCCACACAGGCTTAAAAGGATAGACAAATTTCACCTGTGGATTTTCTGTCAAATTGACCTGTAACTTAACCAACAATGTCCAATTCTCCAATACAACCAAAATACATCAAAATTGATACTTTTTACCCAAAAAATTAGGCTACACTCAGCCTATTTAGTATACAATGAGAAGAAGGGTATTAGATGAACAAGTTTTCCAAGTCTCAAAGTATTAGGTAATAAAATAGTTTGATTGATTAATTGGGGTTTAACACCATTTTCATCAATCTTTCAGTCATATCACGGCAGCCAGTTCAACTACTCATATGTTTCTTGGCTTTCTCATACCAGTACCTCACACAACATTCTTTCCAAGCAACTGGCTGCTTTTCCACATAGTCTGAAAGCCCATTGGTGGTAGTCATGTCAAATGTCGGAAGGAATGTAGGCCAAGCTGGTGCTCGAACTCACAACCCCTGGATTAACAGCCCGTGTCTCTACTGACTGAGCTACGGTAAACTGAGTAATAAAATAGGAAGCATGCTGTACCAAAGTGAGCTTGCAAAGATATTTTCAAAGTTGTCTGCTGTAGATTGGTTAAATTTGGGTAAAGTTTTTTAAAAAGAGCCTGTGATATTGTTTCCGTTCAAATATTTCTTCCAATCCTTGAAGTTTGCAAAAAAATCAACAGGTCAAAATGTACAGTTGTGTTAAAAATTTCAAACTGTTCTTCCCATTACTATGTTCAACAATTGAAAAATTGGGGACATATTTTGTACATGTAAATTCTGTTGCATGATGAGTAAATATCAACTTGAATATACATAGAAAAAAATAGTAAACTGACCTTTGAATGTATATAGGCTGTAGACAATAATGATGCAATAGAAAATCTTAAACTTTATGTCAGAAGTTAAATCTCATAATGTGCTTTTTCCTTTTGTGATCAATAATTTCATTTTGAAATTAATTCTTCTTATGAACATGTACCAGTACTCTCTGGAATCTAGACAGAGAAAGCTTTGATCAGATTTAAAAAACAAGAGGCTCAAGAGAGCCAGTATCGCTCCACGGCCATTAATTAAATCTTCAAACAGCCCCACCCCCTGATGGCCATGTTTTTGTCCAATCAACATTGTTGAAGGAATCTGATAAAGTACCATCCTAGGAACATTTCTACAAATTTTTTTGAAAATCAGCTTTTAAAAGATTTTTTAAGTTTTCACTATAGCCATGTAAGGCTAAATAGACCGCCCCCTGGCAGCCATAGTTTTCGACCAATCAACTTGGCTTGAAAGAATCTGATAGAGGGCTACCCAAGGAACATATCTACAAAATTATTTGAAAATCAGCCTGACACTTTCGGAGAAGAAGATTTTTTAAGTTTTCACTATAGCCATATACGGCAAAATAGCCCCACCCTCTGACTGCCATGTTTTTCGACTAATCAACATGGCTTGAAGGATCTGATAGAGGGTCTCCCAAGGAACATTTCTACAAGATTATTTGAAAATCAGCCGGACACTTTCGGAGGAGAAGATTTTTTAAGTTTTCACTATAGCCATATACGGCAAAATAGCCCCACCCTCTGACTGCCATGTTTTTCGACTAATCAACATGGCTTGAGGGATCTGGTAGAGGGTCTCCCAAGGAACATTTCTACAAAATTATTTGAAAATCAGCCGGACACTTTCGGAGGAGAAGATTTTTTAAGTTTTCACTATAGCCATATACGGCAAAATAGCCCCACCCTCTGACTGCCATGTTTTTCGACTAATCAACATGGCTTAAAGGATCTGATAGAGGGTCTCCCAAGGAACATTTCTACAAAATTATTTGAAAATTTGTCTGAAAGTTTCGGAGGAGAAGATTTTTTTAGCCATATAAGGCAAAATAGCCCTGCCCCCTGGCAGCCATAGTTTTCGACCAATCAACATGGCTTGAAGAAATCTGATAGAGGGTCACCCTAGGAACATTTCTACAAAATAATTTGAAAATTTGCCAAACACTTTTTGAGGTAAAGATATTTTAAGTTTTCACTATAACCATATAATGCAAAATAGCCCCCCCCCCCCCCCCCCCCCCCCCCCCTTCGAAGAAGAAGCATTTTTAAGTTTTCCCTTTTTTTTAATTTGGTTGCCATGGAAACCAGAATTGTGCATGGATCCAAAAAATTTGAATGAATTTAGAAGAGGACATTAAGAGGATGCAAAAAGTTAACGCATGCACGATGGACAATTCGCCATGACATAAGCTCGACTAGCTTTAAGCCAGAGGAGCTAATTATAATATTTCAATCACCCTTTCCCTCAAATAGACACTTTCTGACGCCTCTGCAGCAGACGGCTTTTTGAAAACATGGAAGCAGAGGAAGAAATTGCTTCATACGAGCAATTTCTCCTTTTGTCACAATGCTTTTTACTCATGCCTCTTACTGTTGACAAATGCTAGTAAACTTACAGTTTTATTTTTAAATTTTACATCTTGGGTCATTTAACAAACCTTTTACATCTTGGGTCATTTAACAAAACAAATGATCTGCCTGATCAAAATTATCAACAGGTTCACCCTGTGTGACACAATATGTAGTTCAAAATGATCTACTTAATGTTAGTTATCATGTACAAGTGTCTTCCTGGATGGCTGTGTTATAGCTCAAAATGATTTACTTGAATGTCTTGTTCATAGTAATTAGTTAATTACACAGTTATCTTCCTGTATTATAGTAAACAAAAACAGATCACATTGTGCATCCTTGATTCGTATTTGTGTCGTTTACTTCTCCTAGATACTTGTCCTTCCATTCCGTTATTTATTGTTTTCCGAGTTACCTTTACAGAATAAACACTTTCATTCAGAATAATTATCACAACGACTCGCTGCTGTTACCAGCTTTGAAGAATGTCATTAACGTCGTTTTGTTTTTTTTCTACCCGTTTTGTTGCGTCCAGGACTTGCCATTTGTCTTTTATTTCTCTGATTCAACTAAAAACGAAATCGGAAAAAACAGTAAATATACCCCAACTTTTCCAATACATAAAGGTTGGTTGTAAAAATGTCCCATAAACTGACATTATGAATCCTCTTCACAAGTAGTGTTGCGTATTGTGCATTATGATCCGTCAACATTTCCATGATCTGAAACGAAACAAAAATACAGTTACTGATTGCACAATAAAAATAAAATCAAGATGTGTATACATGTCTGCACAAAACCATTCTTTATCAATATATATGTATGCTATGATTTTAATAATAAAATAGTCCGTTTATAATAGATACTTTGCAATTATTGATCTGCATTAAGTTATTTGGGGTTATAATGCATCTGTATCCAGTGAAGACTCGAATGATCCTATGTATCATATTATGCAGTCTCACCAGTCTTAACTGACCATTTACATGTAATTTAGACCTAGAAACGGCGTAGCCTCACTACTTTTATGTCAATATTATAACTTTATAAATGATGTCAAGGCAAAGTGTCAATTAGACATGGATTCACTAGACAATTTATAACATAAAACGTACACAAATATACATATGTTTTTGTGCGTTAATTGAATAACATTTTTGGCAAAGCATCATGCATATGCTCCATCTAAGTATAGACAAAATCTGGAAAATTCATTTATCAATATACATTGTATTTCTTCATTCTTTTCAATAAAAAACTGGTATGTACATAATATCATCAAAGACCTTTGATATCATCAATACAAATAATTGTACACACTTAAGTTTGAAAGCAGTTTTCACATCACTTAACCACTTTTGTCTCCTAAGTCCTCAAATGAGCCTAAATAGTGTATACATACAGTAACGATGATATACTTGTACAATACATGTACGAAGTCTCCGAAGTCCTTCATTTATTATTTTTTATTTTCCTTCATATGCCACCCTTTTAAATAATTAACAGATGTCAGATGATAAAACGAACAAGCGAATGTCTACAGGAATTGGGCTATGTTTAGACATACGTGTACATGAAATACATGTGAGCTTATTTTCATATTCGGTTACCATACAGCACAGGGCGAAAAAAAAAATCCATTCCAAATTACAGTTTAATTGACAGACCTACCTCGAACGTTTCACGGATTGATGACTAAATGAACATTTTAGGCGTGCACACATTTCTTTCCTGTCAGTCTTCCTCAATATAAAACTTCATGTGTCTTTTCTCCACAATAACAATCTATCGTCAGGGAAGCTTGTCAGATTTCTACTTTCATTTACATTTTAGATGTATTTAGATGAATCGATTGGCTAGATAATTAGTTGGGAGACCGAAGCACGCAGTCAAACATGTATGGCAAAGCAATAAATTTAACGTCTTACCTCCAGAACGTCTACAGCTCAAATGACAGATGCGCATGTCCTGATATTTTAAACCCGATCGATTTTTAGTCTCGTTTTTTCACAATCACCATCGGATATTTCATCAGAAACAAAATTAATCTCCTTTAAGGCGCCACAGTGTCCAGCGTATATTGAGTTAAGGCCGGAAACGTGGACAATGCCCCATTGACATATCAGAAATTAATCCCCTTTAAAGGCGCCATACTGTCTGCGTCTGAACACCAGCAACGAACGCGTTTTAAGTTGCCTGTGTATAATCCTTAACAATGCTGTTCAAATGTTTATCCCTCATGATGAAAGATGACAAAGTTTTTCTTATGTCTAAATTTACACTTGAAAAGTGTCACTGTAGTTATGCACACCTTTACCAATTTGATCAGATATTAAATATACGGAGAAAAGTAGCCCATTAAAGCCGTCAAATCAGTTTTTAACGATTTGTGCAACCGTTTACCGTTTAACTTATTTGCTTTATGCTGCCAAATGATAGAGGACACCAAAACCTTTCAGGGGTTGTCGGTTAAATTTTCAGCCGTTTTCGAGTTATGTAATATGAGCGATTTTTAAACCCCAAAAATAAACTTGCTCCGATCCTCGTGTTAGATATATCATTAAAATTCGTACTCTAGTTATCGCAGTTTAAAGTTACTAAGTGCATTAAAGCGGTAACCTTCAGATAAGTATCTCTGGCACTAAAACCTTAAAACGATGATATCTCAATTATTCATTGACCCTATTGTAGTCATGTTTGGACTCGTTGCAAGGGGTTTCGTAATCTCTATCGATTGAGGTCACACCGGAGGTCTGGTATGCCCCTTAACCAGATGTGACGTCATTATATCTTAAATGATCATATCTTCCTTAGTTCTGAACAATTTTTATATCATCCGAAAGCTCTCATCGACATATGAGTATATCCGATCAATGTTTTTATGACAGTGTTCTTTAAGCAGCGTCCGATATCCGATAGTGATTGTGAAAAATATCAGGGCATGCGCATATATCTGCCATTTGAGCTTTGGACGTTCTAGAGGTAAGACGTTAATTTATTGCGTTGCCATACATGTTTAACTGCGTGCTTCGGCTCGACTATACGACATACAAAAGGGATATATCGTGTTGTATGGATGTCTCATGCAAGGTTTCCGGAAACAATGTAGCAAAGGTTCGGTCGAATTTCTCCGCCATTATATTCGAGGGTTCCAACAACATGCCCGCTAGAATCTATTGGTAGAAAGCTGGAGACAAATCGTTGGTGATCTCGCCTGAAGGGCGCACATGCTGCTGAACACTTGCTCCATTGTTAAAGCTTTATAAATTATTTTAAAAATAGACTCGTAGTTTTATTCAAAAGATAAAATGGCCACCACACATGCGTCATGATCATATACCTCTTATATGAAAATGACTAGGTTAACAAAATAGCACCCTCTCTTGTGTCAATCCTTATATGCAAATGAGATACTATAAATAGGTCAACAAAAAGAGCCCAATAAAGATTATCGCACTCGTTTCAAATTTCGTTTCAGATGTCATTTAAAAGAAGTTGTTGATTGCTGACGCGTAACAGACAACCAACGATCATAAACGTTCACCATGAGCGTGTCCTTTCTCCCGATAAAAAGGTATAAGTGAATCTGCCAAACTTAAAATAAACATTGAAAAAAAGGAAATAACTGCAAAAATACGCAGGTTAGTTATATTCTTTGTATTGATGCGTGATGGACAAACGGATGACATGATATCCAAACAGATGATGGAGATGTGAGCCATAAGTGTCCCTTACTAATAGGCAGGAGACACACAAATACAACACAGTTATTCTAAATGTTTTATATGATTGATTTATCTCTTTAAAATATTTCATCAGAAGACTGGTGCAATGGTAGAGCGTTGGCCTCTCATGTATAGTTAAGGTCCGAGGTTCGAATCCTGTGATCAGCTGCTTCTGCCTTTGGGATTTTGCCACACAAACGACACGAGTACTTGTTATGTCACCAGGAAGCAGAGATCAGGCGTGATTAATATAAGCTTTAAGCTTGTTTTTCAATCAATATATAAAGATAAATAAGTCTACACTAAAACATTTTATTTCTTCACTTAATAGTGACAATTTTTATCAGATATGTGTAAATAATAAGATACAATAAAAGGGTAAACACTACCGTAAAAGTACAAGAATAATTACAGTGGAAGATCATTAAGAAGCACCAAACAAACTGTCTGAGCAGATTCTTCCCTATACAAAACAAGAGCATTTAGGACGATACAAATCCCCGTGTTTTTTTTACCGATGACCTAGGTCAGTGACATGAAAACATATCCAAGCTCTTTTGACATTGACACTAATAATGAAGTATGAAGATATTCCGTCAACAGACAAAATTGCTAGAGCGCTGACATTGTTTAGTACAGAAGTATTATAGTTAATTTATCTTTGACCTGGGTCAGTAAAACACAGACCCGTCCATGCTCTTTTGACACTGAACCTGTGTATGAAGTTCGAAGAAATCAATCCAAAATTGAAAGTGTTAAAGCGATGACATAGTTTCATACAAAACATATTCTAGTCAGTGTGACCTTGACCTTTAACTTAGGTCAGAAAATGGGAACAAATCCTAGCTCTCTTGATACTGAATCTGTGTATAAAGTATGAAGGAATTCTGTCAACAAATGTGAGTGATAGAGCAATATTATTGTTTCGTACAGATACATTTTAGTCATTAAGTCCCTGTGACCTTGACCTAGGTGAGTGAAACATAAACTTTCACAAGAAGAGATGCATGTAAATGTGTTTAGTTTAAAACGATTTGATAAGAAATTAAGTCGCTAGAGTGATGATGTTGTGCGGACGCTAATCTAGTCACTTTTACCACGACCTTTAACCTAGGTCTGTGAAATTCAATCTCTTACAAGAGGCGATGGTTGTGAACATAAATTATGTGTTTTGTTTCATAATAATTAGATCAGAAATTAGGCCACTAGACCGTGGACATCGTTGGGACACGTACATACATACGTATCCCTATATGCCATTGACAATCTCTTCCTCAGAGGATAATAAAGCATGATTGTGAGCCATAGAGAAACATTAACAATCATTATTACTTGTAATTGATCTCATCTGTTGTGTCTCTTTAACCCTTTCCCACATGCTGACTCATTCGTATGCTTCTACAGCAGACGAATTTTGAAACGGTATGCCAAAAAGAGAACTTGCTCATGATAAGCAATTTCTCCTTTTGCTACAATGTTTTTAACTTTTTTCATAGATATACTTTCATTTATTGAGATTTACAATAATTTCTGCTACTTGTATTCAAAGTAGTCTACTGCAGATGTATTGTATGTTGGAAAGGGATAAAACAAATCACATATATTACATTCCATAAACCTCACATGACTTTGTAAATCCTCATATACTCAACATGGGCAATTTCTTACTGTCTCATGCTAACAGTACGTTTTTGACCGGTATACTGTTACATGGCATGCACGTTAAAATGTTGGTTATGCACTTGCATGACGTCATTTCAAACAATAACGTCACCTTTTAGACGCACATGCCATGTGACAGTATACTGTTAACTGGTATATTCTTATGTGTGTGCTACATTTTAGTAGATCTACTCATGTTCACCTCCCCTACAAAGGAACAGAATAAATTGAATAAACGTGTAATTTTATTCGGTATAATAAAATAAATATTGCATGGCTTCAAGTGTGACAGTACATATTGTCAACATTCGGTTAAATACTGTTAACCTCGGCTTCACCTCGGGTAACAGTATTTTCCTCATGTTGACAATATGTCACACTGGAAGCCATGTAATATTTATATAATAATATATGTTTGCACCAAGATCAGGTTTCAATTAAAATAAACCAGATGTTTGTAGTATATTTTGTATCATCTAAAACTCTGATGGATACAATGATTCAATCATGTTGGTGTCCACAATAACCCTTCTCCATTAGTTTCTAGGATGGTAATACAACTAGAATACAAACAATCCTGATGATCTTTGATAGTTGCAAGTCCCAAAGATCTCTTTGTGTGTGACATGTGCCTTATCACCACAGCCTAAGTGTGTAACCCTTTCCTTCATACAACAATTCTGCAGCAGACCATTTTGAACATATTTTGTCAAAAAATTGAAAATCTCTATAATTGAATGGATACATATGACTAAAAATTGAAAAAATTGTGACAAAAGGAGAAATTGCTTGTTTTGAGCAATTTCTTCTTTTGTCACTAACTTTTCAAAAAGCCCTCTGCTGCAGTGGCGTCAGAAAGCGTATATATGAGGGAAAGGGTATCCCTAGAATCTAACAATACTTTATACCATGAAAATAACTTATATCATGATAGCCAATGAAAGGTAAGAACAGCTAATGTAGATATGTATCCTTGACAAAGCTTTCACTTTCTGCCAGAGCAATTCATAAGTAGAGAGCTATTGTCACAGAAAGTAACACAAATATCAGATCTGATCAGTCAACCATTACAATTTACACAAATGAAATAACATTTTTTCATGAGCATTGCTTTTCTTTACTACAAGTCAAAAACTGGGACCTAAAATAGCGAGGAGTAAACCTTTGCCTCTCTTATGCTGAACCTAACCCTATGTTGTGGGTAATAAAAAGAAGTTTCATTGACCTACAACATATGGTATGAAGGTTCAGTAAAATGTATCCCTTATCTAGAGCTCTGCAACAAACTGCTATATAGAAATGAGTTAAATGAAAAACTATGAAATGTACCCGACATATTATAAATACATGTATATAAAAGTATTAACAGCATTTGAATTTATTGATTGTTAGTTACATAAGTCCTGTCCAGTGCTCCTTATACACATACATGTTTTAAAGGAGTTGTTTGCTGGTATATTCCTTCTTTTAATCAAATATAACTCCTTAAGAAGTATGTCCCTTTGACTCCCCAACATATAAGTCATTAAAAAATGAGGTGTTCAATATGTACAACCACTGTTTGTTATCTACAACATTAGGTTGGCAATGAAAGTAAATAAAATTTATAGATAAAGGGATAAATTTCCGTAAAATATCATAAGCACTATTTATTCAAAGGCTTTCTACTTTCTTTGCAAAATCAAAAATATGCTTGGATATTTCTTTTTGAAGATCTTCTCTCTTTGCTTTTGGGTTGTCCTTCACATACTTGGAAATGGCAGCTATTGTCTGATTTCTAATCATATCCACCTCTTGTTCTCCACTCATCTTCGACCACAGAGAGTATCTGTTAAGAAAAATGAAAGACTTAAACCCTTTCCTCAAAACAGAAAAATAGTGACATCTTAGAAACAGACAAATTTCAAAAACATGAGGAAATGAAAAATTGCTCAATATGAGCAATTTCTTCTTTTCCAACAATGTTTCCAATGCTTTATTGAAATTAAGAAGTCTAATCAAGCAATACTTTTGGACAAGAAGATTTTTAAAGTTTTAAAAATGCACATACAAGGAAAACAAGCTTAGACCCTGGCGGCCATGTTTTTCAACGGATCAGAAATATTTGAACAATCTTGGTAAAGGGTGCCCAAAGGAACATTTGTGTAAAATAATTTTCAAATCGGGCCAGTACTTTTGGACAAGAAGATTTTTAAAGTTTTAACAATGCACATATAAGGAAAACAAGCTCCGCCCCCTGGCGGTCATGTTTTTCAACGGATTGGAAATATTTGAACAATTTTGGTAGAGGGTGCCCCAAGGAACATTTGTGCAAAATAATTTTCAAATCAGGCCAGTACTTTTGGACAAGAAGATTTTTTAAGATTTGGCAATTTTCCCCTTTTCTGATGCCGCAGAAACCAAATTTCTTCTTGGAATTAAATTCTTTGAACAACTTTGAAAAAAGACCACCTAAGAACCATTCCTGTGAAGTTATTTTGAAATCTGTCTATTGGTTTAGTAGGAGAAGTCATTTGTTGGAAATTGTTAACAGACGACGCCGGACGGTGAGTGATCATGAAAACCTAAATGTAACTAGTGTAACGTGTATCGGAGCCATCGCGGGTCAACCATGCAGGCACTGTCAGCAGTGAACGTTGCTTAATTTTAAGAAAAGATCAACCACTCTACAAACGTCGCCATAAAAGCCGGCTTCCACAGCAAGGCTGCAGAAGTGATACTTATAGCTCTACCTATAACCTGTTCCTGTTACATTTCTCCCTCTTTTCTCTTGACTTCGACCCATAATCACAAAACTGAACACAAGAGCGGAGCCTATGTAACATCACTGGGAACCACCGGGGATGATGGTGATATCAACCCAAAATCCCACCTCTGCTACCATTTGTAATGTGACCGGAGTTAAACCATCACGGGTCACCAATCCAGGCACTAACTGCGATGAATGTTGCTTAACTTTAAGAAAAGGTCAACCACTCTACCAACGTCTCAATAAAAGCTGACTTCCACAGCAAATCTGTAGAAGTGATACTTATACCTATACCCAGTGCACATTACACTCGGCTACATGTGTTGCAACTGGTTTTCCTATGCCATTAATGTAGCAAATAGTTAACCGTCATGATGAAATATAGACATTTAACACCACTGCAGCAGATTTCATTTGAATTTTGATAGCATTGTGGGTAAAGGGGAAATTGATAAAAACAATACACCTCTGTCCAACAATTTATTGCGAAAATTAACTGACCGCAAAAAAGCGCATTCATCATTCAGTCCACTGCACTCAGAAATAAGTAGAATTGATGCCTCTGTTCATATAAACAAGTGTAGCTATGTAAAGTTTACTAAACCAACCATCGAATTTTCACAGAACTATCAGTATCATGTCTACCTATTTCCAAGTGCAGTGAATCAAATGATGACGTATATGCTTGAACATGGTCATTGATTGATTGGGGTTTAACGCCGTTTTTAACAATTTCTCAAGTTATATCACGACGGCCAGTTCACCTACTCATGCATTTCCTGGTTTTCTCACACCAGTACTCCACACAACAATCTTCCCAAGCAACTAGCTGCTTTTCCACATAGACTTAGCCCATTGGTGAAAGAGGAATGACGCATGTCGCATTGACTTTTGTTAATCCTCGGAAAGAAAGTTGGCCGAGCCGGGATTCAAACTCACAACCCCTGGATTGACAGCCCGCGTCGTTACCGACTGAGCTACCGGGACACGACCATGTCTATGGTCAATTAATCTTAACAATATGAAATATAACATCATTATTTAGTTTTAAAGTTATCTACATTTTGTTTTGTAAATTGGTTGACATTCTTATACACAGATGTTGTTTTACTGATTATTAATGATGTACAGGTAAAACTGTTGAACTGATGTATTAAATCATGTATATTATAATAAATTCATTTTTAAACTATTGCTTTTTTAAAAATTGGTATTAAAATGCTTAGGGGAGCAAATCATTGATAGTCAAGTACATTATGTGTACATGTGGAAAAAACACTGTTGAATAATTCAAGTCTGTCAGTGGAAAAAAAAGGTACAAGTTGGCTGTGATAAACAGTTAAAATCTAGATCAGCCGATATATCTGCCCAGTTTGATCAAGATCTACACAGTATCACTGTTCACATATTACTTAGGTTACACTTGTAAGCTAGTTATCATATTATCAATTTGTGTAGACTCTGATTAGACTGAGTAGATGAACCAGGTGATCTGAATCTACATTGTATAGAAACTGTAACTTTTAGCATGGACCAGCTAAAAGTCAAATGGTAACAGTTTATTTCCAAAGTTATTCTATTCTAGCATTTTAAAATTGTGTATCCCAATTGTTTATCATTGTTACACGAAACACCCAAATACTTCTTAAGACTTAAATGTAATAAATATGTTTCTATGACTAAGCTTTGGTTTTTATCATATGTAATGTTTATGTATGCTCGTAAACATTCTTATATCAGCTGCAAATATATTTTGGTCTGATTATTCCATCAAGTTCAACAGTTTGTTTTAAATCATAGTTTGTAATGACGTTTTTATGTCATCTTTTCTAATATTGATAACATAGTGTTGTATATTTGAACTATATATCACATGCTGAAGGTGTATTTGGATGTTTCGTGTAATCGACCCAACTGGTAATTCATTATTGATCATTTCGAAATCGTATCCTTTTTTAACCATTTGTTCATTTCGAAAGAATTCCAGTTTTGAAAGTCCATTTGTCAAATTATGGTAACGAAATGACTATAATTCAAACCAACCCAGTGAACCCACTCATATTTCTACCTAGTCCTCTATGAATATGCCGTCGCTTTAAGATTTGTGTTTGGGCAAACACACACAAAAAAAAATTCTGAAAATAACTCCAACCGTACCCTAATTTAACCGCTGTGATTTTCTCCATCATAGCAGCATCTCCAGTGTTGATCCAGACCAAGGTAGCGATGCTTTGAAGCGTGTCGGCGTTGTCATTTATAAGCTTTAGGGCGTCCATGATTTGCCTTTAACTGGCAATGATTGTTCTGCAGAAAGTAAACAAGAATGTTTTGTAAACAGGAAGTAGGAAGTACAGATGGAGTGGACCAAAATTACAGGAATGGGCGTAGAAAATACCGGAATTTACCGAAATGGTCTCGTTAAAAAAAGACAAAAATTAAATTCGATATTTATCCACAATTTCAATAAACATTACTTTCCACTACAAAACGACCATATGCGTACATAACACTTTTTTCCCCCAACAATTTTTTTTCTAAAAATTTAGAGAAGGAGATACAAGCAATTTCGCCTGTTTTTTGCACGTTTTCAACTCTGTATGAACATTAGAAGTAGAGTCGTTTAGAAACGGAGATGTTACGAAACGTCTGGATCCCTTAACATTGCACTGACATGTATTGTTAAGTTATTCCATGACCTTATTATCCTGTTACCAAATAACTGTACCTGATGTTTTTTTGACAGTGGCTTATACAACTTATATTTACACTGCCGGACAGTCGTTTCATTTTGTTTTAGTAGGGTTATATAAATAGCTTTCTTAGGGTGTCCAATTCAATTAGTATTTCCAGACATAAAAACACAGATATTGTATATGTCTCTGGTATATTGTATACTAGATAGATGAACTAACATTAACATGGACATTATTTTGTTGTTTTCTGTTCTCTATCCTTAAATTGGCTGATACATAATAATATATGTTCAGATATTTATCACATTTTTAAAATTAAAACATTTAGATGTTTAGTAAGCAATACCGGAGATTAAATAACCATTTATGAATGCTACAGATGTTTAGGACATAATTGGGTAATTTATAAAGAAAGCCATTACTCATTAAAAGGTTTATATAATGATATATTCGGGGTTTGGGTCAACTGATTTTCACAAGACCAACAAGAATTTATGATATTCGAAATATTTCATTCTGTCCTGATGTATCCTATAGCTAGTTGTCTGTCATGGTTGGAATTCTTTAAGATAAACATTTCTATATGCACGGCTGCATCTCCTCTTAACCGATTGCAATTCTACCTTCTGTACTTTCAGTACTTTGATTTACAAGATAAATCTAATAACATGTAATATAGTGTCCCTGCTCAAAGGTGTACAAAAACATTGTACTGTAAAAATGGCACCAGGTTAAGGTCATTTATTTTTAAAAACTAATTTAAAATACATTTTAACTAATCAGAAACAAATTCTATTTTCATGATGTTAACAGTTAATTTGTTGATGAAACAAAATTAACTGAATATTGACCAATGTTCGTAACCATTCATACAGCGCAAGTGTTTTCTTTGTACTTTCAACATCTTTGTACATATTAATTCTTTGGGTTTTCATGTGAACCCGACTTTCAATACTCTTGAGTACTTTGATTTTAAGGGAAAAATACTAATCATATAGTATTCATATACTTTCGTGAAACTTTAAATGTCATCTTCTAGATAGTATAGTGGTAAGTATCCCCGCCTGTCACGCGGGAGACCGGGGTTCAATTCCCCGTCTGGAAGTATTTTTTTTTTTTTCATTTTATTAAAGTGCATGTAAAAACACAAAGCTCAACAACAACTCGCAGAAATTTGAGAAAGATACATTTTACTCATATTGTACTCTCTTCGATTGGATGTGTGTTATGCGTCCACACTATACGTCAAGTGTACGATGGGTTCGAAAACTAATTCCATAGTTTTATTCTTTATCCCATGCACTGTTCTGTTTTTAGAATGTTGTATACACAGGTAAGTTGTAATTTATATTGTTTTCACCAGGGACGTAGCTAAGAGGGATAGGTAACTAAACTGTATTCTAAAATATCGCCCGTGCCAACATGTGTAGCAAGTAAAACCAAAAAACTATTCAAGATATGAAAAAAAAAAAAAAAAAAATCTGGAAGCTTAAACATTCTTCTATTGCAGTAGATAAAAATATTTTAATATACTACAGGTTTTGATAATGTTATCCTTATGAAAAATTTCAGTCTTTTAATTTTTGGAAAAAAATAATATAATTCAGAAATCCCAATATAATATCTGTGTCTTTAAAACCAGTCAGTGTTCAAAATACAAAGAAATTGCAGTTGTTCAATGTATCTCTAACTTAAGTTGAAATGTTAAGCTTTCAGAATATGTATGTTTTGTTCATGTGCCAAATGTGACTTCAAAGTTTTATTTGCTACAAAATGTGAACATTTGGACAATTTTATTTCTATGTGTGATATTTAGTTTAAAGTTTAAACTTATTTATTTTACATCGATTGCGAAACAAGCTTTAAGCTTATATTAATCACGCTCGATGATGTCTGCTTCCTGGAAACTTAACCAGTACTCGCGCCGTTTGTATAGAAAAATCCAAAAGGCAGAACCCGCTCATCACGGGATTCGGACCCGGGACCTTTGGTACAAGAGGCCACTGTACCACTGTCTTCCACATATTTAAACCAGATAACAGGTGTACAGATGGTTATTATCAATTGTAAAGTATAAGTGTTGTGTTTAGCGCCAAAATAAGTGCACTTTTTACCTAGTTAATAACAGGGACTACTTATTGGAAGCCTGTAGGAATTAATCCTTTGAATTTTAGAACAAGGATACATTTAGACCTGCCAGTGTGACCACATATCGGGATTTCTCTTTGTCCTTACTAGGTATGTTAATTTAAGGTAAATTACTTTTAAAACATCCCTTTTACACTCTATATACATGTGTGTGTTTTACAAATTAAAAAAAAAAGACAAAGGCCGGTATATTAATTTAATGTATGTACATTTTTAATTAATCGAAATTCATACTGTATCTAGTCTAAACAGTAAAATAGAGAACCCTTCTACTGATTTGGTTACCTGCCTCATACGCTTTATTATTTCGATAGTATCTTAAACTGGGAACCAAAAAAGGCGCGCTAAATGTAGTCTGGTTCCTTATATCCTATGATATATTACGCAGTAATTAGATGAAAAAGCCATGGACCGTATTCACCAAACTTTTCAATTTAGATTTTTGACTTAATCTAAATCTTAATATTTAGTCTACTTTTTGGATTCCCGGTGATCTAGATTTAGTTTAGACCAACGCGTTTTAATATGTAGCACATAAGGTAAACATTGGAAGATCTTGCTAAATGAAGGTGTACTTTATGGACATAAAATAGAAAACATTGTAGCAAAAGGATAAATACCTCCTTTTGTCACAATGTTTTTTCAAAAGTCGTCTGCTGCAGCAATTAAATTTAAAATGCATATGTTTTAAGGAAATGGTTAACGAAATATTGACTCATTGAATTGTACATTGATTGTTTCATTGAAAAACTTACTAGTGTACGATTGGCATGGCCGCTTTAGGATTAATGTTGACTGTACGAACATTGTAGACGTGCTCACATTTTCTCTCTTGTCAAACTCTCGGATTACATGAATATTGAAATAAGTTTCCTTGAATTTCTGAATGCCAATCATGACACGAGTTCACACAGTTTATAGAGATTTTCTATGTTTTGTACTGGATGACTTCAAAATCTGTTGGGTTAAACATCATTGAAATCATTGTGACAAAATGAGAAATTGCTCATAATGAGCAATATCTGCATTTGCCACAATAATTTCAACACTTTTCAATTATCATACGATCATTTATCGAGATTTTTTGTATTTTGTACTTGACAATTTCAAAGTCGTCTGCTGCAATTTTGTTTTATGTGGGAAATGGTTAAACCCTTATCCACCTTCATGACTTTCAGATAAACCAAAAACAGATTCATTATTTGACAAAACATTATCATAACAGGGCCTGTGTTCAATACAAATAGTTGATTGATTTTGGTACAAATTTAAATTTATCATAACCTCTTGTTCATTTATCTTTAGTATTATATGTCCCTTTTCATGATCAGTTTAACTCTAAATCATCTCATTCACTTAAAACACAGACCCTGCCAGGTTGAATATCTTACATAAAACTTATATCTTCAAATACCGATATCAGCATTTCTGACTCAAGTTACATTTTTCTAATGTTTGTGGATTTAAATGTTCTTTTTTCTTATTTCTACATGTGCAACAAAATATTGCGGCTTCTCTTTGATGCTTTGCATCAAACATTTATCTTGTGATTTATTACTTATGTGACACATTTATGCATACAGTGAAATAAGAGATTTATCTTAAAACATGGCGCCGAGTAGATATTCAGATCTCGCTTCCATACTTTTTTGCAAGTATTCCATCTGCATCGCTCTGTACGAAGTCTCACAGAGTTAGTCCAAATTGTTTAGAACTATTCCTTATTGGACTTTCTGGAAAAACTGTGTATACCAGACTCATGCTTAGGAAAATATTGTGCCAAGCTAATATAATATGCTTGTATTGATTTCATGGCATATCAAGGGCTCTGTGTGAAACGGTTGTAACTAAAATTGGTAATTTTTTACCAAGATTAATCACCTCGCCATAAAGTCTTTATAAGCGTTAAATCATTTTTCTTGGTAAACAATGGAAATTTAGGTGCCATTGCTCGTTCTGAGCAATGGCACCTAAATTTGTATTGTTTACAAAAGGGTCAAAATTGCCCCTAAACCAGGGTTTTCAAAATAGGTTTTAAGTTACAACTGTTTCACGCCAAGCCCTCAATATGTATTTCAACTGTTAACCCTTTCCCAGATACAACCAATCTGCAGCAGACAAACTTCACAAACTTCCAAGCAAAAATATGGCAATTCTCTATAAATGCAAATATAATTTTTGAAATAGAAATGAACACCTTGAGGCCAATGGTGGGAAAGCGTTTACAAAACTTGAATCATTCAGGTTATTTTACACTTTCCCTCATACGACAATTCTGCAGCAGACGACTTTGAACGTATTTTGTCAAAACATAGAAAATCTCCATAATTGGATGGATAACCTATGACAAAAAGTGGAAAACATTGTGGCAAAAGGAGAAATTGCACGTTTTGTGCAATTCCTTCTTTTGTCACTATGATTTAAAAAAGCCGTCTGCTGCAGAGGCGTCAGAAAGCGTCTATATGAGGGAAAGGGTTAAAGTTTGGCTCCAAAATATGACAGTTATTAAGATGTCCAATAGTTTCAAAGTTTAACCATAATCATTGCTCAACAGAATCTCAAATGGCATTCTACAGACTGTTGAGAAATGGTGCATTTTTAAGCATTGGTCACATTTGAACAATTTCGCTAAACACTTCTTTTTTAGGATGGTAATTTTACTTCCACACCTATTGCACTATAGGAATGCAGTGAGGTCTTTCATAATTTTCAATCAGATAAGAACTTTCATTAAAGAATGGAATTATTAAGTTTTGACATCTTGTCCCTCTGCTGCCTGGCCACCATGTTTGATAACCAATCAATATGGGTTAAAATATTGTTGTAGAGAACATTTATCTTGGAAAACGACAAGGGGATGTAGAGAAGAATTTTAAAGTTTTGGCACCCGCCTCTTTTTCTGATACTGTAGCAACCAAAGTTCTACATAGAATTAAAATATTTGAACAATTTTGAAAGAGGACCACCAAAGGAACATTCCTATGAAGATTGGTTGAAATAAGTATGTACATTGGATTAGGTGGAGATGTGGTTCGAAGCCAAATTAATATACTGTTGCTTTTTTTTTGGACCAATCAATATTGCTAGAACAATTTTTTAGAGATTCGCTCAAGTTATCATTCTACCAAACAATGTTGGAATCGTACAGGTTGGTTGATTCAGGAGAAGAATTTTAAAGTCTTTACTTTTTACCTTTCTGATGCCGCAGAACCAAAGTTCTACAAAGAATCTTTGAACAATTTTGAAAGAGTACCATCAAAGAAATGTAACTGAAATTGGTCGAGTGGTTTAGGAAGAGATGTCGTTTAAAGCTATAAGTAAACGAAGGAGATTTATCAGAATAGATCACTTTGAGACTTTCGCTCAGGTGATCCAAAACAAGAGGACCATGATGGTTCTTATTGCTCACCTGATTTAATGGAACTTAAAACAGTTTCAGTGCTCTTACTCTATACACATGAGCAACAATGATCTTCCCTCCCTGGTTTGTTAATGGATTAGAATGATTTGAACTATCATGGTAGAGAACATATTCGCAAACCAAGGGTAACAAGCAAATTCAGAGAATCATGGTCCCCCGCCAGGGTCAAGGTCACAAAAATTGGTATTGATGGAAAGGGGTTGTCACAAGGAATACACATGTGAAATATGAAAGCAGTACCTATTACGGTTCAGAAGTAAGGGCCATAACTCCGTGAAAAATCATCCAACCGGAACGCAAACACGATATGCGCATCTACACTTGGTGGTGATCCTTCCTATGAAGTTTCATAAAATTCCAAAAAGCGGTTGCAGAGAAATAGCCCGGAAATGAATTTAGTCATACATAGCCTGATGGTGGAGTAAAGGGCCATAACTCCGTGAAAAATAATCCAACCGGAACGCAAACAAGATATGCGCATCTACACTTGGTGGTGATCCTTCCTATAAAGTTTCATCAAATTCCAAAAAGCGGTTGCAGAGAGATAGCCCGGAAATGAATTAAGTCATACATAGCCGGATGGTGGGGTAAAACTCCGTGAAAAATCATCCAACCGGAACGCAAACACGATATGCGCATCTACACTTGGTGGTGATCCTTCCTATAAAGTTTCATAAAATTCCAAAAAGCGGTTGCAGAGAAATAGCCCGGAAATGAATTTAGTCATACATAGCCTGATGGTGGAGTAAAGGGCCATAACTCCGTGAAAAATAATCCAACCGGAACGCAAACACGATATGCGCATCTACACTTGGTGGTGATCCTTCCTATGAAGTTTCATAAAATTCCAAAAAGCGGTTGCAGAGAAATAGCCCAGAAATGAATTTAGTCATACATAGCCTGATGGTGGGGTAAAGGGCCATAACTTCGTGCAAAATAATCCAACCGGAACGCAAACACGATATGCGCATCTACACTTGGTGGTGATCCTTCCTATGAAGTTTCATAAAATTCCAAAAAGCGGTTGCAGAGAAATAGCCCGGAAATGAATTTAGTCATACATAGCCTGATGGTGGAGTAAAGGGCCATAACTCCGTGAAAAATAATCCAACCGGAACGCAAACACGATATGCGCATCTACACTTGGTGGTGATCCTTCCTATGAAGTTTCATAAAATTCCAAAAAGCGGTTGCAGAGAAATAGCCCGGAAATGAATTTAGTCATACATAGCCTGATGGTGGGGTAAAGGGCCATAACTCCGTGCAAAATAATCCAACCGGAACGCAAACACGATATGCGCATCTACACTTGGTGGTGATCCTTCCTATGAAGTTTCATAAAATTCCAAAAAGCGGTTGCAGAGAAATAGCCCGGAAATGAATTTAGTCATACATAGGGGTAAAGGGCCATAACTTGTCAGGGTCAAGGTCACAAGGTCAAAAAAATTGGTATTGATGGAAAGGGGTTGTCACAAGGAATACACATGTGAAATATGAAAGCAGTACCTATTACGGTTCAGAAGTTATGACCAAGGTTAAAGTTTTTGTGACAGCGTGACTGACGGACTGACGGACGGACTGACTGACGAATGAGAAATAATAGTCCCCAGCTTTCGCTAAAAGCGGGGGACAAATTAGTCCATTACATTACCTGAACCCTTTACCACCTGCAGATGCATTTTGACGCAATAGCAGCAGACGACTTTTGAAACCGTTTTGGCAAAAGGTGAAATTGCTCATGATGAGCAATTTCTCCTTTGGCCACAATGTTTTCAATTTTATTTAACAATTAAGGTATCTTTTATAGAAATTTTTCACATTTTTGTCACTATGTTAAAAGTCGTCTGCTGCAGATTTGTTGTATGTGGTAAAGGGTGAATAACCCTTGGCCGACGGCTTCTTTAAAATTTGAAAATCCCGCTACGCCACCTAGCGGATGCAATTATACACCTCTCAATGCGGAAACGTTCATCGTTCAATAAAAAGGTAACAAAAGTTGTCGGTTATCTGTTAAGATGGCGACTGTGTCGCTAACGACCACAAAATACGAAGATATACTATTAAAATTCAATATCAAGAATCTTACAGACAAACAATATAGTGCTATCAATGGAATCTGCGAATGGGATGTTTTTGTAGCCACGCAGACTAGAAATGGAAGTCACTGGCTTATGAGTGTTTCCATATTGTGTTTTCTGGGAAAATTGTCATCATTATTGCTCGCCGACTTCCATCATGGAGGAGCAGTGAAGGGTTTAAGGCAACATAAACGAGCAATTTCACCTTTTGCTACAAGGTTTTCAACTTTTTTCAGTTATTACATTTTCGTTTATAGAGAGTTTCCATGTTTTTAAAGTCATCTGCTGCAGATTTGTTGCATGTGGGAAAGGGTTAACCAAATGGAATAGTCTCTTTACAGGACTTGTGTGTCTTCAGTATCATTAAATTGCAAATTGGCCAACAAGCTTGGGTGGAGAAGATTTGTTTTCTTTTAGTTGACATGTAAACCAGAATTTTGCATGGATCCAAATATTTTGAAAGAGTTTAGAAGACAACATTGAGATGATGCTTCCTGTGAAGTTTCATTTCTATTGGCCGAGGGGCTACAGAGGAGAAGTTGTTTAAGCAAAAAATTAACACACAGATGGACACACGCACGACAGACAATTCACCATGACATAAGCTTGACTGGCTTACAGCCAGCCAGTGAAGCTAAAAACAAAACAAATACATATGCTGCATATTACAAAAGTCTCTTAATTTCTTTGTTTCCAATATGAAGATAATTTTTACTAGTAATAGAATTCACAGAGAGCTTTAAATTCACAGTTACATAAGAAAACTCTTTATTGTTCCATATATCTCATGTTTAGTCCCAGTATTTTATCACACCATCCCAACCTGCTGTAGCAACTTTAGATGTCTCGTGGGGATGCCATATGGCAGATATACACACATCATCATGAGCTTTGAATTTAGAATAAAGTTTTGTTGATTTCCAGTCCCACACATAACATTTGCCGTCTGCATCCCCGGACACGAGGTATCTGAAAATAACAAAAAATACAAACATGACACCAACTTTAAATTTCATACTAATCTAACCTCTAGACAAGTGGAATTTATCTGAACAATCGACTAACTTTTAACTCTTTTGCACATATAAACACTTTCTGACACATTTGACAGAGATATTAAAAATGACGAAGGGGCAAATTAGTTAAGGGCCAGAAAGAAACAAAGTATATATCTAAGTTAACCCTTTCCCTCACATAAATGCTTTTGGACGCCTCTGCAGCAGACAGCTTTTTGAAAACATAGTGACAAAAGGAGAAATTGCACAAAATGTGCAATTTCTCCTTTTGCCACAATGTTTTCCACTTTTCGTCATAGGTTATCCATTCAATTATGGAGATTTTCTATGTTTTGACAAAATACGTTCAAAGTCGTCTGCTGCAGAATTGTCGTATGAGGGAAAGGGTTAATGCATCAGGTGACTTAAATTGACGATATACTTCAGATTACAGAATAAAAACATTATGTCCCAATTATAAATCTATTTGAATAATTCTCAGTATTAAACAGTATGCACAGCAAAATGTCAACACTTTTACCAGATACTAACAACATATGTCTCTGCAGCAGACGACTTCTTTAAACATCGCAGGAAAAGTAATTGTTGCTTTTAAATATTGCTGTTTTTTTAGTTTTTCAAATATAACTTTATTTTCCAAAAATGTTTCAAAATCAGAGGAGGTAAACAGTCCAATAGGTTTAGTGATATATCTCTGAACTGTTGATTGACTGAATAATCACAGAATGTAGTTTAATGTAATATGTATAATCACTGAATGTAGTTCAATGTTATCTGTATAAGCACTGAATGTAGTTCAATGTTATCTGTATAATCACTGCATGTAGTTCAATGTTATCTGTATAAGCACTGGGATCAACCACCCACTTGTTTCCTGGTTTAGTTCTTTTTTTTTTCAAACCAGTACTCTATACAACCTTCTTTCTAGAAAACTAGCTTTTTTCTGGCATCCGTCTTTTAGTAAACTGATGGTAGACGATTAGCACTGTGGTATGAAGTAAAAGAACAAGGATATAGGCAATGTCATTTTATCCATCTCAATTACCAGAGATAGTCACACATATTTTTAAAACAGAAATATTCTACTTACGACATATCTGGAGAAAAGTCCATACTACAAGCATATCCAGCAACCTGTAAGGATACAAATTAAAAGTTGATGAAGCTATCCAGGCAAGAAGGTACAACCTGGCATATGAGAACTGTATAGTTCCAGACCAGCGTATGCATCCGCACAATCTGATCGAGATCTAAACTTTTCGCTTATGACTAGGAAAGGCTTTTTGAAGCTTCTGGCGAGTTGTGAAGACTGATAATATTGATCTAAACTATTCACAAATGCCAATGTGTACCTTCTTGCATGGACAGGCTCATATAAACAAGCTACTTATTTATGTATATAGAGGATATTTCATGAGTGTTTATTTATTATCATTTTTATTAAATGAGTTTACTAAGATGATATGCTGCGAGCCTTGGCGAGCGTCATACTCAGCTTAGTTAACGAGTTTATTAAAAGTGATAATAAATAAACACTCATGAGATATTCTCTATGTCACATTAAGTGATTTAAGGGGCGTATTTCGAAAAAATGTACTTAATTTTTACCATATTGCTAGTTTTGGCGTCAAACCTCTGAAGAGAAGGCATTTTCATAGTTTGATTTCCTCAATTTAACAAATACTTGATGAGCGTAAGACTGGAAACCAAACTAGTAGTGTCATATGATAGTTATGTAATGGGATTTTGACACTCCCAGAGAGGACGTTATATGTGATCAATATATATAACAAATTAGTAATTAAACTAGTATGCACTTCTTGATATTTTCAAAATTAACAAGAGGGCCAGGATGGCCCTAAATGAAACACCTGAGTCATGATATAGTAGCAAATGCTAATGTCAGGGGAAATTTGATCCAAAGTGTAAAAGAAACTGCAAGGAGTGGATTTATGTCACATCACATCTGTAAAGGACATGAATATTGTAATAAGGCATTAAAATTAGAAGGGAAATGTAGGCCCTAAATCACTCCTCTAAGATTAGTACACTGAATTTTAACGCTTTCCCTCATATAGCCACTTTCTGACGCCTCTGCAGCAGACCGCTTTTTGAAAACATAGTGAAAAACGAAGAAATTGCTCAAAAACGAGCAATTTCTCCTTTTGACACAATGTTTTCCACTTTTAGTCATAGGTTATCTATTCAATTATAGAGATTTTTTATTTTTTGACAAAACATGTTCAAAGTCGTTTGCTGCAGAATTGTCATATGAGGGATAAGGTTAAGGATGGAAATCCATAAATACCATCATATGTTTGGTATGACCCAGCAGGGATCGACCCCTTGAATTCTATGACGAAATACAAATGAGGCGGGCCAGGTAGTTTTGTACATATTGATTTAATTAAGAACCTGAGATGATTATTTCACACTACAAAACTGAAAACATCTGGCAAATAGAATCTGTAATTAAATATTGAGAAACAAACAATGGAAAAAGTATAAATAATATAAATTGCCAATTCTGATTCTTGCTCGCATGTTGTAAAGTACTTGGTCATGCACCATGGATAATAGAAACGCTTCTACATACAGACTGATTGATTGATTGTTTAACGCCGTTTTCAACAATTTTTTAGTCATATCGTGGCTACCAGTTCACCTACTTATGCGTTTCCTTGTTTTCCCACACCAGTACACCACAATTTGCAAGCAACTGGCTGCTTTTCCACAGTCTGTTAAACAGCTCGTTGGTGAAAGACGAATGACGCATGTCACAGTAACTTTTGTCAAACATCGGAAAAAATGTTGGCCGAGCCGGGATTCAAACTCACAACCCCTGGATTGACAGCCCTCGTCGGTACTGGGGCTCGGCTCTACATAAAGACAGGGACGTAGATAAAGATCATATTTTGGCCATTAAATAATATTCTGATCAATTTGATTTTTAAATGGCTCATTTACTGTATAGTGGCAGCAAATCTGGATCTAGATTTCTCACAGATGTATCGATGCTCATTCATCTTCATTCAAAGAAACACGAGGCCTAAGAGGGCCAGTATCGCTCCACGGCCATACGGCAAAAATCAAATCTCCAAACAGCCCTCCCCTGTTTTGACCAACCACCATGACTTAATCTTGTAGAGTGTCACCCCAGGAATGTTTCTGCAAAATTATTTGAATATCAGCCTGACACTTTCGGAGGAGAGGATATTTTAAGTTTTCACTATAGCCATATAAGGCAAAATATCCCCGCCCTCTGGCGGCCATGTTTTTCAACCAATCAACATGGCTTGAAGGAATCTGATAGAGGGTCACCCAATGAACATTTCTACAAAATTATTTGAAAATCAGCTGAACACTTTCGGAGAAGAAGATTTTTTAAGTTTTCACTATAGTTATGTAAGGCAAAATAGCCCCGCCCCCTGGCGGCCATGTTTTTCAACCAATCAACATTTCTTGAAGGAATCTAATAAAGGGTCACCCAAGGAACATTTCAACAAAATTATTTGAAAATCGGCCTGACACTTTTGGTGGAGAAGATTTTTTAAGTTTTCTCTTTAGCCATAAATATAGCCCCGCCCTCTGGTGGCCATGTTTTTTAACCAATCAACATGGCTTGAAGGAATCTGATAGAGGGTCACCCAAGGAACATTTCTACAAAATTATTTGAAAATCTGCTCAACACTTGGAGAAGAAGATTTTTTAAGTTTTCACTATGGTCATATTAGGCAAAATAGCCCCGCCCTCTGGCGGCCATGTTTTCAGACCAATCAACATGGCTTGAAGGAATCTAATAGAAGGTCACCCAATGAACATTTCTACAAAATTATTTGAAAATCGGCTGAACACTTTCGGAGAAGAAGATTTTTTAAGTTTTCACTATAGCTATATAAGGCAAAATAGCCCCGCCCCCTGGCGGCCATGTTTTTCAACCAATCAACATTTCTTGAAGGAATCTAATAAAGGGTCACCCAAGGAACATTTCTACAAAATTATTTGAAAATCGGCCGGATACTTTCGGAGAAGAAGATTTTTTAAGTTTTCACTATTTTTTTCAATTGGTTGCAATGGAAACCAGAATTCTGGATGGATATAAAAAAGTTGAAGGAATTTAAGAGAGGACATTGAGAGGATGCTTCCTATGAAGTTTCAACCAAATTGACCAAGTGGTTAGGGAGAAGACGTCATTTAAAGGAAAAAGTTAACGCATGCACAGACGCACGCAAGGCGGACAATTCGCCATGACATAAAAATCACCAAAAACATATTCTGTACTTACCATATGCCCAGTAAATGTTTTCTTTCGCATAAATTTAAATCTATTTAAAACATTGAATACAGAGATTTTGTTGTCCATAGACTGGCAGGATAACCATTTACCTGAAAATAGAAAACATACATAAGCACAGTTGTCAGATATTAACCCCTTTCCCTCATACGACAATTCTGCAGCAGACAACTTTGAACATATTTTGTAAAACAAGAGGGCCATGATGGCCCTTGAATCGCTCACCTGATTTTTTATTTTTTTTTCACTTTAGCTATATAAGCCTCGCCCCCTGGCAGCCATAGTTTCCGACCAATCAACTTGGCTTGAAGGAATCTGATAGAGGGTCACCCTAGGAACATTACTACAAAATTATTTGAAAATCGGCCAGATACTTTTGGAGGAGAAGATTTTTTAAGTTTTCACTATAGCCATATAATGCAAAATAGCCCTGCCTACTGGCGGCCATGTTTTTTGACCAATCAACATGGCTTGAAGGAATCTGAAAGTGGGTCATCCAAGGAACATTTCTACAAAATTATTTGAAAATCGGGCCGACACTTTTGGAGAAGAAGATTTTTTAAGTTTGCACTATAGCCATATAAGGCAAAATAGCCCCCCCCCTGGCGGCCATGTTTTTCGACCAATCAACGTGGCTTGAAGGAATCTGATAGAGGGTCACCCAAGGAACATTTCTACAAAATCATTTGAAAATTAGCCTGACACTTTCGGAGGAGAAGATTTTTTAAGTTTTCACTATAGCCATATAAGGCAAAATAGCCCCCGCCCCCTGGCGGCCATGTTTTTCGACCAATCAACATTGCTTGAAGGAATCTGATAGAGGGTCACCCAAGGAACATTTCTACAAAATTATTTGAAAATCGGCCTGACACTTATGGAGGAGAAGATTTTTTAAGTTTGCACTATAGCCATATAAGGCAAAATAGCCCCGCCCCCCCTGGCGGCCATGTTTTTCGACCAATCAAGATGGCTTGAAGGAATCGGATAGAGGGTCACCCAAGGAACATTTCTACAAAATTATTTGAAAGTCGGCCTTACACTTTCGGAGGAGAAGATTTTTTAAGTTTTCACTATAGCCATCCATATAAGGCAAAATAGCCCCCCCCCCCCCCCTGGCGGCCATGTTTTTTTACCAATCAACACAGCTTGAAGGAATCTGATAGAGGGTCATCCAAGGAACATTTCTACAAAATTATTTGAAAATCTGCCAACCAATTCGGGAGAAGAAGAATTTTGAATTTTTTTCGGTTTCGTTGCCATAGAAACCAGAATTTTGCATGGATCCCAAAAATTTGAAGGAATTCTGGTGAGGTCATTGAGAGGATGCTTTCTGTGAAGTTTCATCCAAATTGACCCACTGGTTACTGAGGAGAAGAAGTTGACGGACGACGCACGACGGACAAAAGGCGATCACAATAACTCACCTTGAGCAAAGCTCAGGTGAGCTAAAAATAGAAAATCTCTATAATTGAATGGATAACCTATGACTAAAACTGGTAAACATTGCGGCAAAAGGAGAAATTGCTTGTTGAATAGTTTTGATAATGGGTAAGCTGAGGAACATTCTTCTGAAATTCTGAAATCGGGCAGAAGGTGATGTGGTTTAAAAGTTTATCTACATTTATCACAGGCGTCCATCTTGTGTATCAGAGCAAAGAGGTTTATAGTACAATTTTGGAAGAGGGCTACTTAAAGCAACATGAATGTGAAATTATTTATAAATTGGCTCAGGGTTTTCAAAATGACCCGGTGGCCAGGTAAATTACCAGACTACTAAAGCCCCTTTACCCGGCTACTTTAAGCAAAATTTCCTTTACCCCTACTTGGGGAGGACCCCCCCCCCCCCTACTTTCAATTATCACCCTGCTACTCCAAAACAAAATGAAATCCCTGTCCAGGCTTAGTGGTTAATGAGGAGATATCATTTAAAGATTGTTCTATTTGCTAGCTCTGGAGGCCACCTTGCGAAATGGAGCAAAACAATTTTACCATTTTGGTTGAGTGCTACTCAATGAAATTATTTTTAAATTTGGTCAATAATTTAGACGATGTGGCTTGGATTTTGTTTAAAGCTCTGACGGCCACCTTGTTGAGCAGAGAAGAACCATGTAAACAATTTTGGTATAGGGTAAGCTAAGGAATATTCTTGTGAAATATCAGTATAATTTTAGATGAGGACAACCAAGTAAAAAATCCTGTGAATTATTATTATGAAATTCGATCAGTCATTTTGGAGGAGAAGATTTGAACAGACATGCATTGAGTTATCACAATAGCTTAACAGAGTCTCCCATGCCTGTGTTAAATAGCTTATAGTTATACATACCATTTGGAGATAATGTGACACTTGGCATAGAATGCATAGATGGATCAGCAATATATTTAAAATCAACAGGTACATCCCTGAAATAAACATAAAGCATGATGTAACATGTTTTTATAATTCATCTGCATGTCTGAAAGAGTTAATTACTTAAAACTACAAAGCATTAGGTGAAAAACATAAATATGTACACTTTTCTGAAATTTGAAATTTAACTAATTAATAAATAAATGATGTAGTTTCTATTTTATTTAATTTCTTTATAAAGTTACTACCCTGAAAGGATCCCTTCTATATTACTTTCAGACACTGTATTTAATGCTGCATAAAGCTGTATATAAATGGCTACTTGAAATAACAGATGAAAATGCCATTGGCAAATTATTTTAATTAAAACAAGATTGTTTGAAGGAATACATGTGTGTCACATGTTAATATCAGTAAGTCAAAGCGTTATGGACAGGGGACAGAGTTGTGATTCCTGTGACAAGATAAATATTCGCATATACAGTAATGTAACTCATACCATTCCCAAACTCGTAAACTTTTATCATCTGATGTTGATACAAATCGCCTGTTTTGATCTACAAATGTTATCGAGTTCACTGCTCCCAGATGTCTGTCATATTCTTGTACGATCTCCCCAGACCGAGTATCCCACTGAAAAACAAAGCAAGGCTATCTTGAGATATCTTTCCCCCCCACAATATCTCTCTTATGACTCAACCAAACCTAATCTCAGTGAGATGATTCTTTTTAACAAGAGTACCGCGATCGGAACATAATACGCCCGTCAGGAACTTCTTTGTAACTCATGCAGAAATTGACAAATATTCTAAGTCCAAAAAGGGGCATAACTCATTCAAAAATTCGAGGAAATGTGAACTTGATCTGTGACACTTGATTACAAAGCCATATACATAATTTCAGCTCAATACATCAAAGCATGTAGAAAAAAAGTGCGGAAAAAAAATATTCTAAGTCCAAAAAGGGGCATAACTCATTCAAAAATTGACGAAATCCCAGGAAATATGAACTTGATCTGTGATACATCACTACAAAGCCTTATACAAAATTTCAGCTCAATAGCTCAAAGTATGTAATAAAAAAGTGCAGAAAACCCGAACGGACGGCGGACGTAGGGAGGGACATGACCATACCATAATATGTACCGTTTTTAAGAAACGGTCGTATAAAAACCAACAACATATGGTTTGAGTGTCAAATATGGATTTTAGAACATGAAAGTGCCCCTTATCTACAACCGTTCTGATGAAATGATACACTGAAGGGTAAAATATATGTATAACTTCTTTCATTGGGCGAATTTGGCAGCACAAATTATTAGGTAATTATAAATATTCTTGTTATTATAAGTAATTTGTTTGTTTGAAAGGCATGTTTTTGCAGGTTTGGCACTTTTTTCAGTTACAACACTTATTTCCTATTCTATTCTGCAACTATGAGCGCAAATCAAGCATGACCCATATCGGCACTTTACCTAAACATTAACAAGGCAAACATTTTGATAAAGTTTCAACAAGCTCAAGTCAAAAAGAGGGCCAAGGTGGCCCTTTACCCTTTACTTCATGTAGACGCTTTCTGACGCCTCTGCAGCAGACAGCTTTTTGAAAACATAGTGACAAAAGAAGAAATTGCTCAAAACAAGCAATTTCTCCTTTTGCCACAATGTTTTCCACTTTTAGTCATAGGTTATCCATTCAATTATAGAGATTTTCAATTATTTGACAAAACAAGTTCAAAGTCGTCTGCTGCAGAAATGTCGTATGAGAGTAAGGGTTAATCGATCACGTGGAACAATTTTGAAAGAGGAGAGGATCACCAAGGTATACACCTCTTAAGTGTGATTGAACTTTATCGAGCGGTTTAGGAGATGTTGTTTAAAGCTAAATGCCGGCAATGGAAGAAGGACAGACGGCGGACAGAGAGTGATCAGAATTGAGCACCTTGAGCCTATTGCTCAGATGATTGATTGATTGATTGATTGATTGGGGTTTAACGCCGTTTTTAACAATTTCTCAGTTATATCATGGCGGCCAGTTCACCTACTCATGCATTTCCTGGTTTTCTCACACCAGTACTCCACACAACAATCTTCCCAAGCAACTGGCTGCTCAGATGATCTTAAAATTTGGCTTTCAGAGTGTTAACAAGATTTTTCTTTTATTTGGCATAATGACTTAGTTTTTGACCTGACATGACCCATATTCAAACTTGGCCTAGATATCATCAAGATAAACAAACAGTGGTATCTAGTGTGTTAACAAGCAAATTGTTGAAGAATGACGAACAACAATCAAAAGGCAATCAGAATAACAATAACACTTAAAGCCGTATCAAATATTTTCTTCCATATTAACATAATTTCTATTTTTTTCAATTAGACTCCCTCCAACATATAGGCGAAATTTGGAAAATGTCTTAGTTATATTCTAGAGAAACCATCCTAAGTCCTTTTTTTTTAAGTGCAGAAAACAATCAATTTGCACATCTATACTATGTGATCTAAAATGTACACTGTATTTCACAGCCATCTTGAATGCGTTTTTGACTTATAAGCAAACAGTGCAGATCCAATTCTACTCTGGTTACCAAATTCCGGTGGTTGGATTTTTTCTAGAACCAGGAGTACTGGTAACTTACCATGGACATGCTGTGATATAACTGATTTTTTTTTTAAAGCGGAGTAAACACCATACAATCAATCAATGTTGGAAAAGGAGACAAAGCTCATTATGAGCAATATTTCCTATTTCGTTTTGAGCAATTTCTTCTTTTGTCCCTATGTTTTCAAAAAGCTGTTTACTACAGAGGCGTCAGAATTTGCCTGCATGTTGGAAAGGGTTAAAGTAAGGTAACTGATTTAAAATATTTCTCTTCACATTGTTTGATTGTATGCTATTTACTCCGCTTTAAAAAAGAAAAATCAGTTATATCACGGCATTTCCTGGGTCAGTTACCAGTACTCATGGTCGCTTTATCCTGACACCAGTCAGTCAGTCAGTCGTAAAGCTAACTCCACAACCCCGACGGCCTGAGCGCCAAGAAGAGCAGCCACTACTACCATTTTTAAAACCCCGCGATCTCCGGCACACAAGGCAGACGCTCTACCACTACATCACCGAGACTGACACAAAATAAATTAAAAAAACTTACACAAATAATCTTTTTATCTGCCGTTCCTGCGACAAATAAGTGTTGTTTATCCTCTTCTGGGTGGAACTTCACGCAATAGGCCACTTTTTTATTGGTAAATCTTCCTTTGCATTCACCTATAATATGTAATGAAACGAGAAGTGCCACAAAATGTATCACCGTAAAAAACTTTAACACTTTCCCTCATATGACAATTCTGCAGCAGACGACTTTGAACATATTTTGTCAAATAATGGAAAATCTCTATAATTGAATGAATAACCTATGACTAAAAGTGGAAAACATTGTGACAAGAGGAGAAATTGCACGTTTTGTGCAATTTCTTCTTTTGTTACTACGTATGTTTTCAAAAAGCTGTCTGCTGCAGAGGCATCAAAAAGCGTCTATATGAGGGAAAGGGTTAACCATTTACCTGAAGCAATATTTTCAGACTTGATAACATTTGAGGAACAAGAAGCTGAAAAGGGCAAATATCACTCTACTGCCAAAGAGGTAAAATAACCATACCCTCTGTTGTATACTAGTATGACTTTTATAGTCACTTTAGGAACTTTTTTTGTAAATTAATTTACGACCACCCCCAATGTTTAGGGAACCAACTTTCAAATGTCAACATGACTCGAAGGAATAAGAAAGAGGGCCACTCAAGGAATATTTCAACAAAATTATTTGGAAATCTGCAAGATACATACTGAGAGTTTGCGCTTTAGCCAAATAAGGCAAAAACAGCCCTTCCCATTGGCGGCCTTGTTTTTCGACCAATCCACATGGTTTAAACGAATCTCATACACACAAGGAACATTTCTACCATTTTTTTTTTAAAATCAGCTTTATACTTTCGGATGCAAAGATTTTGTCCTCTTTCTCAGCCAAAGTTAAACATAAAATTAAATTCTTTGAACAATTTTGAAAGAGAACCACCCAAGGAACATTCCTCTGAAGATTCATGAAAAGTTGTTGTTTAACCTTTTCCCACATACAGCAAATCTTCAGCAGACAATTTTGGAAACATCTGATTAACAAGGCAGAAAATCTCAATAAATGAAAGTATTACTACTGAATCGAGTTTAAAACGTGTCAAAGAGGTTTTTCTCATTATGATCTGCTGCCAACGTGCCAGAATGTGTCTATATGTTGGAAAGGGTTACTTTTACTGTTTTTTGAAAAATTCCTTGCAGAATTTGAAGCGCAATGATTATGCATTAGATCTGAACATAGAGTAGACAATGTATATGACTTGATGGATCCTTAATGCTAACTACCCTCATGAAGGCCTAAAAGATACACGTTGGTGATTATTGTCCCCCGCTTTCGCGAAAGCGCGGGGACTATTATTTCTCATTCGTCAGTCCGTCAGTCACGCTGTCACACTTTCGTTTCCGGGCTATTTCTCTGCAACCGCTTTTTCGAATTTGATGAAATTTCATAGGAAGGATCACCACCAAGTGTAGATGCGCATATCGTGTTTGCGTTCCGGTTGGATTATTTTTCACGGAGTTATGGCCCTTTACCCCTATGTATGACTAAATTCATTTCCGGGCTATTTCTCTGCAACCGCTTTTTGGAATTTGATGAAACTTCATAGGAAGGATCACCACCAAGTGTAGATGCGCATATCGTGTTTGCGTTCCGGTTGGATTATTTTGCACGGAGTTATGGCCCTTTACCCCACCATCAGGCTATGTATGACTAAATTCATTTCCGGGCTATTTCTCTGCAACCGCTTTTTGGAATTTTATGAAACTTCATAGGAAGGATCACCACCAAGTGTAGATGCGCATATCGTGTTTGCGTTCCGGTTGGATTATTTTTCACGGAGTTATGGCCCTTTACTCCACCATCAGGCTATGTATGACTAAATTCATTTCCGGGCTATTTCTCTGCAACCGCTTTTTGGAATTTTATGAAACTTCATAGGAAGGATCACCACCAAGTGTAGATGCGCATATCATGTTTGCGTTCCGGTTGGATGATTTTTCACGGAGTTATGGCCCTTTACCCCACCATCCGGCTATGTATGACTAAATTCATTTTTCCGGGCTATTTCTCTGCAACCGCTTTTTGGAATTTGATGAAACTTTATAGGAAGGATCACCACCAAGTGTAGATGCGCATATCGTGTTTGCGTTCCGGTTGGATGATTTTTCACGGAGTTTTACCCCACCATCCGGCTATGTATGACTTAATTCATTTCCGGGCTATCTCTCTGCAACCGCTTTTTGGAATTTGATGAAACTTTATAGGAAGGATCACCACCAAGTGTAGATGCGCATATCGTGTTTGCGTTCCGGTTGGATTATTTTTCACGGAGTTATGGCCCTTTACTCCACCATCAGGCTATGTATGACTAAATTCATTTCCGGGCTATTTCTCTGCAACCGCTTTTTGGAATTTTATGAAACTTCATAGGAAGGATCACCACCAAGTGTAGATGCGCATATCGTGTTTGCGTTCCGGTTGGATGATTTTTCACGGAGTTATGGCCCTTACTTCTGAACCGTAATAGGTACTGCTTTCATATTTCACATGTGTATTCCTTGTGACAACCCCTTTCCATCAATACCAATTTTTGTGACCTTGACCCTGGCGGGGGACCATGATTCTCTGAATTTGCTTGTTAAATTTGAAATATTTAATATATATCCCTTTCCCACCTGCTTACGCATTTTGACGCAACAGTAGCTAACGACTTTTGAAAACATAGTGGCCAAAGGTGAAGTTGCTCATGATGAGCAATTTCTCCTTTGGCCACACTGTCTTCAACTTGATTTAACAATTAAGCTATCTTTTATGGAGATTTTTCAGGTTTTGGTCACTATGTTTTCAATGTCGCCTACTGCAGATTTGTTGTATATGGGAAAGGGATATAGCAGTAGTTGGTTATTATTTCTTCATTTATTCCCAATTATATTTTACAACAAGAGCACAGCGTACGACACAGACACTCGACTGATAGAAAACAGAAAAAAAGCTGAGCTGAACAAAAAACCTTAACCGGACGACCACGCTGCCGCCGCTGCCGCCACCAGGGTCATGACAATAGCTCTCGTTTTTTCAAAAAGTCAAGCTAATAAGTACGAGTATAAACCACACAAAAGACCTTTACCTGTCTCTGTATCCCATAATTTACAATATCTGTCATAAGCACAGCTTAAAAACTCCGTCCCACTGTTGTTAAATGTGATGTCTCTGACGGCCTGTTTGTGCCCGTTATATGTCCGAATACATCGTCGCTCATTGTACACCTCCCATAACTACAAGACAACAAGTAACGCTAAATGTCAAAAGGGAATCTGTTTCTTAACCCTTTCCCTCATATAGACGCTTTCTGACGCCTCTGCAGCAGACAGCTTTATGAAAACATAGTGACAAAAGAAGAAATTGCACAAAACGTGTAATTTCTCCTTTTGTCACAATGTTTTCCACTTTTAGTCATAGGTTATCCATTCATTTATGGAGATTTTCCGTATTTTGACAACGTTTGTTCAAAGTCGTCTGCTGCAGAATTGCTCTATGTGGGAAAGGGTTAAGTCTTCTTATTAAGCTTACATTATATTATATGTATTAGCCTATACTCACATACAACTTTTCTGCAGAAGATGATTTTGAAAACATCTAGACAAAAATAAGGAAAATCTATATATGAATGTGTAGCTTAAGAGTTCAAAACATTGTGGCAAAATGAGAAATGGAAATCAGTTTTATTAATTATTTTATTTCAGTAATTGAACACAATCACGTTATTTGATGGATCAACATTTTAAAATTTCTGTCTATCCTTCCAAGTCATAGATTAAATACTTGACATAGTCAAAAGAAATAAATATAACCCTTTTCTGCAAAAGACAATGTATGAAAACAATGTGTGATATGAGATGTTTCACGTGGCAATGGGATAAAATTAATATAAAATTGTAAAAACTAACCTTTATTTTACAATCCATACTACAAGATAATAATAAATGAGCCGATTTGGGGAACCATCTGATAGCATGTAAACCCTTTGTATGTCCAGCCCATGTGTGTATAAGTTTTTTGGGCAGAAAACATCTCTCTGGTGGGAATTCTGATTTGAGATTCACACCAACGTCTTGTGGGATATGAAGGAATGACCTGCCTTGGTAATCCAACGCATCCTTAACTGAAATATAAGAAAATTATTTTAAGTGTTTATATAGACCAGTATACACTTAAGTTACTAACTACCATTAATGGCAAACAAGATTATTGAAAAACATTGCTTATAAGCAAAAAGGGTTAAACTAGCTATTATAGAGTTAATAATAATGTTCTTATAAGTGCAAACTATTTTTGTACCGTCTTTCTTATTTATCCCTTTCCCATTTTGATTTAATCCCACTCTTGAAAAAAAAAATGTTGAATATATATAGCAGACAGTGATGGTCCTATATATATTTTTACTCTTTACATATAAGCAAAATGAGCCCAGCCCTCTGATTGCCATTTTTATCATCGTATTACACTAATTTGAACAATCTTGGCAGAGGGTCACCAAAGTTACCTTTGTGCCAAAATATTTTCTAATGGGGGCTATACTTTGAGTAAAGAATATTGTTAAAGAGTTCACTAAGCATGTTTCATAAAATTTCTTACTATGTAATGTAGTTTTTTCCTCTGCTGTTTTTTCTTCAGTCTTTGCATTAGTTTTGGCACGTTTTGCTAGTATTTCATCCAATTCTTTCTTCTCCTCCTGTTAGATAAACAAAAAGTAATTTACAGGACCATGATGTTCTTATATCGCTCACCTGATTTAATAGAACTTTATAGTATTTTAAGTTCTTTTTCTATAAACATAATAAAAACCAGCCCCGCCCTGTGTAGGAAATGCATTTCAATGGAATGGAATAATTTTCGTTAGAGGGACACCCAAGAAACATTTATGCAAAATAATTTTTAAATCTTGCCAGTTCCTTTGTACAAAGAGATTTTTGAGTTTTCACTTAATATACATATAAAGAAAACCTGCCCTGCCCCCCTAACCTCCAAGTGTTTAAATGGATTTGAATAATTTGAACAAACTTGGTAGAGGGTCAACCAAGGAACATTTGTACAAAATCATTTTAAAATCAGGCTTGTTTCTTTGGACAATAAGGTACATATAAGAAAACAAAGCCCTTCCCCTGGCGGCCATGCTTATCCACAGATTGAAATAATTAGAAAGTTTTTAATATATTCTTTAGAAGGAAAAAGAACCCTGTTCCCTGGCAGCCATGTTGGATTAAAACAATTTCAACAAACTTGGTAGTGGGTCGGCCAAGGAATATTTGTGCCAAATTTTTTTAAAATCAGGCCAGTATATTTGGACAAGAAGATTTAAAGTTTAAACATTTTTCCCTCTATCTGGTGCCACAGCAGCCAACATTCTACACAGAATTAAATTCTTTAATCACTTTTGAAAGAGGACCACCTGCATTCATTCTGAAATTGGTCAATTGGTTATGGACGCTGAGTGTTCCCAATAGCTTACTTCCTACTTAAAAAGGTTTAATATTTTGCTGTACAGAGAGTCACCTCATCTTTAGTTGTTATGATCATAATCAATATATGAGCCCATCCAAGGGAAAAGGTACAGGTTGGCTTTTGTGAACAGTGCAGATCTAGATAAGCCTTGTACATCCACATAGTCTGATTAAGATATACACTATTAAAACATCACTAGAAGCTTCTGTCAACTTGTGAACATTCTGATAAGTCAGAGTAGGTTGACATCCTGATCTGAACCTACACTGCCAGTTGGTGCCTTTTAGCATGGACAGGCAAATGTGTTGGTTTATTGCTTCAAATGATAAATAATGATAATTCTTAGGTAAACAATACACATTGAAAAATGAATGAATATGTGTTGTCAATACATGTATATAACTGAGTTCTAAGCAGCAAATTCAATTTCTCCTTTATCACTTCTTAACTTAAGAGGCTTTCAGAGGATAGCATGCATCACTTTAAAATAAATTAATTATATCATTTAAAAAGTGGAAATAACTCAATAATCAATAAAGCTTCAGTATGTTCTTGCACTTCCTTTAAATGATTTTGTTGTAAACATGATTTTGTTGTATACTCGCAGACTCTATTTGATAAATTAACAACTCGAAGATTTATGCCATGAATATTAAAGTGTTTTTAAATGCAGATCAAGATGTAGACAAAAGGGTGTCCAAAAAAGGTTTGCACACACTTCTGCCTTGAAAAGTTGAGCTGAAAAATAAAATTAGAGCATCTATATTCTTTTATGTACCTCATTTGGTTTCAAGACCGTTTTTTCATCAACAAATTTCCCCCAAGGCCCAATGAATCCCTCTATGTCTTCCGGCTGATCATTCCTTAATCTTTTTCTTTTGTCTTCTGGCCTCTTCTTTGCCTTCTCAAAGGCAGTTAGACCTGAAAAATGAAGTAATACTTGTATAAGCAATCTAGCCACATCAGTGCCGAGCTTTTTACTTGATAGCAATTAACCCTTTCCCACATACAACAAATGTGCAGCAGATGACTTTGAAAACATGGTGACAAAACCCTGAAAGATCTCCATAAAAGATGGCTTAATTGTTAAATAAAGTTAAAAACGTTGTGGCCAAAGGGGAAATTGCTCATGAGCAATTTCAACTTTGGCTACAATGTTTTAAAAAGTCGTCTCCTGCTATTGCGTCAAAATGTATCTGCAGGTGGGAAAAGGTCAAGATTAGGGATGGCAAAGAATACCAAAATTAGTATTCGAATATTCGATCACAAAGTATTCGAATATTCGACCCATTTGTGCATGCTTCGCCCAAAAAGAGTTTATAAATACCTTATTTGCCGTATAGTGATCTTACTATTGTCTTATTTTGTTCAAGTGTCAGGACTTGCATTTACATGTTCGTTCAACCCGTGAATTTGAAAGAAAACAATGTTAGTGAAAAATGTGTCAGTAAAGTGCTCAGATTTTAATTAATTGATCACTTGCTTAAAGTATTTTTGTAAGAGCATGTAGTTCTGATTACAACTGAAATATCCCAATCATCAAATCTTTTCAAAACATGAGAAATCGGACATGGACCCTCTTGAAGGGTGGGTGTCGTTATTTGAGTAGAAATGTGGCACTGCCCATTAGGAGCAATTAATCCTTTCTCTTGCTGTTTTTTAACTGAAATACTGTTGAAAATGGGCACGAAATGTTCCCAGTACCGGATTGCTAAAAAACATAAATATGTAATCGGATAAGTGCACAGCCAAACCGACGGATTTGTGTGATTGTTATATAATTGAATAAAAACGTAACTACATGCTACCTAAGTTGAAGTTAAGGAGTTTTGGAACGAAACCATCAGTATTGTATCGATCAGTTTAATAGCCCAAAGCAAGGATTATCAGTTTGACATGTTACCTACAGTATTGACACCTTATACAATATGCGTAACATTGACCATCGGTAACCCTTTTCTTGCAGTTTTTAACAACAAAAAAGCATGGGTAAATGTTTCAAGTATCATCAATTTGATTTAAATATATAAATATTTTATAAATATTTCTGATTTTTATCGAATATTCGAAATAATCGGAATCATGATATAGTATTCGAATATTCGACCATACAATCGAATATTCGATGCCATCCCTAGTTAAGATTCATTCCAAGTGAACAGATCTCTAGAAGAATGGTAAATCTAAAAGTGTAACAGTCTGATTTTGAGAAATGTTGTTATTTGGCCAGGGATTTAAAAATATAAATTTTTAGTTCTATATTGCACACCTGATTTAATAGAACTTCAACAGTTTTTAATTTGCATTTATAAGGAAACAAGCCCTTGATGGCCATGTTAAACAGCGGATCCGAATAATTTGAACAATCTTGTTATAGGAACATTTCAGCAATGTGATTTTCAAATTGGGCCATTACTTTAGATTTTTTTTTTTTGTCTTCAATAGTTTTTAAATTGTTTAATTCTTGACAGGTATTTATAAGAAAACAAGCCCTTGATGGCCATGTTTATCAGCAGATGTGAATAATTTAAACATTCTTTGTATAGGGTAACCCAAGGAACATTTCGGCAATGTGATTTTCAATTTGGGCCAGCACTTTACATTAATTCTTAACTATTTACATATTAGGAAAGCGAGCACTGTGGCGATGACAACGGATGTGAGACAATGAGTGATCACACTGCACATTCAGGTTAGCTATAAATGAGGCTTCAAGAGTTCTCACTAGGCCAAATTCTAACAATCTTGGTAGAGTGTCACAAAAGGAAAATTATTGCTATATTATTTCCAAATCAGGCCTATACTTTTGATCAATAAGATGTTCACTATATATGCATTTATATATATATAAGGAAAACAGCAACCAAATTTCCTAATAGAATTTAATTCTTTGACCATATTTGAAAGATGACGACCTAAGGAACATTCATGGGAAATAATTTTGATATAGGTCTCACTGCTGTACAAATCCCATAGCCCGAGGCCCAGGACAAGTCATAAATCGCATCGGGCAAGTCGCTAATTGCAACATCTCAGTCCCGGACAAGTGGCATTTTCCAAAAATCCACGTCCCATTATATCAACCCATTTACGTAACAGTGAATGCAAATTACTGTGTCTGGTAGCCCGGCTTAATTACTAACACACATGTCTGTCGTGTATAAATTTGACTATATGTTATATGCGAAAACCACTCGCGCGTGACCATAACAAATCAATAACAGTAGGCGGAGTTACCCAACTGTCAGATCGAAAGTTTCAGCCAACCGAATCGCGTCAGTAATAGTCGATTTACGTGATATATATGTATCCAATAAGGCTGTCCAATCATAAGTGACAATTGTTCCTTGGAGCTGTGTTATTTCATGAAAGCTAGGGAATTACCTATGGATCGGTCTCATTAAAATATTCCCTTAAATGTATTTTGATCCATATTTCTACTTTCTGTAAGCGATGTTTGCAAACTGGTGCAAACCGATTCAGAAAGACTTGTAAGAAATTTTCTCCATGCAGAAGTTAATAAAATAAATTTGATCCAAATTAAAGACAATACGTCGACTGCTAACAATTATCTTGCCGTTTATCAATTTGAAATACCTTCAAGATCGACATAATATTCGTAATATCACGGACACAAAGAAAATTGTTTGGAATGAAATATATAAATGATTCCCCCGAGTATGATAATTGCCCAATCACGGCTTTGTTTACCAAAATTAATTAGCATAAATGGCGGGAAAAAAATCATATGACTTAATAGTTGCGATTTCATTGGATGAAATGAGAAATTGGGTGAATGACATTCGCGACCTGACGACCCCGATGTTTACATTCAACGCTGTTTACCGATTTCTAATTCTCCAAGTAGGGAACCATGATTAACATTGCGCAATCATCAAAATGGCGGCTATGCTGCGAATAATACCGCAACACCAATCTGACTAAAGTACACGATCTGACTAAATGTAAATGCGTAGCGTTAATAGGAGATGATTTTAATGAGATTGACCGCAACACATGAAACAAATTTCACGTTTTGTTGTCTTTCATTTTTTTTGAATAGATTTTTTTATTTAATAACTACATTGAACCTGATAAATTTGACTTTTGGTTAATAAAATTGAATTTATCAATGTCTTTCTTTGTAAAACTGACCCTGGTATCGAACACGGCCCTGTTTCGGTGAGGGACCTAAATCGGTGACCTTATTATTTTGTTATCTTCTATTTGAAAAGTGCTATTGCATCATTTGACTATGTTGTCTCAAGCTTAACATTTCTGTCAATAGCTTTTGAATCTTTTGTAAATATGGATAAAATACATACATTTTATGCAGAATATTTCAAATAACCTAGTGAAAAATAATCTCTTTTCCAAATTTAATTTTTTTTAACTGAATGCTGCACTACAGGTCTTTTGCAATAATGTTATTTGAATTGGTCACTACCCTTAAATCATGTACAGTGTGTGCTCTTAATGTTATCTTTATACTGATCCGAACTAGTAAATAACCCACTAAAAAACAAATAAAACACTCAAGAAACCGCGATGTTAAACTTGGTCTGCAGAAAAGTGGGACAAGTGAGAATCTTAGCAGGACAAGTGGCATTCTGAAAGTCACTTGTCCTGGACAAGTGGCTAAATGATTTTTTTGTACAGCCCTGGGTCTATTGGTTTAGGAGGATAAGATGTTTGTAGAAAAATGTGAACAACAGACATTGAGTGATCAGAATAGCTCACGCAGCAAGGATTGTTCAAATAATTATGATCTGTTTACCCCTTTCCCTCATATAGATGCTTTCTGATGCCTCTGCAGCAGACGGCTTTTTGAAAACATAGTGACAAAAAAAGAAATTGCTCAAAACAAGCAATTTCTCCTTTTGCAACAATGTTTTCCACGTTTAGTCATAGGTTATCCATTCAATTATAGCAATTGAGCAATTTCTTCTTTTGTCACTATGTTTTCAACAAGAGCGCCAAATGTCACAAAATACGCCCATCCTGTTTTTTTGAGACCAATTAAGTATAGTGATAATTGGTTGTACATCAGGCAAATTTAGAGAGCAGACACTGTTAACTAGTACAGTTTTGGCCATTTCGAGGGACATAAGTGTGTAGTGACTAAGATAACGTGGTAAGTTATCGAATTTGTCCAAGATATTATGCCAATACACATTCTGACCAAATTTGGTGATGATTGGACAAAGGCTTCTAAAGTTATTGAGCTGACAAGACCAATTTTAGGTAATTTCTATAATTGAAGGGGGGATAACTCTCGATTGACTAAAGCGATATGGCTAGTTATCAAACTTGTCCGAGATATTATGCCAATACACATTCTGACCAAATTTGGTGAAGATTGGACAAAAGCTTTTTAAGTTATTGAGCTGACAAGACTAATTTTAGGTAATTTCTATAACTAAAGGGCAATAACTCTTGATTGACTAAAGCAATATGGCTAGTTATCAAACTTGTCCGAGATATTATGCCAATACAAATTCTGACTACATTTGGTGATGATTGGACAAAGGCTTCTAAAGTTATTGAGCTGACAAGACCAATTTTGGGTAATTTCTATAATTAAAGGGCGATAACTCTCGATTGACTAAAGCGATATGGCTAGTTATCGAACTTGTTCGAGATATTATCCCAATACACATTCTGACTAAATTTGGTGATGATTGGACAAAGGCTTCTAATGTTATTGAGCTGACAACATACTGGACGCCGCCCGTACGCCGCAGGTAAAACTATAATACGATCCTTTTCAGAAAGCGTCTATATGAGGGGAAGGGTTACGGTCCTCTTGTTAATTATTTCTCTTTAAAATTGAAATAAGTTCAATGAGTCTCTGAGGAAATCTTTTCATCCTTACAAACATGCATATAGTATGAGTTTCAACAATAATGGAATGAGCTTTCTATTTTCATAACATAAACTCTTAAGACACTAATGTTCCGATAGTTGACTAAAGGCATTGTGACTATTGGCATTCATTTCAACCAAAAGATTAAACTAGAAATATCTCTGAAGGTGATGAATACCCCCAGCTGGTGCCTCACAATATACATATGTATGAGAAATTCAAGGGGCCATAACTCACTTAAAAATAATTGCAGCGCAACGCGCCGACATTATGCACAACTAGGCTTGGTATCAATCTTTCTTGTTAAGTTATATTGAATTCTGACTAAGGGTTGCTGAGAAATAGTGTTCACAAGAAATGTCTTCAGACCAACGGACCGACCGACCGACAAGTGTGACACCTATAGAGCCCCAATATACTATGTATCTGGGGGTATAATAAGTGTATGTTGATAGGTGGCCATATCAAGCCAAAGAAGAAGGTTGTGTGGGAATACTTGTGTGAGAAAACACAGGCTATTTAAACTGGCCATCATGTATATCATCTATTATGTACCCCAAGCTACACATTGCTGCAGTAGTTCAGCAGAAGTTGTTTATAAAGAAAGTGTTGATGACACAGGGAGATCAAGAGGCTGATAGGAACTTGAGCCGCGCTAAAATGAAAACTTATATACCTTTGCTTTCTTCTGATGCTGCTGTATCCCCTACTAAAGTCGCCTTGCCTGCAGTATCTACTGTTGGGTCTATAGCATAACCTGAAATGGTCAATGTAAAATCATATCAACCCTTTCCGACATATATACACTTTCTAACACATCTGCAGCAGACGAATTTTGAAAACATTGTTTTCAACTCTCTTTGAATATTCAATTCTTGAGATTTTTCCATTTTGCCAATATGTTTTCAAAGACGTTTGACCCTTCCCACATACAACAAATCTGCAAACGACAACTTTAAAATCATCTAGATTAAAATATGAAAAATCTCTATCAATGAATTTGAAAGATACACTACATGCCAAGTATTTTGGCATTTCAACATGAGCTACCCATACTCATTTTTAAATAACACTTAAAACTGAGAAAGATTTGTGTAAGATGCATTCCAAATAAGCTCAAAAATAACATAATTGCTTGTCTCAATATAACAAAAGTCCTATTGAAAATCTACCAACAACAAACAAACTTTTGAAAATATCATGAGATATGAGCAACAAAGATCTTACATTGCAAATCAAATTCTGAGTGTCAAAACAGTCCTATTCTTTACCAATCAGACAATGCTAGTCATTGTTGAACCTTCATTGTAATACATTGTTACCTCCCATACATTTCAAAGTCCATTCGTGATATTTTCAAAATCTTTGGGCTAAATACAAATTTAACCTTTTCCAGAAAAATTGTACATGTAGTTCACATTCATGTTTTTTTCCTATTTTTCTCAATACAATACACAACATTTTAAATAAACAAGTGGTTGGTTACATTGCAACAAAGGCCGCTCTGGCTTAAATGTATGATGTCAATGAATATTGGCAGTGCTGGTTAAAACAAGATGTGTTTGTGAAACACTGATGCCCCCCAATGGCAACATCTAGGTCAAAGGTCAAGGTCGCAAGGTATACACATGTGAAATATGGTAGCATTACCTGTTATTGTTCAAAAGTAGTGGGGAAGGTTAAAAAAAAATTGAGAATGGCAACATCTAGGTCAAAGGTAAAGGTCGCAAGGTCAAAAATGTTGGTACTGACAGAAAGGTCATGTCACAAGGAATACACATGTGAAATATGGTAGCCGTATCTGTTATGGTTCAAAAGTAATGGCCAAGGTTAAAGTTTTTTTCGAGAATGGCAACATCTAGGTCAAAGGTCAAGGTCGCAAGGTCAAAAATGTTGGTACTGACATGTGAAATATGGTAGCCATACCTGTTATGGTTCAAAAGTAATGGCCAAGGTTAAAGTTTTTTTTCGGGAATGGCAACATCTAGGTCAAGGTCAAGGTCGCAAGGTACTAACAGAAAGGTCATGTCACAAGGAATACACATGTGAAATATGGTAGCCATACCTGTTATGGTTCAAAAGAAATGGCCAAGGTTAAAGTTTTTTTCGAGAATGGCAACATCTAGGTCAAGGTCAAGGTCGCAAGGTGAAAAATGTTGGTACTGACAGAAAGGTCATGTCACAAGGAATACACATGTGAAATATGGTAGCCGTATCTGTTATGGTTCAAAAGTAATGGCCAAGGTTAAAGTTTTTTTCGAGAATGGCAACATCTAGGTCAAAGGTCAAGGTCACAAGGTCAAAAATGTTGGTACTGACAGAAAGGTCATGTCACAAGGAATACACATGTGAAATATGGTAGCCGTATCTGTTATGGTTCAAAAGTAATGGCCAAGGTTAAAGTTTTTTTCGAGAATGGCAACCTCTAGGTCAAAGGTCAAGGTCGCAAGGTCAAAAATGTTGGTACTGACAGAAAGGTCATGTCACAAGGAATACACATGTGAAATATGGTAGCCGTATCTGTTATGGTTCAAAAGTAATGGCCAAGGTTAAAGTTTTTTTCGAGAATGGCAACCTCTAGGTCAAAGGTCAAGGTCGCAAGGTCAAAAATGTTGGTACTGACAGAAAGGTCATGTCACAAGGAATACACATGTGAAATATGGTAGCCGTATCTGTTATGGTTCAAAAGTAATGGCCAAGGTTAAAGTTTTTTTCGAGAATGGCAACCTCTAGGTCAAAGGTCAAGGTCGCAAGGTCAAAAATGTTGGTACTGACAGAAAGGTCATGTCACAAGGAATACACATGTGAAATATGGTAGCCGTACCTGTTATGGTTCAAAAGTAATGGCCAAGGTTAAAGGTTTTTTTGTGCAGACAGACAGACCAACAGACAGACCAACAGACAGACAGACAGGCCAAAAACTATATGCCCCCCGAATCGGAGATTCCGTGGGGGCATAAAAAAGTTTTTATAAGTAAAACCCATCATTTAATTCCCCATATATATACACCTACCCGTTATTTCCAGAAAAGCATGGTAGAATATTATATATCAGGTATTATATTAAATGATAACAAATAAAACAATTACTTACCATAACTGTGGAATGTCTTCCGCTGATTCTCAAACTGAAAATTACTGACATGAGACTCTTCCACATAACCGGATAGCATGTTTCTTGTGGCTGAAAACTGCTTGGTCTTATACGGGTTCTGAGGACCAATCTGCAACAAACAAACAAAACCCCTGTACAATAAAACTGCCTCACTTACAAAGTTTTTGACTATCAATAACAATTGGGTTTAAAGTTTGTTTATGACCAGTAGGCAATAGAATCTTTATTCATAAAATTGAATCATAATTCCAGATCATTAATGCAAGTTACTGAACAAGCACCTGTTTAATTAATCCATCAACATGGTTCTATACTTGTGTTGAACAGGTTTAGTACAGAGAACTCCTCCTTATTAATCTTTTTATAAGAGCCGTCCCGCGAGAAACCAATATTCAAGGGGATAGAGGTATAGAGTAATGATTCCTGAAATAGAAAATCCACAGGAGGTGAAAAGTGGCTATCCGGGAAAGCCTGCGCGGCATGCTTAGAATGATCCGGGTCGATACTTTAGTTTACGCCAAGTCCACAATGTGGTTTTCTCGCGGGATGGCTCTTTTAGGTCTCTGCAGATAAATTTGGTAAACCATTTTTCTGATACGTCATTATACATCTGATGCCTTTTAAGGAGATGTGAGCATAAACAAGAGTGTTTCAAGGAACACATGCGTCACCTTCAAAAGTTTGATAATAATTGAGAAAATGGTCATGCAAAAAAGCTGACTAAAGGGTATAACTCTGTATTCGAATTGCAAGTTTGAAGTTAATCGGAAAACAGAAATGGAAATATGACCAATTAATGCCCCAAAAATATGCATGTTAGAAATCTGCTTCTTGTGCACTGCACATCTTCAAGTCACCAGCTATCTACTTGTTTATCATACCAAGTTTGAAGATTAATACATTGGAAAACTTATCAGTGAGAAATGTTCAAAGCAATAAAAAAAAAATTGGGTTTAACAAGCTAGAGTTATCTTCATTGTACTGTTCTATTCTCCTGATGACTAGGTTGATTGATTGATTGGGGTTAAATGCCATTTTTAAAAATTTCTCAGGCATATCACGGCGGCCAGTTCACCTTCTCATGTGCTTCCTGGTTTTCGCACACCAGTACTCCACACAACAATCTTCCCAAGCAACTGGCTGCTTTTCCACATAGAATTAGCCCATTGGTGGAAGACGAATGACGTTTGTCAAACGTCGGAAAGAAAGTTGGCCGAGCCGGGATTCAAACTCACAACCCCTGGATTGACAGCCCGCGTCGTTACTGACTGAGCTACCGGGACTCGACCCTGATGAATAGGTAAAAATGATACAAGTTTGAAGTGAATTAAATTAATTGCATTGCCAGAAACCAAGTTATAACCAATCAAGGCAAAATGTGAAGGGGAGACAACACAGAAGTGATCCCTATAGGTGTAAAGTCCAAAGCTAAAAAATGCTCAATACAAGCTCTCCTTTATCCAGAATAACCCTTTCCCTCATATAGACGCTTTCTGACGCCTCTGCAGCCGACGGCTTTTGAAAACATAGTGACAAAAGAAGAAATTGCACAAAACGTGCAATTTCTCCTTTTGACACAATGTTTTCCACTCTTTGTCATAGGTTATCCATTCAACTATGGAGATTTTCTATGTGTTGACAGACAAGTTCAAAGTCGTCTGCTGCAGAATTGTTGTATGAGGGAAAAGGTTAAATCAACCTTCCAACATGATTTAGTTTTTTTTACCCCAATATGTTTTCAAAGCAGGCAACTTTTGAACTAACAGTCTAACATAATTATATAAATAAGGTAAATGGTTAAAATAAAATACGACTCAAACCTGTGGTGCATACAGTTCATCAAATTTAGCATTATACTTCAGTTCTTTTGTTTTAGGGTCAATGTGCTTAAGTCCTGTTACATCTCCCTAAAAATAAAGAAAACATGACTTTTATTAATAATACAGATACAAGTAGAAAGGTGGAGTGGCCGTTGTTCTATAGATGAGTCTTCAAAACCTGCCTATGTGAATAAAGAATACAATATATAACGTAACAATTTCATGATTAAAACCACATTAGCAGCAGATGACATTTCAAAATGAAATGACCGATACAAATTAAGGTTGTTTGCAAACTGTTAAAAAAAATACCAACTTTAATTTGATTAATTGGAGCGTGCGTTCATAATTAATTTATCTTTGATTATCACACTTCAAACATTAAATGCAATAATATTATTTGCCACAATCATGTAGTTTATATTCCATCATATACAAAGTGAAGTTTTAATCTTTAATGTGTTGGATATAATATATTAAATATTTAGACGGAACAAATGTTGAAGTTAAGTTTGCATTTTTAAACAATTTCTCGATTATAAGCCTACCTGCTTTTTCTCAAAATCAATGGCATAAAGTACACATGTACTAAAACAAGTTACGAGTTACATTTTACAAAATGACATAAAAAACATTAAACTAAAATTTGTTATCATATATACAATACTAGTCCTACAAAGAAATACATTGTGTTTGCTCTTTTTCCATTTTGTTATTATCCTGCACATGTTGAGTCTTACAAGAACGTGCGAAATTCCCATCGCGAATTTCCGACCATGAATCTGGTCGAAACTTTTGGCGACTCTTCAAGGATCGGATCTGGCGTTCGCAATGATTGTGACACCAAATAACACGTATGAAACAAGATTTAACCATTTATCTATCGTATAAAGTAAACACAAAGGATCAACATTAGTCACATCTCGTCGATTTTATTTAACCGAAATGGGTATTTAACGAAACAGATACTTAACGAAATCGATATTTAAAGAAATAGTTATAGATCTTATTTGCACAAGTTGGGGAGATGTTTTTTTTTACCGATTTCGTCTAGTTTATTTGAACTAAAAAGATTTTAAATTTTTAATCGTTGTGAATTGAATTTTGATAGATTAAAGTGGTAAAGAGGTACCGTAAGCTGCATAAGTTTTAGGCTCAAATTAATAAAATAGTAATTATAAATATGGGTTATTTTATCAATGCGATACTTCTCAAGGAGGTAAACGGCATAATAACTTTGTTCGAGTCGGTCTGAAAAATGCTATGGAAAATTTGAACCGAGTGTTTAGACTTCGGTTGACCAATAAATGACAGATTATAAAACAAGAAACCGACAGTCTTAATTATTTGGACTAGCACAATACCACCAGGGACGTCCCTGATACCACCAAATATTTTGAGATACATTTTGTAAACATAAGTTATTTTTTACATTGTTACTTGTATCAATTGCTCAAATAACCACTAACGTAACTTATTATTACTCTATTGTTTAGTATGGCTGCCAGACTTCTCGACCCTCCGACTTCTCGACCCCCGTTTTACCAGACATCTCGACCCCCTATTAAAAAATTTGTAGCCCGAGCGAATGATGATCGATTATACATTATTAAAACTGTTAAATTATAATATGTTTGTTTGTTATGAAATTAAATTAAGATCATTAATGTTTTTATTTATACTTATTATGTTAATTGCGTATTTTAAGTGCATTTAATGAGGTTTTAAATTCGCACCCGATGCACACAAAGGATGAAACTTATTGTGTTATTTTACTTACTTATGATGTACGCGGTATGTTTGTCCTTGTTTGTTTTATTTTTTAATAATTAATTGTAATAATTGCATATTATTAATAAAACGACAATTGTTATATGTGAACGCATATAGTATATCATAACATAACATAATATTTATATATATCTATGCATATCCACCATCACTTCAAATATTTTCCTCATTCCATGTTACTCTGTTCAGAATTGTTGAAGTTTTAATAAATTTGATTTAAATATTGTGCCTTGTGACTTCTGTGTTAAAATGTCAGATCTGTGTTTATCTTGTGAAGAACCTGTGAGACAATTACAACATGGTATCACATGCGATATATGTGATAGATGGCAACATCGTACCTGCAACACCGGTGAGTACTTTTATGTAATATATACTATGCGAAGACTTGCATCCTGACATTGTTATCCCCAAAAAGAGCGCATGTGCAATTGCTCCTTTTCACACAATGTAAATGAGTTGATGAATATGAAACTGATTATTAATATGATAAGGCTTAATTACGCATTGTCACCAACTAGGGTGAATGTGCAATTGCTCCTTTTCATACAATGTAAATATGATGTTGATGAATATGAAATGTTTTCAAAGTATGAAACATATATAGTCGTGATATGATAGTTCGTATACTATTGGTTATATAGATAGCCGTGTTTCAATATGTTAACGACCAATGGTTAGAAAGTTCGATTTGGTCGCCGGAACAGTGGACAGTTTACCGGCAGTCTGTGAGGACTAACAACGACACTGAAGGTATATAAATCTAAAACAGATACAAAAAACATAAAACATATAATAGAGAAACAACAAATGTCTTTAAAAATATAAGTTATGATTAAATGGTACTGTCAAGTACGAGGTTGTAGAAGGTTGTAGTAAAGTGGATGACAAGAAGAAAGCGCCAATTATGAAAAATAGCTCGTATTCAATTCAACTGTTTTTTTAAACTCTAAAATTCAATTTATTTTTTTCAGGCTGGCACAGGCGGTTAAATGCGAAGGCGGGTAGGGGGGCTCTGCCAATGTATGTGCTGCTGCTGATGTTGCTTCAAGAGGCCAAATTAGTGAACATCAACGTACATCTGACCCTCGATCATTCGGTTGGACGTAGGAGACGGCCAACCTACTTGAATATGGACTCTGCCATATGTGACCTTTGGGATCTTTACGACGATCACGATATCCTCTGTGAGGATTTTTTGAGACAGATTGGGAACATTTATGGACAGTAACAATTGTGATATAAATGTAAAAAGTGAATTTTGTTATACTTTATTTTTAGTGTACATATTTTATTTGTTAAGTGTAAATATTTTATTTGTTAATTTTATTTGTTAAGTGTAAATATTTGTTAGGTGTAAATATTTCATTTGTTTTTCTTTTGATATAATTTTATTAAAAGTTTGATAAAAAAAAATGTTTATTATAATTGAAACCCCAACAGAAAATCTAACGATACTCGTATTCGACAATTTCTCTCCGAGTGGAATTGTCGAAAAGGAAAATAATATAGTCTATTTTCATAAAGTCTTTCTAGTACAACTTTTAGACAAAAAAAACCATTATAATCTTCTTTTAACTATACCATAATATAGAAAAACATGTCTCTATATAAATAAACCCTATTATAGTCATATTCGACAATTTCTCTCCGAGTTGAAATGTCGAAAAGGTTAATAACAGAGTCTATTTTCATAAAGTCTTACTAGTACAAGTTTTACACAAAAAAACCAATTATAATCTTTATAAACTTTAAAATACTATAAAAAATCATGTCTCTATATAAATAAACCATATAATAGTCCTATCCGACGATATTTCTAATAGGGGGTTGAGAAGTCTGGTAAAACGGGGGTCGAGAAGTCGGAGGGTCGAGAAGTCTGGCTACCGTTTAGTATATATAACATCAATCATAATATTTGACGTCGATTTAGGTGAAACTAGGGACCGATATCCATGGTTGGGGTTTTGAATACTGCGTCGCTTTCCCTACACCTATATGACCCTCCGACATCACCATTTACGATCTTAAAACTTACCGTAGGAATAGCAACAGGCGTGCTATTAAGAGCAATCGTTTTAGAAACGGAGTTGGTTGAATCTATAGGTTTCAAATGTGCTAGTATGTCTGCTGCTGCATTGTTGTCGGTGTCAGAATGTTCATTTTCTTCACCCGACTCACTCTCATAGGAAAATATCGCTTCCATTTTGAAATCATTAATGCTTATGGACAACAGTTATCTGTAGGAGGTGGAGTTTAATGTCACGCGAAGGAGGAGTTACGGAATCTTCGTACCACTGTGATTTCGTACTAGGATGGTACCCAGAGTTTTCAACCCCAGTTTCCTTAGAGTTTTCGACCCTAGGTTTCGACCCCAATTAGACTTGAATCATTATCGGGTTCTAGACCCGTTTCTTATATTAATTCATGTATTGAAACTCATGCTGAGTTTCGATGGGTTGAAATCGGGGTCAAAAAGGACCAAAACTAAAAAGGCCAAAAACCTGAACGAAATGGTTCAAAAAGGCAAACTTTGTGAAACCAGAATTCAATTTAATATTTAATATTTTAGATGTTTTTTTATGTTATGAAATCGACTTTAAATGGTAGCCATAAATGCGTGTATTTGATTATAATCGTTTTCGACCTTCATCAAGATATTTTGTCCGTTCTCTTTAATATTTGAGTAGAATTTCGCATGTACAGGAAATGTTAAAGGACTAGATAAAAGAATAAGATAGTTATTTTAAGCATTATATAATGTTTATTAATTTAAAATATCAAATGAAATTTTCTTTTTAATTCAACAACTAACAGTTTTTCAGGCCATTATAATTCATATAATAATTATTCTAAGTTTTCAACGACACAAACATAATCTTGTATTGTAAAAGTGGGCCTTTTTAGGCCGTTTCTTTAAGGTATTTTGCCTTTTGTGAACAATTGTTGCCTTTGAATATTATGTATGTCTTTATTATATATCGCTAATTTAAAATTATAATTTTTCCAGCACTCTTAACGTTGCTTCCGATCATTTGACATACAACTTGACAATTTATTATAAATAAAGACTCATAATATTCAAAGGCAACGATTGTTCACACCAAATTATTGTTTTACCCCTAATGGCCTAATTAGCAAACAGGTAACACCTGTAAAAATACTTCTCGTGCATATGTAGTACAACTGTTCGAAGAATGGTACGAAGATGCAGTGGTACGAAGTCAAAAAGTATCTGTATGGGGCGGAGTCACGTTGTCACATGGTACAGACGTCATACAAATTGGGTAAACAAACTCAAAGAACGAACGAACGAACGAACACACTCAGAAGTCAGGTACAGCAGGCTCAGGACGATTGGTGCTTAAAGATTAATTTTTAGTAGGTTCGAAGAAATCTTTGTAACAGGACATTTATTGTGATATAAGGTACTTTTATATGTGTTTCCGTCTTCACGGAAAAAAGTTGACTAGTAGTCGGATGTTGCTATTATCGTCAAGCGTCAATATTCCAAGAATTATGTTATGTCACAAAACTAGGGCCTGATGATATAACATTTTAAAACGTACTCTACTTATATGGTATAGCCGAAAAGGTTTGGCATAGTTGATAACAATTGATTGAATGTTTGGTGTTTCTGGGTTAGTTACCAGTATTAATGGTTCATTTATCCTGACAACAGCCAATCAGTCATAATGCTAACCCTGAACGCCAAGAAGGGCAGCCATTACTTCCATATTTAAAGTCTTTGGTATTAAACCCGGCCGGGGACCTTCCGCATCTGAGGTGGACGCTCTAGCACTTTGCCAACTAGGCGGTACTGTTGAGAACAAACATGATTCAAACAATGTAGGCCTGGTGGGAGACAGTGGTGCAGAGGTAGAGCGTCCGCCTCTCGTAGTCGTACCATAGGTCCAGGGTTCGAGTCCCGTAATGAGAGGGTTCTGACTGGGATTTTTCCACAAAAAACAGCATGAGTACTGTTCAAGTCTAAGTTCGGATGGATTTGCCCATAACATATATCTAAGGAATGTTCGTATGGATTTGCCTAAAACATTATGGAAATGTTTACCACCATATGAAAATTTCAGTCAGCGAGTTTCAGTAATATTTCATCAAAAACACCAGAGTTAATTTATGCCCTCTTGAACATATATCCTACGTCGTTGTTTATCGTGGTTTATATCACAATTATGGCCCCTGTGGCTGGGGAACGCTCAATAAGAATGGCAGCAACAGTTTGAACCTTGCTTGAACCATAAGATACATCAGTGTTACATGTAGGTCAATGAATTAACATGTTATTCCCTGGTATACCAGGGTGGTTAAAGCATTCTTTTACATTTCTTTGCCTGGGGATCTCATTTTGGGGTACATCTGTGAACAATTGGAGATTGGAGTTTTTAGTGGAAAACTGGTTCCCAAATTGTGAGATATCCCAAGAGTGTTACAGGAGACACATTTCTACTTTTATATGTTCAGGTTGCTGGGAAACGATCACAGTAGAGACAAGTGATTTACGAGGAGAATCTGGATACTTATCGTAACAAGGCTTTACACACAATGGGACTGATTACAGGAACTGTTTATCATGTGAGTGTACAGCCTAGCACTTAACCACATTTATATACTGATGCCTCTGCTGCAGACAACTTTTGAAAAAAATTTGACAAAAGGAGAAATTACTCATAATGAATAATTTCCCTTTTTGCCACAATGTTTTCTACTCTATTCCAAATTAAACTTTTATATAAGGAGATTTTCTCCAGATGATTTCAAAGTTGTCTGCCGCAGATTTATTGTATGAGAGCTAGGTCTAAACGATATCTTGTGAGCTAAACAATGAACCCTATCTTACCATACAGAATTCATGCAAATGATTTCATCCCCTTTGATATTAAGCTCAATTGAGCATGATGTGCAGGGTGAGCTATTGTGATCACTCACTGTCCGTCTATGCACATTTTCTTACAAACAATTTCTCCTAAATCAGGTGACCAAGTGAAAATAATTTCAGAGTTCTTTGGTGGTCCTCCGATCTGTTGAAAAACATATTGCGACCAGGGGGCAATATTTCTTATATGTATAGAGTACAAACTTTGAAAACTATTGAAAGTTCTATTAAATATAGGACTATCCTGATCCTCTTGCTTACAACATCACAAATATAAATTAATTCAAGGAGTAGTATTTTTGTTTTTTTAAATGGTCAATGATTGTAACGTAAGATAAGACTATACACAATGTACATGTGTGCAGAATGTCATTGTCAACCTTGTTTGGCGATCCTACACGTTCATGTACACATGTAATTATCTATTACCGGTAGTTTGTTGTTTAATATTCATGGGCCTAAAAAGTGGAAAAGTGAAACAAGCAATTACTCCTTTCCTAGCACTATTACCATCTCTTTTAATTACATGGGTTATTTTCAATTGCTGAATAATATTTTAATATAATTTTCCTATATACTGGCCTTGGCTATTAGAGCTTATGGTATGACATGGCTCCATGTTATTAGGTGACCACCCTTTTTCTATCATCCGTCGTGCTTCCGTCAATATCTTCTCCTCTGTAACCAAAGGGTTTCAAAATAATTTGTCGCATCTATTCTTTTCTTGAACACCAACATTGTTGACATTTTTTTAATGCTAAAAATATGGCCACCAGGGGGCAGAGCTTGTCTTCGTTTAATATGTATAGTAAAAACATTATAAATCTTCTTGACCAAAAGCCAACTTTCTATTTTTCATAGATCGGTGCATTGGTCACAGGTGTCGTATTTGGTATTGTTATGGATCAACATTTTAAGGTTTGTATAGACCAAGATTACTTAATAACTTTAACTCTATAGCAGATGGAGAAAATGTTGTAATATCCATAATTCAGAACTGAAAAATTTAAAATATAGAAAAATGAAATGCTTTAACCCTTCCACTCCTACGACAATTCTGCAGCAGACGACTTTGAACGTATTATGTCAAAACATAAAAAATCTCCGTAATTGAATGGATAACCTATGACGAAAAGTGGAAAACATTGTGGCAGAAGGAGAAATTGCACGTTTTGTGCAATTTTTTCTTTTGTCACTATGTTTTTCAAAAAGCTGTCTTCTGCAGAGGCGTCAGAAAGCGTCTATATGAGGTCAAGGGTTAAAGGGAAACAATTTAGAATAGTTTGGTTGGTGTCTGCTTAGCAAACAATGAGAAAAAAGAGTCACTGGCACATCTAGACTATACGATAATTATATGATATAGATAGAGTTAACTCCTTTCCCACATACAAAAATGGTTTTACTCATTGAAACTTACTGTAGCAGACGAATTTGAAATCATCTAGGAAAAAAATATGGAAATTCTCTTTAAAAGATAGTATTCTTTTCATATTAAGTTGAAAATATTGTGGCAAAAGGTGAAATTGCTCTTTATGAGCAATTTCACCTTTTGCTACCATGTTTTTAAAAGTCGTCTACATGTGGGAAAAGGTAAAAGGTGTCAGAAAGCGTCTATATATGGGAAAAGGTTAATAGTATTACACGTTCAAACTTACAAGAGTGTTCTCTAAAATCATATTAAACTGGAAAGTTTTATTTCTGCACCTTATTTTAAAATAAAAGTAAGATGAAAATGATATGCCATAACATTTTGAGAGCAACCCTTGTAAGGTTATGAAGTGTCTTTACTGTTTATTGGTAAAAAAATCTCTGTGCTTGTATAATAGTCATTATGAATTAGGCTTATATATTTGGATTCTTTTATTTGTAAACATTATTTGAACATTTGCAACACTTAACAATTTGCAAGGATGGTTTTATTCACAGTTGAAAACAAGAAAGAGCATATTCTGAGTAATTCCTCCTTTTCCAATGTTTTTAAAAGACGTGGACTACAGATGTATCAATGGCAGGGTTTAGTTACCTTGTTTAGGGTGTGGTTCCCTTTCTTGAGGATACAGGGACAAATGAAACAATTTATTAGATGGAGGAATCATTTGCTCATACATAGTTATACATAGGATCTGACACGAGTTGTCATTTCATATAAAGTTTTATTAAACAAATTTCTTGGTCGAGTATAATAAAACTTTATGAAATGACAACTCTTGTCAGATTCTTTTTAACAGATGACGAAACACAAAATGAAAATCTTTTTTTCGCTGTCAGACAAAAGTTTCAACATGTAATACTCAATAAACTGGTAACTAATCACACAAGAAATGTTGTTATGACTGATAAGGGTCCCTTTACCTCGTCCATCTATTGTGACGTTTGTGTTTACCGGATACACGTTCTCAGCCATTCTGTAAACATTTGCGGACGAATACAAAAATAGTGATTTGGTCATGTTATATTACACATGTGACATATAAAGAAATACGTAAAGCGGATATTAGATCAGATACAAGCATTGTCATGTGATAAAATGATTTCCTTGCAGATTCCAAAAGTATGGCAGCCTGATGAACTGACTGACAAAATCCAACAAGAATTGGAGAGACTTGGGAAAGGGAAGTGATAAATCAACAAAGTGCTAATAAACTGTTCAGATTACAAAGCAAAATATTGTCTTAGTTCAATTACTGTACTTAACAATGTAAACAATGGCTATTTTGTGTTTAAGAGCAGAATCCAGAAAACAATATGTATCACATAGTGCAGGTCACTAATACAATGTATAAATACCTTATAATATATAATTCATATCACATTTTCTATTCTTGACATCTCCAAACTCAAAAGTCTAATATAGAAAATGGAAAAATCTAGGAAAAAATTGAAGAAAGAGTTAGACACAGTGGCTAAATAGTGCTCATTAAGATGCTTCCTAAATCTTTCCCACATACAGACGCTTTCTGACACATCTGCAGCAGACGACTTTTGAAAACATTGTGGCAAAAGTAGAAATTGCTCCTTTTGCCACAACGTTTTAAACTCTATTCAGTGATTATCTTTCGTTTATGATTTTATTTCATATCAATGCCTAAGGTTTTTCAAAGTCATCTGCTGCAAATTAGTTGTATGTGGGAAAGGGTTAAGTCAGCTTCAGGAATGTCATATGTATCAAGAAATGGAATTAATAGGGGATTCTTTCTGGACAAGAAACAATTTCCTCGTTTTCTTTGTTTTTGAATCTGTATGACAATGATACTTCCAATTTTCAAAAGGTTACATTTTTTCTTCTGATATTTTCAAAGCAGTTGATTTAAACAATAGTATGTCAGAGAAAGTTCAACTTTTTCCAGTAGAGGACTTGTGAAAACATTGTAGAAAAAACAATAAATTGCTCATGATGAGTGAATTCTCCATATATGTCTTAATCTTTAACTCTTTTTAATATTTATACGTTCATTTATGATTTTATATGTTTCCCTTTGCTCTCGATGATTTTATATGTTTTCAAACTCGTCAAGTAATGAAAATGTATTAATTAAAAGTTTTAGTAATTTTCTTGGATTCATTTCTGATATATTGTCAAAATTATTGAAAATCCAAATGCGTTTGAGCCATGCAATCCAAAGTCGAACTTGTATCTCATTTCTGTGTGTGTGATAATATGCACAATCTTTAAAATTCTTTTCCTCTGAATCCACTTTTCAGATTCAAATATAATTTGATAACAATGTTCCTAAGGTGACCCTCTACCATTGTTCAAAGCCAAATTGATTGGTTGAAAGACAAAGCAATCAGGCGGTATCTGAAAAGGGGGGTGATATTAATTTTTAGCTTGAAATGACATCTTCTGAATGTTTGTCTTAGTGATATCTGGACTATGTTTGAACATGGCCATTGTGGATAATTAACTAGGTCACTAGGGCATTTGTAGATCACCTGAGCTGATTCTTTTCTCTGAAACTTCAGGTCCAATTACAATATAATTTGGTTAAATTGATCTTTTGGTGACCCTCTACAAAAATTGATCAACCCATACAGATTGGTTGAAAAAAAGGGCAGCCAGGCATCATAAGAAAAGGTGCAAAATTACCAAATTTAACAATTTCATTCTTATGAAATTGCCTGTTTGATTTCAAGATAATTACGTAGAAATCTTGCTATGGTGACCCTCTACTTAATTTACTCAAGCCATATTGATTGGTTACAAAATTATAGCAAGCAGACTTCATCACAAAAGGCGTAAAATTAGCTTTTAGCTCTAAATGACAACTCCTACAATTTCGCAGGACCAATTTGGTATTTTTTCATAATTGTTCCAAGATATTTATTCTGTGTAGACCTTTGGTTGCTGTGGCATCAGAAAGTGAAAACAATGCCAACATTTGTAAATTCTTCATCTCTGATATCCACTTGTCTGATTTCATGAACATGTGGTAGACATATTCCTTGAGAAAAAAAATTCAAGCCAGTGATTGTGAGTTCGAATCCAAGCTCGGCCAGCATTCTTTCCGCCGTTTGACAAAAGTCACTGTGACAAGCGTCATTCGTCTTTCACTAATGCGCTGACAGTCTGTGGAAAAGCAGCTAATAGTGGTGTGAAGAAACATTTGAGAAAGTGAACTAGCCGCCGTGATATGACTAAACAATTGTTGAAAACGGCGTTAAACCCAATTCAATCAAATATGAGTTTCATCAGAATACTCATTAATTAGATTGTGTGTCGTGTTATCTTAAAGACTTTACTGGCGTGGTTGCATCGATAATTATCAACCAATAAAGAGAAGATATCCTGTAATACTCACCGTGTATTCACAGATTTACGTAGAAAAAGCCTACAAACCGATAAACCCTTAACGGTTACGCACGGACAGCGTAAACCTTCACTGTAATCAACACAATCTTGATATAAAAATAAACAGAATGGTAGGTAAAAAAGTACTAAAACAATGGCCCTTGACAAAAAGTGAAAACATAACTTCCTTTGAGGCATGGAAACAAAACCTCCACTACACACTTTCGCTCGAATAAAATTCGCCCCGTTCCTGGTGGATGGATATACACGGCTTAAAAAGACTAATGCGATGACTGATTGAGGATGCCCAAAACAGACGCACTGCAGCCCAAAAAGTTGACCACCTGGATCTTATGCTTGGACAAATCGCCAACTTTTATCCTGTTATTTCTCGCAACAGTATTGTGAAGAATTCTACTTCCATTAGCCAGATATGACAAAACTTTCGCCCCCATTACAGCCTACACCGAGAAAGAACATCAAAACATGCATACATGAAGACGATAGAAACTTTATGATAAGGGTTGGACAAACCTTTATCACGGCGAGTCGGCACAAAATAATCTTCAGTCTTGACGATTTACAAACATTTTCCACTCGAGCAGACTTTGGACACTGGTGCTGAAATTAGCGTGATCAAATCCTTTGTCGTGAATTTATTGGGGCTACCATAAAGAAAACTAACCAGAATGCACTCAAAGCTGATGGAGTTACCCCTTATTATTATTATTTGAGAAACACGTTTATAAAGTGTTGTCAAGAATTAACAACGATTTACACCTTTGTTTGTGAGCGATTTAGATGTTGACATACTCGCTGGCATTCCATTTATGGACATTAATGACAGCAGTCCGACCAGCTAGACACCAAATAGTCATCAACGGGACTACTACCATCTGATACGGCTACAACCAAGCCAGAACAGTCAATAATCGATCCGCAGAACACAAGCTTACGTGTTGTGAGGACAACCAACATCAACTGTATTCAGGCCTGGACATTACATTGAAGTCAACTTACCCACATATATTGACCCAGACTATGAGCTAGCAGTAGAGCACCGTATAGTAAATGGGAAGTTTTCATGGGTATCTCCGCACATATCAGAGTCTATTGGCAGCCGCATTCGTATTTTCAACAATACAACATAACCTCAACAAGTCACAAGACATGAGAACTTTTGCCAGGTTCAATTGACCACCGATAGCCAGCAGCAGGACCTTTCGACTTGTCACCCGCCACACAGCCGATATCCTGTCCAATCAAGATCGTCGGGCTTTCCAGGATGTGTTTGGCCCACACCTTACTGGGTAAAATGGTGCACTAGGACCTTTTCAAGCATGCGTCGATAAAGGACCGGTTCAGCCACCTCAACGCAAAGATCGGTTATCCCTCTTCTATCAAGACAAATTCAATGAATTACAATCCAACTTCGACGAACTCGAAACCAATGGAGTGTTTAAAAAGCTTGTAGGCCTTCGTATATTTACGTAAGCAGATATGAGCAATTTCTTTTGGCTGGATTTTTCAGCGCTTAGTTGCACAAACACCAAGTGCCATTGTTCAAAGCGTTTTGTATCGCAGCTGCCTTGAAACAGACAGTCAACCTGTCGTGGGGAGTTTGCGTCAAGTCGAAGAGTGAATTCATACTGATCAACTATGAGTAGATACCAAGTACAGGTTAGACACATATCCAATTATGAAGACTTAGTGTCCGATTTATCTAGCCGTAATGCACTAGTATGAAGTACCGAAATGTCAAATTTGCTATTTCATACATCAGACGGAAAGGGCTACACATCAGTGACGTCACAAACAGGGCATTAAAACTGCCGTTACTACGAGATCTGCATGGTTCAACATCCAATCAGAATGCCCGAATCTACGCTGTACACATGCGCATCTTCGCCGAGGTACCCGACCTTCAAAAAAGTTAACGAATATCAAAGATGTCAAGCGGTACTTGAATGTGACGACAATAGCCATTGACGGACTCTTAGTCGTAACACAGCATGACCGGTTGGACTAATAGTTGTTCCTCGCAACGTACTTAATGGCCGTGTCAGAGCTCTACATATCTAATTAGGCCATCCGACAAAACACCAAATGGAACTAGTTATGAAACGCCACTTCCATGCCTTAGATATGAAAAAGTCCACCTAGAGAGCTTGTGACAGTTTCCACACTTGCGCATCACTGAAAAGGGTTTTACAGACATTCATAAAACAAACCAATTTCAGAATACAATAACCCCATTTGATTTTATTATTTTAAAGGTAACTCCTTTTAATAATACAGGGTTGAAACTAGCTGATTAACATGGAAACAAAGAAGGAATTTATTTGGTGTATTGTAACCTACATGGATGCAGGGCTCGCTGCTCAGACGAAAAAAATAAAGGAAAATAGTTACTATATTCACAAGTTTTCAGTCAAATCAAATGAAGCTGGAATATTTTCAGTTTTAAGCACGAGATCATGTGTCTACTTTAAAAAAATGTATTTCATTTTAAGATGTATACACATTCTTTAGTGCCATAGTACCTGTGTTTCCACAATTAAATGCGATGCTCATCTGTTGTCGTTGTCGCATATGTTACAGCACGCACATTCTTGTAGATTCTTCTCATACAGAAGATAAACAGAGAGCTGACATTTTGAAAGATTTGTGTGAAAGAATTTTGGTTTGTTCTTTCTCATGATTTGTTCAGCCTCGCACTCGGCTATATATGCATTTTAGATATCGAGGGCTTGGCGTGAAACGGTTGTAACTAAAATTAGTATTTGTTTACCAAGGTTAATCACCTCGCCATGAAATCTTTATAAGCGTTAATCATTTTTCTTGGTAAACAATGAAAATTTAGGTGTCATTGCTCGTTCTGAATTTTGCTCAAATGTTCAAAATTGCCCCTTAATCTGAGTTTTCAAAATAGGTTTTTAGTTACAACCGTTTCACGCCAAGCCCTCGTTATGCGCTTCAGATATTTATATTTGTAATTTGTCACTTTACATACATTGCTCAATTTGATTCGGTTACAAACACACTTTTATAGGTGATTATTTTTTAAAAAAAAAAACCCGTTATTGTGGCAAATCATTAGTAGTTCGTGGAAAGGAGACGAGATCACGCCAGTTTGGCTTAATTACTTCCCTTGTATTGGGGGGGGGGGGGGGGGGGGGGGGGGGGGGGGTTCTGTTCCTTGTTTAGTATTGGAAGGGTTGCGTCCCTTGTTGAATTAACCGCCTTTTACCAACATTAATTTGAGTTTCATCGAAGATAATTAGTTTACACATTTATTAAATTGTTTGTCGTGTTAACCTTTACTGGTGGAGTGGTATTGGCAACATATGATTGGACAATAGCACAAAGGTAGTTTGGAGTTAGACTATTTAACATTCATGCATTGACTTTGATCTTCCAGCGTTTCCCAGCCGGATTCATGAGATAGATAGATAGATAGATAATTTTAATGACGTAAACTACATAGTTTCTAGTCAAACAACACATCATATTACTACATAAATCAAAGCACTGAAAGCGCTGATGGTATAGGGGGCATATGTAAGTTGAAAACATATGGCATAGATCATATGGACAAACATTGTTGAAACAATGAAACAATGACCTTTAAACAAACCAAACCAAAATTTTTTGAAGCAACACATATTGCCTGCCAAGAACATATACCTCATTTGTCAAAGTTTTACCCTTTTCTTGTATAAACAAAATATCGAAGGACAAAAGATTGACAAAAAAAAACCACCAAGTCTTAAATTGATATATTGGACATATATTGAGACAATAACCGAAGAAATGAAAAAATTGAGTTTACACCTAAAAAACAGATTAGATTTGACGAAGTACAAAGCTTGGGGAAGCACTCATTAACGAAAAGGGGAATTTCACGGAACGCATGTGTTGCATATAATAAGTGAGAACATTGAAAGACAAAAATATACACACTCCAAACGCAGCATGCTAAATTTATGGTAATGGTGCACTGCAAATCTGTAGGTCATAAGTTACCTACAAACCAAGTTTGAAATTGATACAATGAAAGTTAATTGAGACAATCGCTGAACTAAATAAGGAAAAATGGAGATAACTGAAAAAACAGACCAGAGTTATGTACCTAGTACTTTGCCGTTTTCCTGATCACACGGGTATAATTGTGACCACTTTGAAATAAATCTGCCATACAGAAACAACGTGTTAACCAATACATGCAATCCATGACGGACGGACGAATGCACATTCAAGCAGACAGCCGGCCGGACGCCGGATTATACCTCCAAGCTTTACAGACGGAGACAACTCATAAAGTATTGATTACAGAAGACTGGTTCGATGCGTCAAAACACGTCAGCTTAGATTATGGTATTTGTAAAGTATTTGCAATTTAATTGTATCTCCGAAACGGGACCGGACCGTCAAGGTTAATTTTCAAAAACCTATTTAGACTACATTTCTAGTTTATTTGTCAACAGATACATCTAGGACTATATTACACGTTGATGAACGTTGAGTCTTCAATTAACGCAAATGCATATACATTATAATTTTAGTCGCAAAATCGCTAGGAGCTTCTCAACTATAAAATAAATAATGACCTTGTGGTTATAACTCGGATGTGTTGACAAATTCGGCCAAATTTCTTTCCGACGTTTGACAAAAGTCAATGCGACATACGTCATTCGTCTTTCACCAATGGGCTAAGTCTATGTGGAAACGCAGCTGTTGAAAGCGGCGTTAAACTCCAAACAAACAAACAAACAAACAAAACTATGTGAAAACGCAGCCAGTTGCTTGGGAAGATTGTTGTGAGGAGTACTGGTTTGAGAAAACCAGGAAATACATTTGTAGGTGAACTGGCCGCCGTGATATGACTGAAGAAATGTTAAAAACGGGGTTAAACCCCAATCAATCAATGTTGAAATTAACTTATGTATAATTTGTAGATTTAATTTCTATTTGCTAGTAGGGTCTACATACAGCGACACATTAGAATATTCAACACAAAACGCAACCTGTTTTACCAACAATTCCCCAGTAGCGGTGAGACCGTTTGTAACATTATTTCATGGCATGTATACACAGTATGACCTTTCTCTTTGGACGAATTATGTTGTAACAAGTTTGTTTACAGTATTCCTTAACCTTGACCACATAGACTAAATATACAGCAAACAACATTGAACTAAGGCATAACTATTGACCTGGATTAATAAAAGTATGATTTTGAATAGTGATGAAAACATTGTGGAAAAAGACAAACTTGTTGATTATCATTCATTTGTTAAGGTTAGTCAAATGTGTCTAAAAGGGGCAAAGGTTAAAATAATAACTGTAGACAAATGTTTTCGTTATCTAGGTTATAGAAACAAATTGATTCATGTTTGAAAGCATTGTTTGAAAAGGAGGAATTGCTCATTGTCAGCAATTGCTCCGTTTGCAAATATACTTTCAACATTTGTTTGTAAATAAGTAGCTATAACGGGAACGGTTCAACCCTTTCCCGCTTACAGTCGCTTTTTGACGCATGTGCAGCAGACGGCTGCAGAATTGTTTATCATGACCCATTTCCTCTTTTTCCACAAAGGTTTCAACTATATATTTTTCCCCTTGATGTAAGGCAAAATTGCTCGTAATCATTCATCTCTAGCATGTTATTCAAAATGTGTCCGGAAGGGAGAAAGAGGGAAAGAACGTCCATAGTAAAACGTTTAAATATGAAAAGAATTAATTTGAAACGTGTTTGAAAGCATTGTGTGAAAAGGAGGAATTGCTCATTGTCAGCAATAGCTCCATTTTCAACATTATTTTTTAAATACTCGAACTGTTACAGTATCACGGAAAGGGTTCCGCTTCCATGGGAAGGATGTAACCATTTTCCGCCTACAGACGCTTACAGACACATGTGCAGCAGACGACAATCGAAAACATTGTGACAAAAGGGGAAATTGCTTTTCGTAGGCAATTTCTACTTTTGCCACAATGGTTTCAACTCCTTTCAATAAATTTATTTACAGTGCTTTGCACATTTCTCTATAAGTCGACTGTTGTAAACTAATGGGGTCACAGAACGGTCGACGTTACCTCGCACTACTGACATTGAGGTCAACCATAGTTCAGAGTGTGTTTCATTCATAGAAACTATTTTGTCTCATAAAATTATGCAAGCGGAGGGTTTTGTGATTCGGTCGAACCAATGAAATCGTTGAAAAGGCAGATTATAACCAATCAAAACTCGATTTTGGTGTAGGTATACACATGTGGACTGCGGTTGCAGCTTTTAATCCGACTTTTCGAAAGCAGCTTCGCTATGAGATAGTGGCGAAACGCCCCTATCCCAAAAACCATATTATTAATTACAATTACATGAAATATACACAAAAACGAATGTTTATCATTCAAAATAGAAGAAAATAAAAAACTAAATAATAATTATAAAAGCAAATATGAAAATAATAGGTCTACAATAGTTACACGTTTACTGCAACTTGTTATAATACACTAGCCACTTCATTGAATGAATGATTGATTGATTGATGTTTTAACGCCGTTTTCAACGATTGTTCAGTCATATACACCACACAACATACTTTCCAAGCAACACTACGAGGGCTTGGCGTGAGACAGTTGTAACTAAAAACCTATTTTGAAAACCCTGGTTTAGGGGCAACTTTGACCCATTTGTAAACAATGCAAATTTAGGTGCCATTGCTCAGAACGAGCAATGGCACCTACATTTTCCAATGTTTACCAAGAGAAATGATTTAACGCTTATAAAGAGATTATGGCGAGGTGATTAACCTTGGTAAAAAAATACCAATTTGAGTTACAACTGTTTCACGCCAAGCCCTCGACTAGCCACTTGACAACTGATAACCGCACGTCTTAGGTTTATGCTAACAAAAGGAATCCGCTGTGGTCGAGTGGTTAGCGTCGGGGATTTCTTAATCGGGTGTCCCGGGTTCGATCCCCAGTCGCGGCACCTCGGTCATGGTGGAGTGCCCTTGGGCAAGGCACATTTTCTAGCCTAGTAGTACTGGTTTGTTTACCCAGGGATCATGAATAAGTGAACTGTCGCCGTGATATAACTGAAATAATGTTGAAAGTGGCGCAAAACCCCAATAAATAAATAAATTATTCTTACAAATTAATGCCAGTGCTATCTATGCATGTTTCAAACTAATTTAAGAACAGTGTAAACTGTACAATTAGACTGCTTGGATGTGCAGAGTGATCTAGCTGTACACTGGTCGCAATTTATGAAATGTGGTTGGGCTTTATTTCTGGAGCGTAAACTATAATCAGGGACATAGATTATCTATGTTTCTGCAATAATTTAATAATAATTCAATGATTATTGAAAAAAGAAAAATACGTTCAATCATTAAATATATGTCGACTGACCAATGTAGGCTATCTATAGAAAATGCACAATCAAGAAAAAGTCGATGCATTTTCATAATAAAATTGGTTTTGAAAGAATGAATTCTCATTTAACCTGAAAACGGTAGCTGTTTTATTGAAACAAAAAATCTGTCAAATTTTGTACAAAAACGTTTTGTAGAAAAAGTATTTCTAAAACGAACATTTCACAGAAGTAAAAAAATTATTGGTCAGCCGCCAGAAACCGACTCTGACGCCGGAACCCGGGATCGAACCAGGGACCTTTAGATCTTCAGTCTAACGCTCTCCCAACTGAGCTATTCCGGCTGACGAGAGAATATGTTTATTCACTGGAGTGAATACTGATCTGTCAAAAGTGTATATGAGTTATTTCCCTTTGCTCTTGATACATACTTTTTGGTTCTCATTGTGAGATCTCACGTACAGTCATCGTGGACGGACACCTTGTGTTGGATATATAAACAACGACTAAGACTTTTTTTTATTCTACCTCGGAAATGAAAACATTGTTAAATATGTACCGGAATGAATCCTGCGCACAGTATCCGGTACTTCTATAAATAGAATTTGACACGTGGGCTCGAATTTCTCCAAAACATATATTTTATATCTATCAACATATACCTATAGATATATACTATAAACATATGTATACACAAATAATCATATTTAATTCAACAGATAAAGTAGTGATGAAGCATATTGTCTATGGTTCATGTATTTCTTTCACTGCATGATCAATTTTGACTGCTCTCATGAACGTGGTTTATGGGTAAAATGTTTCTTTTTTTCGATACAAAGGGAGAGGAGAGGCAACTCGAACCCGCTAGTACAATCCGTTTTGTCATGGTTGTTTCCCTCTAGTTAAATAACTGTTTATTAGATCTACACAATTTGTTTTAAGCTTTGAGCTCCACATATACTTATTGTATACTTTGATATTGTTCTTTCTTTTATCCATCTGAAAAAAAGAAGCAGTATCTGTCGATATTGTATACATTTATATCATATATAGTTTGATATTATTCTAAGATCTTTTTCATGTATTGCTAAGGACGGAACTATTTCCGTACAGTAACGTTACAAAGCCTTCTTGTCCAACCTTTGATAAGTTTAAAGACCAGCTAATAACCGATACATCGTTTGAAGTCGACACGATATGAAATATAGATAGGCATACAACAACCCAAATCTGGTCTATTTATAGCGCTAACTGTGTGTGAATACATACGTATTTTCTGACGTAATAATGTTACGTGTAGATCAATGACATCGCTGCTTGTTGATACGCTGCACATATATTGACATACGTCTTAGTTGTTTTTGATTGCCGTTGACGATCTATATATGTGTATCTCAATTACACATGACAACAAAAAGAGGAATTGAATAACTGAATAAGCAAATGATTGTTTTAAAGACAGGTCTTCTGATTTCTTTTGTCATTCTCCGATTTGAAGTTTTTCAACATAAACTAGAAGATGTGTGTTCGCTTTACTGAACATACTGTGAAGTCAAAATGGCATCTAAATTGTAATAAAGAACAGACATATTCACGCGTAAATATCAGTTTAAGATAATACACGAGTTCTTAATGAAATCCGCTGTTAGAAAAAGCGTCACACATCATTTTATCGACGATTCAATTTCGAGTCAAAACCAAATGGGGAACAAAAATTGCAGTTCATAAATTTATACTTCCCACGAATCTAGCAACTATCAGAAAGGACAATAATTGCGCGATACATAGTAAATGTCAATTTATCATAACAATTGTTAATTTTCTAAATATTCGAAGTGTTTAACACACACAAAACGACACATTTTAAATAGTCAGTATTTACTCATAATTATACAATGAAAAGGTTATTGCATGATTATGGGAATCTATTGTGTTGGGACTCGTTCCTTCGGCAGAGTTCTGCCCGAGCTTGCATACTGAGTTGTCATAACCTTTCGTCAGCGGTTATATTTATGTCATATTTATCCTTTCCCACATACAAGAAATCTGAAACCGACGACTTTAAAAAACAAGTAGCAAGAACTTTAATACATATCTCTATGAAAGTATCATTGAAAAGATTTGAACAGATTTGAAAACACTTTGCCAAGAGGAGAAACTGCTCAATAATGACAATTCGTACTTTTGCTAGAATGTATTTAATAGTTGTCAGCAACAGGGGCGTCAGAAAGCGTATATATGTTGGAAAGATTAAATCAGTTCATTGAAACAGATATTTTTACAAGCTAATTACAATATATTCTAAATTAAGTATTATACTCCTATTACAGCAAGGAGGTCCAGCGAAATACTTGAAATGCTACTCTTCTATAAATTATTAGTAGTATTGAGGAAGTATAATTTTTCTATTTTTTTCCCCCTATTTTCTTTTCTTTTTTCTTTTTTAATTTTCTACTATTTTGAATGATAAACATTCGTTATTGTGTTTATTTCATGTTTATTGTAATTAATTTTTTTTTTTTTTTTTTGTATTGTATATATATTAATATTATGTGTTGTTTGACTAGAAACTATGTATTTTACGTCATTAAAATATCTATCTATCTATCTATCTAAATGGTGTGTTTGAGCTATGTCAAAGGTCGGCTCTATCAGGGAAAGGACTGAAATCGTTGTGTTCAGAATCAACAGAACAGATGCACATGCTGTTTAGATAGAAGCCCAGGAAGTGATGCAATACACACGGCTTATTGCACGAAGACAGCAATTCATAGATCCGATATGCAAGTTATATGCATCATTTTAGCCAATCCAAAAAATCGTTATGTTCTGTCTGGTACATTTAATTACCGAAAGCGGTTTCTGCATCACATACAAAAAGCCATGTGATGCATGAGAACCGGGTAGTTTTTAACGATTAATTATATGTGTGTTTGTAATGCATGTTGATGGGCGGGGCATTAAAACTATATCGGATCTATGAATTGCCTATCAATCTGGCTTAAATACGAGGTTTCTAAATGCATCTAGCAGAAAATAGAGTTCTGTGAAAATCTGTGCTTTCTCAAAGGTTCTAAATTTACGAATTTGCCGACTGTATTGAAGTATAGTCACTTTCATGAATATCGCAGCGGTAAACACGATTCCGGCGTGTTTTGTTGTTGTTGCGCGCGCGCGCGCACAACCGTATGTTTGTCATATTCGATTAGTAAACTACGGCTTTCTAACGCTACTAAGAAACAAATTGTTTGGACAGTAGCACACATTTTAATTGCTTGTCCTAATAAACAAAAAATATACATCTATTTATAGTAGAAAACCAATAGCTTTCATTTTCTGTCGAAACTTGAACATGCCGTCGTTTATATTATGAAAGTCACCAAGGACCCCACCTCTCTCTGAGAACATCATATAAACAAATATGAAATTTACTGAAATAAATTGATGAATTGATCTAAGAACAATATAGAAAACTGTACAGGAAATTTAAAGTTTTGGAATACTGTCGGTTTAAATTTAGAATACATTATAAATCATTGGAAAAGTTGATATTGGTTGTTCCCCCCAAATGCTCTCAAAAGTCGTCTTTGTATGTATCATCGACAGTCTACTTGTGTTAAAACGATCATTATGTGAACGGTGCACGCCGGCTCAACATAAACGCACATATATATATATATACTATATACTATAAATGTGAATGTCTTTCTTAGATAAGGTTTGAAAAAGTGTATGTGATATACTGATTATGATGACATGTATATATTAGTGTATGTGATATACTGATTCTGATGACATGTATATATAAGTGTACGTGTCTATGTGATATACTGATTATGATGACATGTATATATTAGTGTATGTGATATACTGATTCTGATGACATGTATATATTAGTATATGTGATATACTGATTATGATGACATGTATATATTAGTGTATGTGATATACTGATTTTGATGACATGTATATATTAGTGTATGTAATATACTGATTCTGATGACATGTATATATTAGTGTATGTGATATACAGTTTCTGATGACATGTATATATTAGTGTATGTGATATACTGATTCTGATAACATGTATATATTAGTATATGTGATATACTGATTCTGATGACATGTTTATATTAGTGTATGTGATATACTGATTCTGATGACATGTATATATTAGTGTATGTGATATACTGATTCTGATGACATGTATATATTAGTGTATGTGATATACAGATTCTGATGACATGTATATATTAGTGTGTGTAATATACAGATTCTGATGACATGTATATATAAGTGTATGTGATATACAGATTATGGTTACATGTATATATTAGTGTATGTAATATACGGATTATGTTGATATGTATATCTTAGTGTATGTAATATATGGATTCTGTTGACATGTATATATTAGTGTATGTAATATACTAATTCTGTTGACATGTATATATTAGTGTATGTAATATACTGATTCTGTTGACATGTATATATTAGTGTATGTGATATACTGATTCTGATGACATGTATATATTAGTGTATGTGATATACTGATTCTGATGACATGTATATATTAGTGTTTATGTGCTATACTGATTCTGATGACATGTATATATTAGTGTATGCGATATACATATTCTGATGACATGTATGTATTAGTGTATGTGATATACATATTCTGATGACATGTATATATTAGTGTATGTGATATACAGATTACGATGACATGTATATATTAGTGTATGTGATATACAGATTCTGATGACATGTATATATTAGTGTATATGTGATATACATATTCTGATGACATGTATATATTAGTGTATGCGATATACAGATTCTGATGACATGTATATATTAATGTATGTGATATACATATTCTGATGACATGTATATATTAGTGTATGCGATATACAGATTCTGATGACATGTATGTATTAGTGTATGTGATATACATATTCTGATGACATGTATATATTAGTGTATGTGATATACAGATTACGATGACATGTATATATTAGTGTATGTGATATACTGATTCTTATGACATGTATATATAAGTGTATGTGATATACTGATTCTGATGACATGTATATATTAGTGTATGTGATATACTCCCAAAGTTAAGTCTTTCAGTCCACAATACAGATATATTCATCTTATAAATACGGATGAACATGGCTCATGGATAACATCTCACTTTACATTTATTCCATTGAAACAAAAACAAATATAATTCGAACCGAATATTGCAGATGTCGAACAGTGTCTAAATGATTTAACCCTTACGCTCATATAGACGCTTTCTGACGCCTCTGCAGCAGACGGCCTTTTGAAAACATAGTGACAAAAGAAGAAATTGCTCAAAACGAGCAATTTCTCCTTTTTCCACAATGTTTTCCACTTTTTGTCATAGGTTATCCATTCAATTATGGAGATTTTCTATGTTTTGACAAAATATGTTCAAAGTCGTCTGCTGCAGAATTGTCGTATGATGGAAATGGTTGACCTTTTTGAAAACATAGTGACAAAAGAAGAAATTGCTCAAAACGAGCAATTTCTCCTTTTGCCACAATGTCTTCCACTTTTAGTCATAGGTTATCCATTTATTTTTCTATTTTTTGACAAAATATGTTCAAAGTCGTCTGCTGCAGAATTGTCGTATGAAAGAAACGGTTAATTAATTACAAGTAGTTAGGCCAATAATTTCCCAGTATCTAGATATTTTTTTTTTGAGTGTGTTTTAGTGTCAAGAGTCTTAACCCTTTCCCTCATACGACTATTCTGCAGCAGACGACTTCGAACGTATTTTGTCAAAACATAGAAAATCTCCATAATTGAATGGATAACCTATGACAAAAAGTGGAAAACATTGTGGCAAAAGGAGAAATTGGACGTTTTGTGCAATTTCTTCTTTTGTCACTATGTTTTCAAAAAAGCCGTCTGCTGCAGAGGCGTCAGAAAGCGTCTATATGAGAGGAAAGGGTTAACGTGATTTTCTTGCCCATAAACTTCATTTCCCATTTGGTATAATGCGATTATAAAAGTTATATCGACTTGTTGAACGACAAGTTTGATTAATTGTCTAGTTATCGGCCTTGAGGTTGGCGGTACAATACGTGTCCTTATCGGACGTTCCAGTGAAATAGTACACGCTGTAAGCGATTCCCTGCGTAAACTTGTCAATTCGTCGGCTTCTCGATCAGTGAATTATCACTTTTCCTCCAAAATGATGAATGAGGTTTTGATTATTATTTTATTTCTGTTTGATATTTTATTTATTGAACTTGGGAGATAATCGGCCCCTTTACATCAGGTGTCGCCACTCCGTGTTCAGATCGACTCTCAGCACCAATTGAACGGTAAGCGAATAGTGTAGATCCTGACAGGCGAATATATACACAACCCAGTTACAGCCTTCACATATTTTACATCATATTCAAACTTATTGATATATGTTTATATATATAAATGATGTATGTATTGAGGATATATTGGATTTGGACGAGTCGGGAAAACAAACAAATCCTAAATCCGGATGTCGACTAAAGAGTTCCTGATTGTGTTGTAACCTGCTACATGGTTCTGGAGAGACCGGATAATGACGTCATTAACTAGATAACGGAATTATCTCTTTCATGGGCTTAATTAAATGTCGACTCTGCCATGAGTGTTTAGTTATATCTAAAACAGAAAAGAAATGTTATCAAATATTGAGAGGGGGAATGTGTCATATCCGTTCACTTGACCTTTAATATCTTTCTTTCATAAACCGAGTTTATGTGTTTTTATCCAGCCACTAGTATTTTGTTCCAAAGTGATGGCATTCTGGCGAATATATATGAAAAACATACAAGAATGGAATTACATTTTTCTCTCTCTCAAAATGTTGGAACATCTATTGAAAAAAGACACTTTTCACTTATAACATTTCTCATTTTGGCGAAAATATGAAAAACATACCAAAATATATATTTTTTTCCTCAAAAAGTTGGAACATCTATTGAAAAAAGACACTTTTCACTTATAATATTTCTCATTTTACCCAGAGACACTATATTACATATAATATAGGGTCCCTGTTTTACCCAATCATTCAGAAATAATCAAACATCTTTTTTTACGAATCTGCTTTTGACAAGGATATAAAAAAACAAAAAAAACAATGGTGCCAGCTAGTTTTTGAACTCGGCTATAACATTTCCAGATGTTTTCCACAGACATTTTCAAAGCAGACGACCCGGATCATATTATATGAGGTAACAGGTTAAAAATCAATCAATACTAATCAACGTGTACCATTAAAAAACAAGTACATGTATACAGCTGACGACTTTGAACACGTGCAATAAGATATATCCAATTATTAAATGAAAGAACAATTATCGAATAAATTTGAAAACATTGAAGAAGAAATTTCTCCTTATGTAAGTAAGAAAGGAATATTTTATTATAGTTACATTATAGTGACATGTGTACATACAAATACAAACATCAAACAGTTTATGAGCAATTTTTCTTTTTGCCACAATATTTTCAAAAGTCGACAGTTGTAGAGGCGTTGGAAAGCGTCTGTATGTGGGAAAGGGTTAAACCCAGTTTCGGTAGGGCTAATTTAAAAAAAAACACACGACGTTAGATACAAGCATGATGAGAAAGGGCTAGCAAATGTTTTCTTACTGCACACACTTTAATAATTATATCTACACTGATCCGGGCCGACACATTCCGCCTCAGGGGTTTAGAGGTATAGAACCCAGAGGAGGCGAAAAGTGTCTATCCAGGTAAGCATGCGCGGCATGCTTAGGCTGAACCGGGTCGATACTTTACGCAGAGTTCACAATGTTTGTTTTCTCGCGAGACAGCTCATTTATCTTAAATGGGATGTATGTGAATAAACAGTTACAAATTTTACGAAATGTAAAGGTGGCTAAATTGGCAAAGGATTGAGTCAGTCAAATGAGGAGAGATGTCGGAAATGTATTGCCCTTTTGATATACTGGAAAGGGGAAAGAGTTGTCGATAAATAGTAGTAACTGTTTGATCATCTCTCTTAATCCAGATGATCAAAGTCATGAATTGAAGCAATCAAAGAACAAAATCGGGCAAAAACACCAGTCATGCACCTTTAAAGAAAAGATGGCGGGTACTAAACGCCATATTGAATACATCAGATTGGAAATGGATGACGTAAACCTGTCCCGCATCACACGTGTTACAAATGTGAAATAAAATAGATTACGTTGCCACCAGTCCAAAACGGAGACCTGGAAACAGATGTCGTGTAATTGTATATTAAACTTTATAACAAACACACACATCGACATCAATAAGTTTGTAATCTTACTCCATCATAAACCACCAAGAAAGGCTTTTACCTCATATTCTACCATTGGGAACGTGCTTTTGAACCACCAAGAAAGGCTTTTACCTCATATTCTACCATTGGGAACGCGCTTTGTTATCCCCTCGGCTAACGAAGTTTGCGAGGGGATATCGTAACGGAACTGTCCGTTTGTTCGTTCTTTCGTTCGTCCGTGCGTCCCTCCGTAACAACCTTGTGACCACTCTACACTGAACATCCTTCGACCGATCTTAACCAAACTTATTATACAGTTAGTATATGGCACGGTCTAGAAGTATTTATTTTAAAGGTCATAGGTTAAAGGTCAAGGTCGAAGTTGGACTTTGAATACCGAGGGGATTTATTAAATGCTTCGTGCGTTTATCAATGTTTTAGTGGAAGTTGTAACACAAATTAAAACACGTGAGTTACGCCGTGCCTGAACCGACCTTTCGTATGTATATACCTGATTACAGTGAAGAGTCGGATCTTAATGTACAAACGATAGTTTTGATCTGATCCTGTTAAGAGAAGTCTTAAAACGGATTGTGATAATATATAAATGCATCGTTTGGCTGCTGCTTCTGTGGCTTACACGTTTGTGTACAACTGGCCATCTCAAATACTTACATGCAAGAACATAAGTTCCGATGGCATGATTCTTCTTTGAGGCAAATTCCTAGCTATAAAGACTCTGTTGACTATACATAAAGTTACTACAAGTTGTATACTGTATTTTAAGATTAAGTATAGAAGAATGCAATTAAAACGTCTGCAATGAAATATAGATCATGTGACATCTGATCTGGCAACGTTCTCACGTGTTTGAATGTGCCACCTTGATGGGGCGTTTGAACCGCCAGGTGAATGTTCTACCAGAGCTAGACAGTTCCGCACAAAATGGATACATCAACCTTTTCGGCGCTGACTTTTCCATATCCGAAATCGAGCGACTCCACTTTTTTTATGTAATGAGAGTTTTGGAATATGTTGATAACTAAAAGGCAAACAATGCTGATTTCAGGTGAGACAGCTCGTTACGAGCTGACTCACCTGAATGATATGTATTGTTTGAATAAGCCTCAATATTGCCATTGATGCTAAAAGAGTTCCACCAGTGTCAGTACATTATGGTGAACGACAAAGTGAATCTCTTATTCTTAACGTGTTATGAATATATATTGATGGTGTCTGCATTAACACATATGTGGACAGGCGAGGTTCTGACGAGACGGTGAATGTGCACATATTTCCCCATACGGGACGTACAGAACATCATTTCTACAAACTGGTCGTACATTACATCATTTCTACAAACTGGTCGTACATAACATAACTTCCCCAAACTGGTCGTACATAACATAACTTCCCCAAACTGGTCGTACATAACATAACTTCCCCAAACTGGTCGTACATAACATAACTTCCCCAAACTGGTCGTACATAACATAACTTCCCCAAACTGGTCGTACATAACATAACTTCCCCATACTGGAGAAATTAATTACCCCATACAGGTGGTAGAGAATATCATTTCCCCATACAGGTGGTAGAGAACATCATTTACCCCATACAGGTGGTAGAGAACATCATTTCCCCATACAGGTGGTAGAGAACACCATTTCCTTATACTGGCCGTAATGAACATCATTTTCCCATACTGGTCGTAATGGACACCATTTCCTTATACTGGCCGTAATGAACACCATTTCCCCATACTGGCCGTAATGAACACCATTTCCCCATACTGGCCGTAATGAACACCATTTCCCCATACTGGCCGTAATGAACACCATTTCCCCATACTGGCCGTAATGAACACCATTTTCTTATACTGGCCGTAATGAACACCATTTCCCCATACTGGTCGTAATGAACACCATTTCCTTATACTGGCCGTAATGAACACCATTTCCCCATACTGGCCGTAATGAACACCATTTCCCCATACTGGTCGTAATGAACACCATTTCCTTATACTGGCCGTAATGAACACCATTTTCTTATACTGGCCGTAATGAACACCATTTCCCCATACTGGCCGTAATGAACACCATTTCCCCATACTGGTCGTAATGGACACCATTTCCTTATACTGGCCGTAATGAACACCATTTCCCCATACTGGTCGTAATGAACACCATTTCCTTATACTGGCCGTAATGAACACCATTTCCCCATACTGGCCGTAATGAACACCATTTCCCCATACTGGTCGTAATGGACACCATTTCCTTATACTGGCCGTAATGAACACCATTTCCCCATACTGGTCGTAATGAACACCATTTCCTTATACTGGCCGTAATGAACACCATTTCCCCATACTGGTCGTAATGAACACCATTTCCTTATACTGGCCGTAATGAACACCATTTCCCCATACTGGCCGTAATGAACACCATTTCCTTATACTGGCCGTAATGAACACCATTTCCCCATACTGGCCGTAATGAACACCATTTCCCCATACTGGCCGTAATGAACACCATTTCCCCATACTGGCCGTAATGAACACCATTTCCCCATACTGGCCGTAATGAACACCATTTCCCCATACTGGCCGTAATGGACACCATTTCCCCATACTGGTCGTAATGAACACCATTTTCTTATACTGGCCGTAATGAACACCATTTCCCCATACTGGCCGTAATGGACACCATTTTCTTATACTGGCCGTAATGAACACCATTTCCCCATACTGGCCGTAATGAACACCATTTCCCCATACTGGCCGTAATGAACACCATTTCCTTATACTGGCCGTAATGAACACCATTTCCCCATACTGGCCGTAATGGACACCATTTCCCCATACTGGTCGTAATGAACACCATTTTCTTATACTGGCCGTAATGAACACCATTTCCCCATACTGGCCGTAATGGACACCATTTTCTTATACTGGCCGTAATGAACACCATTTCCCCATACTGGCCGTAATGAACACCATTTCCCCATACTGGCCGTAATGAACACCATTTCCTTATACTGGCCGTAATGAACACCATTTCCTTATACTGGCCGTAATGAACACCATTTCCCCATACTGGCCGTAATGAACACCATTTCCCCATACTGGCCGTAATGAACACCATTTCCTTATACTGGCCGTAATGAACACCATTTCCCCATACTGGCCGTAATGAACACCATTTCCTTATACTGGCCGTGATGAACACCATTTCCCCATACTGTCCGTACATAACATCGTTTTCCCATACTGTCCGTACATAACATCATTTCCCCATACTGGTCGTATGTAACATCGTTTCCCCATACTGTCCGTAGATAACATCGTTTCCCCATACTGTCCGTAGATAACATCGTTTCCCCATACTGTCCGTAGATAACATCATTTCCCCATACTGTCCGTAGATAACATCGTTTCCCCATACTGTCCGTAGATAACATCGTTTCCCCATACTGTCCGTACATAACATCGTTTCCCCATACTGTCCGTAGATAACATCGTTTCCCCATACTGTCCGTACATAACATCATTTCCCCATACTGTCCGTACATAACATCGTTTCCCCATACTGTCCGTAGATAACATCGTTTTCCCATACTGTCCGTACATAACATCATTTCCCCATACTGGTCGTATGTAACATCATTTCCCCATACTGGTCGTATGTAACATCATTTCCCCATACTGTCCGTAGATAACATCGTTTCCCCATACTGTCCGTAGATAACATCGTTTTCCCATACTGTCCGTACATAACATCATTTCCCCATACTGTCCGTAGATAACATCATTTCCCCATACTGTCCGTAGATAACATCGTTTCCCCATACTGTCCGTAGATAACATCGTTTTCCCATACTGTCCGTACATAACATCATTTCCCCATACTGGTCGTATGTAACATCATTTCCCCATACTGTCCGTACATAACATCATTTCCCCATACTGTCCGTAGATAACATCGTTTTCCCATACTGTCCGTAGATAACATCGTTTTCCCATACTGTCCGTACATAACATCATTTCCCCATACTGGTCGTATGTAACATCATTTCCCCATACTGTCCGTACATAACATCGTTTCCCCATACTGGTCGTATGTAACATCATTTCCCCATACTGTCCGTAGATAACATCGTTTCCCCATACTGTCCGTAGATAACATCGTTTTCCCATACTGTCCGTACATAACATCATTTCCCCATACTGTCCGTAGATAACATCGTTTCCCCATACTGTCCGTAGATAACATCGTTTTCCCATACTGTCCGTACATAACATCATTTCCCCATACTGTCCGTAGATAACATCGTTTCCCCATACTGTCCGTAGATAACATCATTTCCCCATACTGTCCGTACATAACATCGTTTCCCCATACTGTCCGTAGATAACACCATTTCCCCATACTGTCCGTAGATAACATCGTTTTCCCATACTGTCCGTACATAACATCATTTCCCCATACTGTCCGTAGATAACATCATTTCCCCATACTGTCCGTAGATAACATCGTTTCCCCATACTGTCCGTAGATAACACCATTTCCCCATACTGTCCGTAGATAACATCGTTTCCCCATACTGTCCGTAGATAACATCGTTTTCCCATACTGTCCGTACATAACATCATTTCCCCATACCGTCCGTAGATAACATCGTTTCCCCATACTGTCCGTAGATAACATCATTTCCCCATACTGTCCGTACATAACATCGTTTCCCCATACTGTCCGTAGATAACACCATTTCCCCATACTGTCCGTAGATAACATCGTTTTCCCATACTGTCCGTACATAACATCATTTCCCCATACTGTCCGTACATAACATCATTTCCCCATACTGTCCGTAGATAACATCGTTTCCCCATACTGTCCGTAGATAACACCATTTCCCCATACTGTCCGTAGATAACATCGTTTCCCCATACTGTCCGTAGATAACATCATTTCCCCATACTGTCCGTACATAACATCATTTCCCCATACTGTCCGTACATAACACCATTTCCCCATACTGTCCGTAGATAACATCGTTTCCCCATACTGTCCGTACATAACATCGTTTCCCCATACTGTCCGTAGATAACATCGTTTCCCCATACAGGACGGTACATAACATCGTTTCCCCATACAGGACGGTACATAGCATCGTTTCCCCATACTGGTCGTAGAGAACATCATTTCCCCATACTCTACGTACATAACATCATTTCCCCATACTCTACGTACATAACATCATTTCCCCATACTCTACGTACATAACATCATTTCCCCATACTCTACGTACATAACACCATTCCCCAATACTGTTCATACATAAAATCATTTCCCAATACTGTCCGTACAGAACATCTTTTCTCTTGACGCGGCTGTAAAAGATGTTTATGACACGTGGATGGATTTCACTAATCTCGATCCCCGGTTCTTACCACCGGGCTTATCATACATATCTAATTATATTGAAATTGAAGGAACTTGATTGTTTGATTTACTGTGACGTTCGCAGAGTGGTTTCGTTACGCGGGGGTCATAAAATAATAATACAACTTTTATTCGATGATTTGCGGGCTGGAGTATCGCTATTTGTTTTTGAAGGCGGTACCACACGTATTAAAAGTCAAGTGGTTGAGGTTTCAGTGGAATAATTAAGCAATATCAGTATTTTTTAAACATATATGCATTACTAGCTTATTTATTTAAAAAAATATTTATAATAGGGTAAAACCAAGATAATAGGCTATTTACGAGAGCAAATGAGTAAAATGTCCACTACGAACAGATATATATTACAGTGTGTATATACCACGTGACTTTTACGTCACAAATGCTACGGCGATCAGCAATATTTCTTCATCATTTTTAATGAAACATGGCGCAGTCTACGCCACTTACAGAGCCCTATCTCCGTTTTTTAGCGGAGTTTGATTAGTGGTTTAGTTTCTTCAAACACTTCGACGAACCTTTTCTCAAAATGTATTAAGATCGCCGACAGCCGGAGCATTATCAAAACTGGATTTTGAGAACAGGTTCGTCGAAGTGTTTGAAAAAACTAGACCACCAATCAATCTGCAGTAAAAACCCGGAGATAGGACTTTGTAAGCGGCGTAGGCTGCACCATGTTTCATAAAAAATGATGAAGAATTAAACAAGTTACCATTGTTTTTACTTCTTATCAAGATCAATTATTGCTGTCTGACGATGCAAATATGACGTCAAAAGTCACGTGGTATACACACACTGTATTATAATATTAACCAAAATACCAGCGTAATACACATATTTGAAAACAATCAGAGTACCACGATGCAATCTCATTAAAATCATCTCCTAATAACGTTACGCATCGTGTACTTTAGTCAGATTGACCACGATGGGACACAAAACCACCAAGACAAAACCTGTAACGGACAATACCAATGTCTTGTGCGTATGATCTCCCTGGTTTTCACCTGTACTACCGAGAAACCCGAGATGGTTACCAAAGTTTTACCCGATCAATCATCGGCTGATTTATAAAAAGCCTTTTTTGTAGTGATCAATGATTCATGTTTTATTCATGAGAAATGACGGATTATCTGAAAATAATATTGTAATGGTCCACACCGTTCGAACTCTTGGCTAAAGTGTCAGGAATTCAAAGGACTTCCATTCTGTAACATGACGTATTCATGTTGATTAAAGGCTTTGTATCCACATGTATTCAATCACACAATCTAATCTAGTAATACTGGGGTAGAGTTCATTGGACAGACAATAAGGACAACCTTCGTAAGTGTTTACATTAATACAAGGGAGATTCGTTGGTAAGAAGTTTGATCTAGATATAGTTAATTGAAAAATCTTGATGCATGACATGTTATGAATACTGTACATGCATACGTCTTTTGACGTGTATGTCATATAAGAAACATGCTGCTGCCCAATATAGTATGAGACACATGTCTCTCACGCCGCCCCAGCCCCGGTAGCTCAGTCGGTAACGACGCTGGCTGTCGATCCACGGGTTGTAATTTCGAATCCTAGCTCGGCCAACGTTTTTTTCGACGTTTGACAAAAGTCATTGCGACTAGTGTCATTCTTACTCGACCAATATGCTAATAGTCCATGTGGAAAAACAGCCAGTTGCTTAGAAAGACTGTTATATGGAGTACTGATACGAGAAATCTATAAAAAAAACCATGGATAGGTAAACTAGCCGACGTGATATGAATGCAACACTATTTCAGAACGGTGTAAAACCACACTCAATCAATCAGCCTCTCAGACCGTGACAGCTCCAATGTTTATAATATATCTTTCTCCATTTCGATTACGACATGCACTTTATATTATTTGTGCCAGTAACTGTGCGACACAACTCGGTCCCGAAACTTGAACAACGGGTACATCAGCATTGTACGATATTGCATATACACTTTTACGCACGCTTTTTAAAAGTGGTTTCGCAATAATTGGTCTAAAAATATTTTTTTCTCATTCCTCGCCTAATATTAACGCGTCTTTGGGACTCAAAAAAACAATGCACAGTTTTCACCACCGCTAAATAATTATATAAATATGCAATTGTCGCATATAACTTGTTTTTTTTTTAACCTTTATACACAAACATCAAAACTGGAACAGACGACTTTGAAATCATCAAAAGCAAAATTATAAAAATTCTCTATAAATGAAAATATATTTATTGAATAAGATCGAACACATTATGGCAAAAGGAGAAATTCTTTATTAAAAGCAATTTCATTTTTTGTCACATTTTTTTCTTCAAAATACGTCTGATGCAGATGTGTCAAAATGCGTACACAGATGAGAAAGGGTTAACATTTTACTCATAATCACCCCGATGTTCTTTTGATCTACGTCAAGAAGACGTGGTACCAAGCGACGACCGCAAACATTTATGAGTTTTAAATACATTGTCAAAAATGTATGGAGAGACCTCATTAAACTAAACGAAAAACCGTTCACTTAACGTGCCCACCCACTTTGACCATATTGTATTTGGTATCGGATTTATACAATTGAATATTCATCTCAAACTCGACATTTAATAGAGAGTAATTTTCTATCAGTCAATGAATTGCTACCTCTTCATAAGTCACGATTCCTGACATCTTTATACAGATCATTCTCTACAGAAAAAATAATAAACGGTAAATGTATGTTGTCTTTATGATTGAAGTCTTTTGACAGCATTATAACAGTGGAATTTTCGGCTGAAACGAATATCTTAACAACAGACTTGAAATTTACATGAAACTAGCAAAGATAAACATTAAACTTTACTTTATACTTTACTTTATTTCCAATATGGCTTTAAACACTTGCTGTGTTTCTAGACAAATGATATCAATTCAATTTCAATTCAATTTCAATACAATTTCAATTCAAAATTCAATTTCAATTCAATTTCAATTCAATTTCAATTCAATTTCAATTCAATTCAATTTTATTCGGCAAGATCTGTATTGACACGCCTTTGGCCAACATAAATGTTAACAGTGAACAAATATGACAAAAGAAACAACAAAAGCATACAAAACGTACAAACATTTTGAAAAGACTGATAATTCATTTCATTAATATTAACATACATATATGTACACATTTTAACAAAGATCAATTAGCAAAATTGTAAATACAATACGATAGACAAATAATAACAATTTCTGCGACACAAACATGTAAAAGCTAAACATGATCAGGGATCACCACTCATTGCCTTTGCAATATGTATATATATATTTGGATATCTGTTTTGTTCTTTTATTTGAATTTGATTGCATGATCGATGAATATTTGTTCAATGTCGACCATTTACAATAGAAAGGTTTGACGTATTGAAGATACTCATTTTCAATCATCTTCATATTGCAATCTGTACAAGGTCTCTGATCACGAGGTGAATTAATTTATCTTCCACTTTTCGATGTTAGGGTCATGTGATGAAATACTATATCATGCCCTCTTAATTGTTTTACCATATCGAAAGTCGATGTACGTTTCCATCTGTAATGACTGATTTGTTAGTTTATATCATTCCAGGCCAGTCCAGTTATTAATGTTCGTAAAACATGACTACACGTACGTATCAAATAATCGCTGCTTGATTAATGTAATATCAACATTCGCAGTACTTTGATTATCTCATATAATATATAAGATAACCCATTGTGATGCAATATGTTATTACTTGATAAATCCAGTTATTTCCCCTGTATGCGCCTTAACTTTCCAGTCTCCTTTTAACAGGTTATAAGTCTAACTCCGGTAGCTCAGTCGGTAGAGACGCTGGCTTGCAATCCAGGGGTTGTGAGTTTGAGCCCTAGCTCGGTAAACATTCTTTCCGACGATTGACAACAGTTTGACAACAATCACTGTGACAAGCGTAATTGGTCTCCCACAAATAGACTAACAGTCCGTGCGGAAAAGCAGCCAGTTGCTTGGAAAGTCTGTTGTGTGGAATGTTGGTGTGAGAAAGTCACGAAACACTTGAGCAGGTAAACTTGACGCCGTGATATGACAGAAAAAATGTTGAAATATGCGTTAAACCCTAATTAATCATTCAATTTTAATTGGTTATAAGCAGATTGAAGTATAGAGCTATCACTTTGTTTTAGAATATCCTCCAATATCTTTTACACTAAATGTTTTACCAGTTTCACTAAAAAGTGTACCAGAGTAATTGATTTCCTAACTTTAAGGTATCGCCGTAAACACTTAGTATATGGATGATGTTTTCAGCAGTAATGTTGCCCCATATCTCGGAATGAATGAATGAATGTATATTGTTTTATGGCGCATCGACAGCTAAGGTCATTTAGCGCGCAATTAAATTTAATTATTCATGATCCCTGGGTAAACAAACCGGTACTAGGCCACCATGATCGTAGTGCCGCGAGTGGGGATCGAACCCGGGACACCCGGTTTCGAAATCCCCGACGCTAACCACTCTATCACAGCGGATTCCTCCATATCTCGGAAGAAAAGTTCAAGATAGAAACAGTCACAGTGGTCAAACAGTCCATACCAAACACCAACACCGAGAACGCATACACTGTCCACAATGTATTATAATGTATAGTTGCACATGTGCCTTTATGTATATATCATTTGAGTCGTCCCGCGATAACACAAACATTGTAGATTCTGCGTAAAGTATCGACCCGGATCAGCATAAGCATGACGCGCAGGCTTACCCGGATAGACACTTTTCGTCTCCTGCGGATTTTCTGTTTCAGGAATCATTACTCTATACCTCTGTCCCCCTGAGACGGAATGTGTCGGCCCGGATCAGTCTGCGCGGACTGCGCAGGCTGATTTGGGTCGATACATTACGCAGATGCCATTACGTTGGTTTTTAATCTCGGGTAGGCTCATTCCGTATAGACACAACAATCACCCTTTCTTTCTTACCTTCATTAACCCGTCAATGCACTCACTCAATCACATACAAAGTCATTCATTTATGTCATTGCTTACTTCGTGTTTTTAACTGTAATAAATTATTCAAATTCAAAAATTCAAATTCTTTAATACTCTGAATCAATTCAATGATTTACATGAGAATAATACAGAAATTCTACATTGTTGATGGCGAAATAAGTAAAAAACAAGAATCAATACCTTACAATGGCAGACGACGTATAGATAGAGAAGTAATGTCCACACAGTTTAGGTCAATAAGTAAACATGTTATGTGATATGTTTGTGTACATTATTTCAAGTAAAATATGCATGTATGTACCAATTACCAACTGCATATTTAAGTATTACATACATATTTAATTAATACATACATGTACATATCTAGCAAATCTTCTACCACAAAAGAGAGTCTGTTAGAGCAATTTAATTGGTACCCGTTGGTAAATACTTTATCGAAACGAAATTAAAGCATTCTACATACATGTATTACTATTATATTCGTTATATTTCGTTTCTATAAACGACTTTAGTCATATATTATTACTTACCATAATGATAACTTTGTTCCTTATTTGGTTTTTCCAACAGCTAAATTTATGTTCTATTTAGCTGTCGAACATTCACACTCATATACTCAAACAACACTCATATTGTACATTTCTCCTTTAGACACAGTGAAATAGATTTGTAGTTATGTTTTAAATAGTTACAGTTTTCATATTTGCTGATAAGATAATAATCATAATTGTGCGTACTTATATTGACTTTCAATATCTTTTTTTTTGTTGTTCTTTGATGAAAGAAAAAGTCGCACGAATAGATGTTTTAACAAATGTTTTCCTCATTTCTGTCTAACTAGTTGTGTCATTATGAAGTTACATGATACTTTTTAAGCAAATCTCTATTATAATATTGACAGGCAGAGGTCCAGATAAGGAGGGGTATTCGGCTCCTTTTCCCACGATTCCTCTCTTATTATTAAAGCAAACCCTATGTTGTGGGTACTCAAAAGAATCATTTATTGCTGTTTGTGCTATTGTTTTGTTGATGTATATAGATATACATGTCACTATAATAAACTATTTACTTACGATTTAAAAGTGATAACACGGATAAAGACTCTTAACACACGGACAGTTGAAGTTTTGGATGCAAACACATGTATTTACTTTTGAGTTAAAATGGCAGACCCGGATCTGTCACGATGCATGGTTCTAAGTTCCAGTTGCATTGTCAATGTGCAACCTCTCATTTAACCCGCGTTTACTTTTTGTTCTAAAATGGTTTATAATATCTTTTTATTCTAAAATGGTTTGTAATATCTTTTTATTTTAAAATGGTTTTTAATATGTTTTTTATTCTAAAATTGTTTGTAATGTCATTTTATTTTTAAATTGTGTGTAATATCTTTTTATTCTAAAATGGTTTGTAATATCTTTTTATTTTTAAATTGTGTGTAAATGTCTTTTTATTCTGAAATTGTTTGTAATGTCATTTTATTTTTAAATTGTGTGTAATATCTTTTTATTCTAAAATGGTTTGTAATATCTTTTTATTTTTAAATTGTGTGTAATATCTTTTTATTCTAAACTTGTTTGTAATATCTTTTTATTTTATAATGGTTTGTACTATCTTTTTATTCTAAAATAGTTTGTAATATCTTTTTTATTTTGAAAGAGTTTGTACAGTTTGTAATATCTTTTTATTTTATAATGGTTTGTACTATCTTTTTATTCTAAAATAGTTTGTAATATCTTTTTTATTTTGAAAGAGTTTGTACAGATTTTTCTGAAATACGCCGGGTTCCAAACAAATGACAGTCGTACACATTTTCTGAAATACGCCGGGTTCCAAACAAATGACAGTCGTACACATTTCCTGAAATACGCCGTGTTCCAAACAAATGACAGACGTACTAATTTACTAAAATACGCCGGGTTCCAAACAAATGACAGACGTACACATTTTCTGAAATACGCCGGATTCCAAACAAATGACATACGTACTTATTTACTAAAATACGCCGGATTCCAAACAAATGACAGTTGTACTAAATTACTAAAATACGTCGGGTTCCAGAAAAATGACAGATGTACTAATTGACTAAAATACGCCGGGTTCCAGACAAATGACAGACGTACTAATTTACTAAAATACGCCGGGTTCCAAACAAATGACAGACGTACTAATGTACTAAAATACGCCGGGTTCCAAACAAATGACAGTCGTACAAATTTACTGAAATACGCCGGGTTCCAAACAAATGACAGACGTACACATTTTCTGAAATACGCCGGATTCCAAACAAATGACATACGTACTTATTTACTAAAATACGCCGGATTCCAAACAAATGACAGTTGTACTAAATTACTAAAATACGTCGGGTTCCAGAAAAATGACAGATGTACTAATTGACTAAAATACGCCGGGTTCCAGACAAATGACAGACGTACTAATTTACTAAAATACGCCGGGTTCCAAACAAATGACAGACGTACTAATTTACTAAAATACGCCGGGTTCCAAACAAATTACAGTCGTACAAATTTACTGAAATACGCCGGGTTCCAAACACATGACAGACGTACAAATTTACTGATATACGCCGGGTTCCAGACAAACTACAGACGTACTAATATACTAAAACACACCGGGATCCAAACAAATGACAGACGTACTAATTTATTAAAATACACCGGGATTCAAACAAATGACAGACGCACTAATTTATTAAAATACGTCGGGTTCCCGGAAAAAATGACAAATGAACGTATATATATGAGACGTCCATATATGAGACGTCCCGCGAGAAAACCAAGTTTATGGACTCTGCGTAAAGTATCGTCACGGATCAACTTAAGCATGCCGCGGAGGCTAATCCGGATAGACACTTTTCGCCTCCTGTTGATTTTCTATTTCAGGAATCATTACTCTATGCCTCTATCGCCCTGAGACGTAATGTGTCGGCCCGGATCAGTCTGCGTTGACTGCGCAGGCTTATCTGGGTCGATACTTTACGCAGAGGCCAAAATGTTGGTTTTCTAGCGTGACGCTTCATAGGTTAAGGGCTATACTTATTAGCTTAAAAGCCTATATTATCGTAGGGAAACACCCGTTCCACCATAGGTTCCATATGTGGTGCTTCTTTAACGTTATGAGAAAGGTCCCCAGATATCACCGTGTTTTCATACTACGTACATTGTATTGTTTTATTCTTTTGTCGTGACTTTTCATAATTTCCTCCAATCTATTAAAGAAGCATCAATAATTCTGTAAAAAAAACCCAGATGATACGAATCAAGATCATTCTTTATAAGAAGTTAAGCCTCTCTTAGTGACGACTATGAAACAATTGTCCTTGCCAAACTGGTATAGAATCAATCCGTTGGTAGCGCCCGCTCCATATGGAATTCACAGATTGTGCGATAAATTATGAGTCCGAAACCCCACTAAATAATACCGCCATAAGCGGACTTGCCACAATTTGATAGGGATGTGGGATTTGCGGAAATCAATATGATTATCATTTTTTATTCTAGTGTCAAGATATCTATAATTATGAATATTTAATAATCCATTGTCGCGAAGCAAATAAGAGAAAAATCCGCAAAAACCCACGAGGATTCAAGTTTGATGTTTATAACGGACCGCAGAGACACCTAGTGGCCGGTGATTGTTGTTTATAAACGATTGGGCATCACCACTATCGAAACCACAAGCGGGATATTAATTCCGCCTTCTTTTACACGTTTAGGAATCACCGAATATGAACTAGAAATGATAAATGGTTTCTTCGTTCCCGCTAACAATCGCCCCCGGCACATATGGTCAGGGAATATGATAGGCAAGTCGACAAAGGGAAATTAACATGTTTATCTCGTATAATGTGTTTTCTGTTATTAGGAAAAATTAATATCCAGTATTTAAAAGCTTTATTACAATATTTGTCGTTGTTTTGACAAATTTGGAAGGCGTATCAATTTTCCCATCAGTCTAAATCGTAATTGGCCTCCTAAAGAATGTCGAACCCATCAAAAACGTTATCCCCCCTTTGCATCATGGTTTTCTAAAGGCATATTGCTTCATCGTACATTTGTATAACCATTTGTAGTCTCATAATATCCTTTTTTTCTGTTACTGTTTAGTAACACACCGCTAACATTCTGTACCTTCTAATTATAGGAATATAAATGTTTCCATAACCATTTCCTTTTATTTTGTTTCTAAAAGGGAAAATAGTTAAATATGGAAACATGACGAAAGCAAGCTTATTGAGCTTGCAAATAAATATGCTTAACAAACATATTTAAACTACAAAACATGCTTCTATCCTCCATTCTGTACCTTCTTTCTTTTTTTCCTCTATATACTTCATTCTTTTTCTCTTATTCTCAAATTCTCTCTCATATTGATTTAATTACTACGCCTTTTGTTGCCCTCTGGTCACGTTGTATAATATATTGCAGAGCTGTCATTTATGTAGTATGAACATACTCGGCATCGAAATAAAAAATATTGTAATACTGTAATTGTATTTCCATATGATGCTATAGCATAACATGGACATGTTATTAGACGAACAGCCCTAGTATCATATTCAGCTGAGAGATAGTTATATACAATCTTATCATAGTCGGGATATAAATAGTGCTGTGGACATTTAAACCTGCTTTATGCGACTTCAAATTGAGTTTGCGACCATAGTAGACCTAACTCAAACTGTAACACGTCAAGGTGTATTTCAGTTTACAATCTTCACTCCTTTCTTTTATACTAAATTCCCATTCTTATAAAATATTGATGAATGCATCTAAAATAAATGAAACGAAAACTGGTAGATTTAAATAGGGTAGGGTTTTTGGAGAAAGGACGAAAGGGTTTTTTGACATGTGTTATAATTCAAGACGTTTTCATGCACGCTATGACCACACATTGTCGAAATAATTGATTTCGAGCCAAATCATCTTTTATGAGCATCTTATTAGAAATATTTGTGTTCTCTGTGTTATTGTAACATTTCGGCAAAGAAAGACGTTCATCAGGAAAAAATATGGAAAATGGATAAAATGCGGAAATTGCATTGACATATCAAAAGACCATTGTAAATGTGTTAGGAGTCGTGTATTTTTGATAACCGGTATATTTTTCTGGAGTAACAGCAGTTTTAATTACCTTTTCCCGTTGTTCAGGCTTGATATACATGTATATGCGTTTTTCTTCTCCATAACCAGCAAGTTTAACCCATTCCCTCATACGACAATTCTGCAGCAGACGACTTTGAACGTATTTTGTCAAAAATAGAAAATCTCCATAATTGAATGGATAATCTATGACAAAAAGTGGAAAACATTGTGGCAAAAGGAGAAATTGCACGTTTTGTGCAATTTCTTCTTTTGTCACTATGTTTTCAAAAAACCGTCTGCTGCAGAGGCGTCAGAAAGCGTCTATATGAGGGAAAGGGTTAAAGTAGCGCGTGGATACTATCAAGTCATGGAATTCGGACACCAGGAAACATTTCTAAAAAAGTGTATCCGAATTCCGAATTGCTTAAGCTGTATGTGATATGTGATATTGTTAGCATTTGAGACATGTTCCACGAGAATCGGGCCAGCATAAAATGCCCATGTGATGCCGACCAATTCCGGATTCTTTATAATTTATACATGGCAACGGCACAAAATGCTAAGAATGCATATTCACTCGCCGCTTTTGCCAAGTAAATCCGAGTTTTCATGCATGCCGTTACTGACTCTTAAGTCATTCGTTTATAACACAAATGAGCCGGCCAGCGAGAAAACCAACATTGTGGACTCTGCGTAAAGTGTCGACCCGGATCAGCCTAAGCATGCCGCGCAGGCTTACCCGGAAAGACACGTTTCACCTCCTGTGGATTTTCTGTTTCTGGAATCATTACTCTATACTGCTATCCACCTGAGACGGAATGTGTCGGCCCGGATCAGTCTGCGCGGACTGCGCAGGCTGATCTGGGTCGATACATTACGCAGATGCCATAATGTGTTGGTTTTCTTGGGGGACGGTTCAAATGCTGTTGAACAAATATAAACAGCGTATTACTATCTAAAGCAAAAACGAACCCTATTATCAAAATCGTCTACTATAGTAGGTTGGATGTTTTTTTTTTTAAATCTAGATTTATTATTTATAAACAAACAAATATCGTTACGCATTCATATATGGTATATTTTGTCTGTAGTTCTGACTCTTGTACGATTTACTATCTACAAATCCATACTATTTCAAGACATTGTTTACTAGGTCTTCAGTTTTAAAATGAGATTTTATTACGACCCCATCTTTTAAAATTACGCAGTGCAGTGAGAATATTACGAGGTTAAACACAGCTGGAAATGGGATTTATTACAGACCTAGGATATTACATGTATTTCATCTATAAACATACGATTAGATAAAGGGAAATAAACTGATATTTTCCCTACAAAATATATCTTATAACTCAACCAAACCCTCTGTTGTGGATACTAAGTGTTAAAAATGGATTTTTGAAGATGAACAATGCCCTTTATCTGGGGCTCGGTATATAACCCTGTCTTTATCATTGATGACATTTTTACAGTTTCTTCTTGTTTATAATATACAATACAATACAATACCTTTTATTACATTCAGGCACATTTGCCTATAGTAAGTTACAAACAAGTATTTACAATTTTCAAAACGTAATCACTTTACAAGAAGCAAAGATACAATACATTATGAATATTAAACAATTTTTCCGACAATAAAAACAAATACAATAGTGCATACCAATATCAAAATATATAACTGTATACAGTCTGATATAGGTCTGCACCACATATCCATATCCCACAGTTTACATTGATCATATATATAATTATTCATTCAACCAAAATAAGATGATGGTGACTAGAACCATAATTTGTGTAGATCGAGATCACAGCACATAACTATGCAGTCTGATCTCGGTCCACTTTTTTTAATTTTTTATTATTATTTTATTTTATTTCTGTGTAACAATATATATAAATATATTTTGCTAGTTTAAGCGTTGCAGATTTCGTTTCCGAACTTAGAAGACTTGTAAATTGTAATATACTTGACCGTACTATCTCAACACTTGAGAAAATGTAGCAGTGGCTGATCTATAGCAACTACTTCTTATTATCGCAGTCGAGTCCCGGTAGCTCAGTCGGTAACGACGCGGGCTGTCTGTCAATCCAGGGGTTGTGAGTTCGAATCCCGGCTCGGCCAAACTTTCATTCCGACGTTTGACAAAAGTCATTGCGACATGCGTCATTCGTCTTCCACCAATGGGCTAAGTCTACGTGGACAAGCAGTCAGTTGCTTGGGAAGATTGTTGTGCGGAGTACTGGTGTGAGAAAACCAGGAAATGCATAAGTAGGTGAACTGGCCGCCGTGATATAACTGAGAAATTGTTAAGAACGGCGTTAAACCCCAATCAATCAATCTTATTATCGAACTGCTTTGAAAAATGCAATTGAACGCATGTACTTGTGAATGTTTAAATCATCCCTACAATTAGTAAACATGTAAATGAGGTTTCTCATCGCGTTTAGTGGAAACACAATCTAAAATTATTCCAGCGTACACGAGGAATTTAGTAGCCTTAGCCCTTTCCCTCATATAGACGCTTTCTGACGCCTCTACAGCAGACGGCTTTTTTGAAAACATAGTGACAAAAGAAGAAATTGCTCAAAACGAGCAATTTCTCCTTTTGCCACAATGCTTTCCACTTTTAATCATAGGTTATCTATTCAATTAAAGAGATTTTCTATTTTTTGACAAAATATGTTCAAAGTCGTCGTCTGCAATATTGTCGTACGAGGGAAATAACGCCGTTTTTAACAATTTCTCAGTTATATCACGGGGGCCAGTTCACCTACTCATGTGTTTCCATGTTTTCGCAGTTTTGAGTAATTTCTTCTTTTGTCACTATGTTTTCAAAAAGCCGTCTGCTGCAGAGGCGTCAGAAAGCGTCTATATGAGGGAAAAGAGTTAAGGTAACACACGTACGACTAAAGCTGCATTTCATAAAGTGAACATTTGGATCGTAATTGGACCAAGACCACCGGGCCAGTTTTTTGTCTGAAACCTGTTACCCCCACTTTTTTCGTAAGCATAGACTGTTGCAGGTGTGAACGATTTGTGGGAACTTCAAATTTACAGCACAATAAATTTCCAGAAATTATCTCGCACATTCGAGAGAATGACAGAGCAGGTTCTTTTTTTAAATAATTAGAGAAATTTCACAAGAAAATAATCCTTTGTATAAACTTAGCTCCCCGATTTACTAAAATAGATCATGCATACATGTTTATGTTGGGTCTTACATTCTCTGTTTAGATTTCCGCCGGGCCCCGGTAGCTCAGTCGGTATCGACGCGGGCTGTCAATCCGGGGGTTGCGAGTTCGAATCCCGGCTCGGCCAACTTTCTTTCCGACGATTGACAAAAGTCAATGCGTCATTCGTCTTCCACCAATGGGCTAATGTCTATGTGGAAAAGCAGCCAGTTGCTTGGGAAGAGTGTTGTGTGGAGTACTGGTGTGAGAAGTCCAGGAAATGCATGAGTAGGTGAACTGGCCGCCGTGATATAACTGTGACATTGTTTAAAACGGCGTTAAACCCCATTCAATCAATCAATCAATCAATTGTTTAAATTTCCAATATTATTATATTTCATAGAATAGAAAACCAACATTTAATATCGTATAGTTTTTATATCGTTAAAACGAAAAACGATTACTGCTTTAATGTTATTCTATTGGGGAAATTATGCAAATCTTCTAGACGTCCTGCATTTAATTTATGACCAAGATACTATTGAATCGGGACTAAGTGAAAACATTCGAAAACCGCCAAACCGTTCAAGCCAGATGTTCATATACCTTTGCAGGTATATCTTTTCGAGTATGGAAAACATTAATAAACATATACAACCGATACTTGGAATAAAAAATCACCCTTCATAGACGGCAAGTTGCCCCCTTTTCCATAATATTTTCAACTTTATTTTGATCATGTACGTATATTATTCAAGGCGTTTTATTGTTTCGTTGTTGACGTGGATGTTCATGACCACACTGACATTGACCTTCATTCGTACTTACATGTAAATGATTTCGACCCATTCTTGTGTGTTGTTGAAAACAACTGAACAGCGAATATGTTGTAATTTTCCAGTAATATATCAACAATATACAAGTATATATATATAATCATATAGTAGTTTAAAAGTAATACAATTAGAGAATGAAAAGCATGAATTTAACCCTTTCCCTCATACGGCAATTCTGCAGCAGACGACTTTGAACGTATTTTGTCAAAAAATAGAAAATATCCATAATTGAATGGATTACCTATGACAAAAAGTGGAAAACATTGTGGCAAAAGGAGAAATTGCACGTTTTGTGTAATTTCTTCTTTTGTCACTATGTTTTCAAAAAGCTGTCTGCTGCAGAGGCGTCAGAAAGCGTCTATATGAGGGAAAGGGTTAATTAAATCAACTGCCTATCTCTCCTTAAAGTGAACGGATATTTGTTTGATATTCTTTTAAGATATGTTTTCAGAAGAGGAATGTTGATTTTTTTTTGTTTGTGAACTCATTCTGGTATGCATTCACATAACGTTATCAGTATCACTTCCATAATTAAAATATCATAACCTAGCACTGCGCATGCGTCCACTTTTCTACCACCTGACGACCATATTTTCTCAGTGCACCAAGAAATATGATCCAAGGAATCATTGGATGTTAGCAGATTGACGTAATAAGAAATAATTGGCTGTTCTTAAGAGTTTTATTTCTGAGCCTTGGCACCTAAACATGATGCCTTTACCGGAACTGTATATAGATGAACAGTTTACCCAGCTGAGCGTTCATTGTCCGCAAAGTATGTGACAATATACATACACTATATAGATGTAATGTTCAATATACATAATCTATATACACGCAACAATATACATACACTATATAGATGTAATGTTCAATATACATAATCTATATAAATGCAACTATATACATAAACTATAGATATGTGACAATATACAGAACAGAACAGAACAGAAGTTTATTCATACGACTTGAACACATATGGTTCATCGTCAAAACATTTACAATATACCTGTGCATACGAAAAAAAAATAGACATACAGTTTAACAAAATACTATTTTGAAAGAATAATGCACTTCCTAAGAAGGCGGAAATAATGTTTGAAATGAGCGGAATATATAAGTATGCAGATATTCGGATAAAGCGCTTGGTGCTATGTTTTCATGCCATAAACTATAAATATGCAACACTATACATAAACTATAAATATGAAACAATAAACTTAAACTATATAAATATGCAACACTAAACATAAACTATAAATATGTAACAATATACATAAACTATATAAATATGCAACACTAAACATAAACTATAAATATGTAACATTATACATAAACTATATAAATATGCAACACTAAACATAAACTATAAATATGTAACAATATACATAAACTATATAAATATGCAACACTAAACATAAACTATAAATATGTAACAATATACATAAACTATATAAATATGCAACACTAAACATAAACTATAAATATGTAACAATATACTTAAACTATATAAATATGCAACACTAAACATAAACTATAAATATGTAACAATATACATAAACTATATAAATATGCAACACTAAACATAAACTATAAATATGTAACAATATACATAAACTATATAAATATGCAACACTAAACATAAACTATAAATATGCAACAATACACATGAACTATCTAAACGTTTGGTGAGATGTTACATCCATAGCCCTATGTTGTCACAATTTAAACATCATCGCCATGTAGGATTCTATAACGCCGGCTAGTGGTTGTTTTTGAATGTTATAAGTCTCAGGTGTTTATTTACTTACTTGTCTGATGTTAGGACGTTTGATTGGTTCCCGTAAATAACCATACGACTGGGGTTTGTTGGATTTGTGTAAGTTTTATTTCACCTGTTCTAACGGGTCTGCATAACATATATGAGTCGTCCCGCGAGAAAACTAACATAATGGCCACTGCGTAATACATCGACCCAGATCAGCCTGCGCAGTCCGCGCAGACTGATCCGGGCCGACACATTCCGTCTCAGGGGGGATAGAGGTATAGAGTAATGATTCCTGAAACAGAAAATCCACAGGAGGCGAAAAGTGTCTATCTTGGTAAGCCTGCGCGGCATGCTTAGGCTGATCCGGATCGATACTTTACGCAGAGTCCACAATGTTGGTTTGCTCGCGGGACGACTGATATTATCTTTGCCCAGACTACGTGCCCAAGTGTCCGGATGGTTAGAAGCGAGTTCGATCTCAAACTGGCCAATTAGTCGTTTAAGATTGTGCACAAGAGACACTTTCTGAACTCAAGCTCGCTCCGTCCAATAACCCTCGGGCATTGAAACAAGCAATGGAAGCGATATATATTTATTGGGATTCGCTTCGTTAGATATCCCTTATTGTCAGGCTTTTCCGGCTGTCTGTCTGTCTGTTTGTTTGTAAAGCGACGCTCCACAGCCCAAACCGACTGGCCGATTCCGATGAAACTTGGTGAACATGTTCCATACGGGCTCAGGGTGCGCGCGTTTGAGTTTCGTTGCTAAGGACCCACAACCAAGGCGAATCTCACGTCGCCTACCGACTTGTATATATATATATATATATATATACGAGTATGATCAAAAAGGAGTAGGACTTCTTACTAACTTTTGTAATTCTAGATACACATTGATATCATTCATACAATATGTTCATTTGTTTTTTGCTCTTCTTTATAGCAACTTAATAGTGTTGATATTTGTCATTAGTGTAGTTATAAATCGTTGTCATAACAACACGCAGGCCAGACAGTAACTTTTCAAGAACGTACCCGTTTAAACTGTGTCTATTTCAAATATACACCGACAGAAGATCACACGAAAAATGTGCAAAACATTAATGTGTTGTTATGTTTAATTACAACAGTTTACAGTTGTTGTTCCATGAGTACAATCATAATAGCAAAGGTGATTAGCTACGTTTAAACCCGTCATATACAAAACGATGTCACATAAAAAATTGAAAATTGTTATATAGTAACATAATATCATAAAGTGGACACAATACAAAATAATCTTTCGAAATGATAATCCTGTGTAGTTTACAAGTAGTCAAAGTCACTAGCGATTTAAACAAACAACCAAGACAAATGAGAGGGAAACTGGGAGCTTTATTAATAACACTAGTCCTAATGATATAGCCAGTAATCTACAGTGAAATAGCGGTACTGATGATAGCAGAGTATTCCGCATACGTAGTGATGCAACTGTTGAAAGCAAAGTTAACTTCATTCACCCCGATATAAACTGTTAAACAAACAACCAAGACAAATGAGGGGGAAACTGGGAGCTTTATTAATAACTACGCTCCAATACTAAAAAGCAAGCGCGCTCAATTAAAGACAAGTACATACACAACATGTATCTAAATTCAACAGGTGCATGTAAGCGCGCCGAAATTACATAATCATACAAAACATATATGAAAATAGAAGCGTCCAGTTGTTGCGAGGAACAAGCCCGTACTGCTGCTAACAAACGTTCGACTGGAGCCAAAACTCCGAGAATCCCCGAGGGACAGGTCATGTGACCCTGGAATTAGGTACGCCGCTTGATGTGCCTGTCTAAACGAAATCAAGAAACTTAATTCTATGTATACATAGAATCTTCTCATAGTTGGAGGAGAGAACTGAGTGGGCAACTAGGGTCACTTGCAAGAGCGCAAGTTATGACGTTGAAAGGAACAACGTCAGTGTCGTTTTTCGTTTTTCACCATAAGAATTGTCTTTTGTTACACATCATATGTTACGCATTTTGGTGTACATTGGTTATGGAATGTTTTTTTCAGCAATGGCTACTGGGGACATTGAAGCAAACAGTGTGTTGATATGAACTATTATTAAACTATACGTTCACGTTTTCAAATCAACTTGTTTTGCTTCAAACCGCGACGTCGGAATGACGTTACTACCGTGGCCCGCTGTCAATCCAGGAGTTGTGAGTTCGAATCCCGGCTCGGCCATGTTTCTTTCCGACGATTGACAAACGTCAATGCGACATGCGTCATTCGTCTTCCACCAATGGGCTAAGTCTATGTGGAAAAGCAGCCAGTTGCTTGGGAAGATTGTTGTGTGGAGTACTGGTGTGAGAAAACCAGAAAATGCATGAGTAGGTGAACTGGCCGTGATATAACTGAGAAATTGTTACAAACGGCGTTAAACCCAAATCACTCACTCAATCAATCATGTATGTAAGAGAAATGAAGACTTTGTGATAAAATCAGGTTTATTTTCTACAAGTTTGATTTATGTCGAAATTATAACAAATTATTATTATGTCCTATTACTTCTGGATCACCCCTCGTACACACGAAGAACCAGGCCTGAACTTGGCTGCAGCAGCAAACACTCGTATATATCTGATTGATTGATTGTGGTTTAACGCCGTTTTTAACAATTTCTCAGTCATATCACGGCGGCCAGTTCACCTACACACGTATTTCCTGGTTTTCGCACACCAGTACTCCACACAACAATCTTCCCAAGCAACTGGCTGCTTTTCCACATAGGCTTAGCCCATTGGTGGAAGACGAATGACGCATGTCGCAATGAATTTTGTCAAACGTCGGAAAGAAAGTTTGGCCGAGCCGGGATTCGAACTCACAACCCCTGGATTGACAGCCCGCGTCGTTACTGACTGAGCTACCGGGACTCGACTGTTCCGAATGGGTAGTAACCATTTTGAAAGCAGAACCGTGCGTTGATTGTATCGTTCGATTTCATTGGACAACTATTCGTGAATATTCAAATATAGGATGACTTTTGATGGGGTTTCGTCGGACCCCAGTGTATGCACAGCGAGAAAAAAGTGTCTGATTTTAATGCACTCGGCGTAAATGATGTATTTAAATCATTTTATAGGATCATCTGGTGTGAGGTAATATCCGCTCACATACATTTTCAAAGCTCAATGTTTGGCCCGTCTTGACTGTTCAAATGATTTTTTGTTTTTTTACGCTTCTTTCAACAATTTTCAAGGGAATGCAGCCATTACTACCATTTTTGAAAGTCTGACTGTACACATGAATCATTTAAACCACATGCAACTAATTCATAGCTGACGACTTTGAAAACATTTATGTTAAAACATGGACAGTCTCTATAAATAAAAAAAAAATATTGAAAATAGTTGTTAACATTTTATTTTTTTTATTTTTGTATCTCTACTCTTTTGTTAACACCGTTCTAAACAATTTCTCAGTCATATCAAGGCGGCCAGTTGACCTACTCATGTGTTTCCTAGCTTTCTCACACTACACACAACATATCATCACAAGCAATTGGCTGCTTTTCCTCATTGACTGATAGCCCATTGGTGAAAGACGAATGTCGCTTGTCACAGTGACTTTTGCCAAACGTCGGAAAGAATGTTGGCAGATCTGGGATTCGAATTCGCAACCCTTTGATTGACAGCTCCTCTCGCTACCGACTGAGCTACCAGGACTCGGCAAATCAAGACTTATTCATGTTAAGAAATGTCTTCTTATGCTACAATAATTTTAAAATTCGCACCGGCGTCAGAAAGCGTCTTCATGGAAGAAAGTGAATATTTGAAGGGAAAAAACGATCCGTCGGATGTGGGTTAGATTATCACCCTTTCTGTGTTAAAAGCTCTCTCGGACAATATCTTTATTCATTTATTTTACATTTTGTTTAAATATAGCTCCATCATGTCAAACGCAACTTTCTAGTATGAAACGTTATTTCAAAGTGATAAGAATTCAATATATAAATTTTATATTATTATTTTATATCTTCGCAATTTCCTACAGAGAATCGTCCATTACTTTGTGTTTATCAACGTTAAAACATTTAGAGGAATTGCAATTTCAAGTTTAAAAAATCTTGACAATGTAAATAATAAATGAACCAGTTCCGTTCCACCATAAATCACGGAACAGTCGACATTTAATTACTTGCAGAGCTTATCTCTACGACTAATCAAACGGTTTACCCCGGCATATCCTGATTTGCTAATCCTGATTGGTTAATCCTTTCCTTATTGATATGCACACAAACAAAGTGTGAAGACCCTGCCACAAACATTTACTATTTTTATTTCACATGAAAAAATGAGATATTTCTCTTAACGAGCAATTCTTGATTTTCTTCTTCCTTTTTTTTGTTTATATATAAATACGTGTTTTTTTGTATTGTAGTATTTCTTCTTTGTATGGACGCATTAAGAATCACTACTGAGAAAAAGGGATATAGTCATTTATCAAACGGAGATTTGATTTTTGTCCTTCGCCGTTTTACGAATTGAAATAACATTTTTGGTCACTAAATAACAGATCTTTCCATCAAGAGCAACTCTTATTCCTTAAAAATACAAAACAGAATACCATATGTGGCAATAGGCCACCTTGTTACACATATCTATTCAGTGGGTTTTACATATAGACCAGTGTAACGAAGTGGGTTAAAAATGGAATAGGACACATTCATAATACAGTATCGTTATGAAATCAAACCATTATATCATCCTTATATCACGGTTATATCACGCTTTCCTTGAGCAAAGCAAATCGATTACTTCACAAAAAGTAGGCCGAATGATATACTGTAGTCAGTCATCTACAGTGAAATATACCGAGTACAGTAGTCCGTATGATATAGTCAGTCATCTACGGTGAAATACCGAGTACAGTAGTCCGAATGAGATAGTCAGACATCTACAGTGAAATACCGAGTACAGTAGTCCGAATGATATAGTCAATCATCTACAGTGAAATACCGAGTACAGTAGTCCGTATGATATAGTCAGTCATCTACGGTGAAATACCGGAAACAGTAGTCCGAATGAGATAGTCGGACATCTACAGTGAAATACCGAGTACAGTAGTCCGATTGATATAGTCCGTCATCTACAGTGAAATACCGAGTACAGTAGTCCGAATGATATAGACAGACATATACAGTGAAATAGCGAGTACAGTAGTCCGAATGATATAGTCAATCATCTACAGTGAAATACCGAGAACAGTAGTCCGAATGATATAGTCAATCATCTACAGTGAAATACCGAGTACAGTAGTCCGAATGATATAGTCAATCATCTACAGTGAAATACCGAGTACAGTAGTCCGTATGATATAGTCAGTCATCTACAGTGAAATACCGAGTACAGTAGTCCGAACGATATAGTCCGTCATCTACAGTGAAATAGCGAGAACAGTAGTCCGAATGATATAGTCAGTCATCTACAGTGAAATAGCGAGTACAGTAGTCCGAATGATATAGTCAATCATCTACAGTGAAATACCGAGTACAGTAGTCCGAATGATATAGTCAATCTTCTACAGTTAAATACCGAGTATAGGAGTCCGAATGATATAGTCAGTCTTCTACAGTGATCTACAGAGTACAAAAGTCCTAATGATATAGTCAGCCATCTACAGTGAAATACCGAGTACAGTAGTCCGAATGATATAGTCAGTCATCTACAGTGAAATACCGAGTACAGTAGTCCGAATGATGTAGTCAATCATCTACAGTCAAATACCGAGTACAGTAGTCCGAATGACATAGTCAGTCATCTACAGTGAAATACCGAGTACAGTAGTCCGTATGATATAGTCAATCATCTACAGTGAAATACCGAGTACAGTAGTCCGAATGATATAGTCAGCCATCTACAGTGAAATACCGAGTACAGTAGTCCGAATGATATAGTCAGTCATCTACAGTGAAATACCGAGTACAGTAGTCCGAATGAGATAGTCAGTCATCTACAGTGAAATACCGAGTACAGTAGTCCGAATGATATAGTCAGTCATCTACAGTGAAATACCGAGTACAGTAGTCCGAATGAGAGAGTCAGTCATCTACAGTGAAATACCGAGTACAGTAGTCCGTATGATATAGTCAGTCATCTACAGTGAAATACCGAGTACAGTAGTCCGAATGATATAGTCAGTCATCTACAGTGAAATACCGAGTACAGTAGTCCGAATGATATAGTCAATCATCTACAGTGAAATACCGAGTACAGTAGTCCGAATGATATAGTCAATCATCTACAGTGAAATACCGAGTACAGTAGTCCGAATGATAAAGTCAGTCATCTACAGTGAAATACCGAGTACAGTAGTCCGAATGATATAGTCAGTCATCTACAGTGAAATACCGAGTACAGTAGTCCGAATGATATAGTCAGTCATCTACAGTGAAATACCGAGTACAGTAGTCAGAATGATATAGTCAATCATCTACAGTCAAATACCGAGTACAGTCGTCCGAATGATGTAGTCAATCATCTACAGTGAAATACCGAGTACAGTAGTCCGAATGATATAGTCAATCATCTACAGTGAAATACCGAGTACAGTAGTCCGAATGATATAGACAGACATCTACAGTGAAATACCGAGTACAGTAGTCCGAATGATATAGTCAGTCATCTACAGTGAAATACCGAGTACAGTAGTCCGAATGATATAGTCAATCATCTACAGTGAAATACCGAGTACAGTAGTCCGAATGATATAGTCAATCATCTACAGTGAAATACCGAGTACAGTAGTCCGTATGATATAGTCAGTCATCTACAGTGAAATACCGAGTACAGTAGTCCGAACGATATAGTCCGTCATCTACAGTGAAATAGCGAGAACAGTAGTCTGAATGATATAGTCAGTCATCTACAGTGAAATAGCGAGTACAGTAGTCCGAATGATATAGTCAATCATCTACAGTGAAATACCGAGTACAGTAGTCCGAATAATATAGTCAATCTTCTACAGTTAAATACCGAGTATAGGAGTCCGAATGATATAGTCAGTCTTCTACAGTGATCTACAGAGTACAAAAGTCCTAATGATATAGTCAATCATCTACAGTGAAATACCGAGTACAGTAGTCCGAATGATATAGTCAGTCATCTACAGTGAAATACCGAGTACAGTAGTCCGAATGATATAGTCAGTCATCTACAGTGAAATACCGAGTACAGTAGTCCGAATGATATAGTCAGTCATCTACAGTGAAATACCGAGTACAGTTGTCCGAATGATTTAGTCAGTCATCTACAGTGAAATACCGAGTACAGTAGTCCGAATCATATAGTCAGTCATCTACAGTAAAAAACCGAGTACAGGAGTCCGAATGATATAGTCAATCATCTACAGTCAAATACCGAGTACAGTCGTCCGAATGATGTAGTCAATCATCTACAGTGAAATACCGAGTACAGTAGTCCGAATGATATAGTCAATCATCTACAGTGAAATACCGAGTACAGTAGTCCGAATGATATAGTCAATCATCTACAGTGAAATACCGAGTACAGGAGTCCGAATGATATAGTCAATCATCTACAGTGAAATACCGAGTACAGTAGTCCGAATGATATAGTCAGTCATCTACAGTCAAATACCGAGTACAGGAGTCCGAATGATGTAGTGAATCATCTACAGTCAAATACCGAGTACAGTAGTCCGAATGATGTAGTCAATAATCTACAGTGAAATACCGAGTACAGTAGTCCGAATGATGTAGTCAATCATCTACAGTGAAATACCGACTACAGTAGTCCGAATGATATAGTCAGTCATCTACAGTCAAATACCGAGTACAGGAGTCCGAATGATATAGTCAGTCATCTACAGTGAAATACCGAGTACAGTAGTCCGAATGATATAGTCAGTCATATACAGTCAAATACCGAGTACAGGAGTCCGAATGATGTAGTCAATCATCTACAGTGAAATACCGAGTACAGTAGTCCGAATGATGTAGTCAATCATCTACAGTGAAATACCGACTACAGTAGTCCGAATGATATAGTCAATCATCTACAGTCAAATACCGAGTACAGTAGTCCGAATGATATAGACAGACATCTACAGTCAAATACCGAGTACAGGAGTCCGAATGATGTAGTCAGTCATCTACAGTCAAATACCGAGTACAGGAGTCCGAATGATATAGTCAATCATCTACAATGAAATACCGAGTACAGGAGTCCGAATGATGTAGTCAGTCATCTACAGTCAAATACCGAGTACAGTAGTCCGAATGATATAGTCAATCATCTACAGTGAAATACCGAGTACAGTAGTCCGAATGATATAGTCAGTCATCTACAGTGAAATACCGAGTACAGTAGTCAGAATGATATAGTCAGTCATCTACAGTCAAATAACGAGTACAGTTGTCCGAATGATATAGTCAATCATCTACAGTGAAATACCGAGTACAGTAGTCCGAATGATATAGTCAATCATCTACAGTGAAATACCGAGTACAGTAGTCCGAATGATATAGACAGACATCTACAGTGAAATACCGAGTACAGTAGTCCGAATGATATAGTCAGTCATCTGCAGTGAAATACCGAGTACAGTAGTCCGAATGATATAGACAGACATCTACAGTGAAATACCGAGTACAGTAGTCCGAATGATATAGTCAATCATCTACAGTCAAATACCGAGTACAGTAGTCCGAATGATATAGTCAGTCATCTACAGTGAAATACCGAGTACAGTAGTCCGAATGATATAGTCAGCCATCTACAGTGAAATAACGAGTACAGTTGTCCGAATGATAAAGTCAGTCATCTACAGTGAAATACCGAGTACAGTTGTCCGAATGATAAAGTCAGTCATCTACAGTGAAATACCGAGTACAGTAGTCCGAATGATATAGTCAGTCATCTACAGTGAAATACCGAGTACAGTAGTCCGAATGATATAGTCAGCCATCTACAGTCAAATACCGAGTACAGTAGTCCGAATGATATAGTCAGTCATCTACAGTGAAATACCGAGTACAGTAGTCCGAATGATATAGTCAATCATCTACAGTGAAATACCGAGTACAGTAGTCCGAATGATATAGTCAGTCATCTACAGTGAAATACCGAGTACAGTAGTCCGAATGATAAAGTCAGTCATCTACAGTGAAATACCGAGTACAGTAGTCCGAATGATATAGTCAGTCATCTACAGTGAAATACCGAGTACAGTAGTCCGAATGATATAGTCAATCATCTACAGTGAAATACCGAGTACAGTAGTCCGAATGATATAGTCAGTCATCTACAGTGAAATACCGAGTACAGTAGTCCGAATGATATAGTCAGTCATCTACAGTGAAATACCGAGTACAGGAGTCCGAATGATATAGTCAATCATCTACAGTGAAATACCGAGTACAGTAGTCCGAATGATATAGTCAGTCATCTACAGTGAAATACCGAGTACAGTAGTCCGAATGATATAGTCAATCATCTACAGTGAAATAACGAGTACAGTAGTCCGAATGATATAGTTAATCATCTACAGTCAAATACCGAGTACAGTAGTCCGAATGATATAGTCAGTCATCTACAGTGAAATACCGAGTACAGTAGTCCGAATGATATAGTCAATCATCTACAGTGAAATACCGAGTACAGTAGTCCGAATGATATAGTCAGTCATCTACAGTGAAATACCGGGAACAGTAGTCCTAATGATAAAGTCAATCATCTACAGTGAAATACCGGGTACAGTAGTTAGAATGATATAGTCAGCCATCTACAGTGAAATACAGAATACAGTAGTCCGAATGATAAAGTCAGTCATCTAGTGTGAAATACCGAGTACACTAGTCCTAATGATATAGCCAGTAATCTACAGTGAAATAGCGGTACTGATGATAGCAGAGTATTCCGCATACGTAGTGATGCAACTGTTGAAAGCAATGTTAACTTCATTCACCCCGATATGAGCTGTTAAACAAACAACCAAGACAAATGAGGGGGAAACTGGGAGCTTTATTAATAACTACGCTCCAATACTAAAAAGCAAGCGCGCTCAATTAAAGACAAGTACATACAAAACATGTATCTAAATTCAACAGGTGCATGTAAGCGCGCCGAAATTACATAATCATACAAAACATATATGAGCGCATAGAAAAGTATACAAACAAAAGCATATCAAATAATCAGGTGATACACAAAACAGTTACCATTTGTTTTTGTAAAGTTTATCGTTAGCATCACAAGAAAAAAAAAAATACAATATATAACAACCCTAAATAAGGGAGGGTCGGTGGGAAATAGAAGCGTCCAGCTATTGCGAGGAACAAGCGCGCACTGCTGCTAACAAACGGTCGACTGGAGCCAAAACTCCGAGAATTCCCGAGGGACAGGTCATGTGACCCCGACATTAGGTACGCCTGCTTGATTGCCTGTCTAAACGAAATTAAGAAACTTACTTATATTTATCAAATTGAAATAGCAGAGTAAAACACTGTTCACCAAGAGAAAACTGAAATATTGATAAAAGCAGAGTGAAACAATGTCCGCCTCGATATAACTATGATACTACTTAAAGCAGAATAAAACACTCCGGGTCGTGATATAAATATAAAACTGTTGAAATCAGAGTAAACCACTATTTGCCGTGATATAAACATATAAACAACACGTGCCGTATTATAAATAAAACTGTTGAAAGCAGAGTAAAAATACGCGTGGTTGTATAACACAAATATTGTTGAAAGTAGAGTAAATACAAGCGTGGTGATATAACAAACATATTGTTGAAAGAAGAGTTAATACAAGCGTGGTGATATAACAAACATATTGTTGAAAGTAGAGTAAATACAAGCGTGGTTATATAACAAACATATTGTTGAAAGAAGAGTTAATATAAGCGTGGGGATATAACAAACATACTGTTGAAAGTAAATTAAGTACAAACGTGGTGATATAACAAACATACTGTTGAAAGTAAATTAAGTACAAACGTGGTGATATAACAAACATACTGTTGAAAGAAGAGTTAATATAAGCGTGGGGATATAACAAAAATACTGTTGAAAGTAAATTAAGTACAAGCGTGGTGATATAACAAAAATATTGTTGAAACTCGAGTAAAACGCCATGTGTCGGGATGTACATGTAACTATTAATTTGTTAAAGCATCTAGTAAAAAGTTCTCGGGTCGTTGTTAATAAAGTCATCTGCACATAATTATTCTCGTCTGCCTACCGTAACGTTTTTCAGCATACAACACATCTGCAGCAGACGATGTGTTAAACATCTTGATAATAAATTAATAATGCATGCATCGATAATCTCTATTAATTAATATAGAGCAATGTTTTTCCAAAGTTTTTGCTGCAGAGATCACATTAAGCGTCTCCATGCGGGAACATACTAACTAGTGAGATACTATTAACTTGAATAAGAAACCGGTCCAGAAAGGACACCTGATGATCTTGACCACCGTAGAAAGTAAAATATATGAAAAATAAAGAAAACACTTTATCAAAACGAGTTCTAAAGTCTTCCATTAGAGTCAAGCAAAAACGGTTAAGAGGGTTTGTAGCTGTCAATCGTCAATTTGACTAGAGTAGCATGGAACTCATTTTTACTTATCGCGCTATCTGACGATGCATCTACAGCTTTATTGTCAGTTAACCTCTCTCATCATATTTTTATTGTCACTATCTGATCGCGACTCGCACTTTTCGAGCCTTATCTATCAATAAAGAGCCGAGGTGCGAGAAAATGTAGGCAATGAAACGACAACATGGCGAGTTTGTATCGACGCTATAAGTTTTTTGATGAAGACGGATTTGTATTATTAATACGCTGCTAAATAAAGTGAAGACAGCACTCGATTCATCTATAAAAACATGCGATATAGTCTGTATATGTGATCATCTGCAATAATCTTGCAAAAATGAAAAAATCGCGCAGTAAAAATAATCCAGCGGAGCATCTTAATTTAAAAATTTGTCCTAAAAATTCCCCCCATTAAATCTTCACGAATAAATCAAAGCAAATCCGACGTTTATAAGACCGTTGGTGGAATTCCAGCATGTTCGCGCCATCTTATCTCGGAATCTCGCGATAACGAGACGATAATAAGATCTTCGATATCGCCTATGTTTTTGATAATCGGGCATGTTTATTTGGACAGCGGTAAAGATCAAAGGGAGTGACGAACACCGTCTTGTCGGCTGCGAAATCGACACCGAAAATTTGGCAGGTGGTGAATGAATAATGTCCAGTGGGGCCGCTAGACCCATGTTCCCTAATTTCACGACCTATGACCCTTAATTAAAGTTTATCTGGTCAATCAAAACAACATGAACGTTGATTAGTGGTCAGTGGGACCGGACCTCGTCCTCAAGTCGGTAATATCATTTAAAGAACGTTTAATTTTCATATTCTATTTGGCAACCATTGTGTTAACCCCTTAGCTTTTCGAGTACCGACATTTGAAATCAGTGGCATATTTGTCATAATGTTTTCAACTTTTATTCAATCATTTTTAGATAATTGTTACAACGTTTTTAACCCTTTCCCACATACAACAATATCCGCAGAAGACGACTTTGAAAACATTGTGACAAAAACCTGAAAAATGTCCATAAAGGGATAGCTTAAATGTTAAATAAAGTTTAAAACATTGTGGCCAAAGGAGAAATTGCTCATCATGAGCAATTTCACCTTTGGTCACAATGTTTTCAAAAGTCGTCTGCTGCTATTGCGTCAACATGCGTCTGTAGGTGGGAAAGGGTTAAAAGTCTTTTGCTGCAGATTTGTTGTATGTGATGTGGAAATTGGTTAAACTTAACAATCTAAATTACCAATTCCGTTTTATTTCAGACGACATTTGTTTCCTTTTAGAGCAGACGAGTTCTTACAACACTGCATCACTTTGAAAAGAGTTTGAAACGCTAAAGAGAGTTTATGCCTGGTCCAGGGAAGATGAGCAAATACTAGAATGAGTTCGAGCAAGGTACCGATAAGCATTCAGACCAAGGGCAGTAGGACTTGTTTGTCAAGAATAAAACACTTAAGATTTAATAAAAATGGGCATTTATTAATGCCATAAGGTAATAAACATGGTTACATATATAACTCAATTAAATATGAAGATTTATACATGACATATCTGGGAGAATTTATATGTATATCATTGTATGTAGTGCTAAACTCGTGATATAAGCGCTATTATGCCTTAAAGAAGGCTGTATGTAGAAGATAGTTGTTTGTTTAGATGTACGACAAATAACCATTTTCACTTCAAATGAACACAAACTAGTGATTTCACGAGTTGATATTTCATGAGTTAAACAGCTCATGCTGTGTTCACGAGTGATAGTATATTCATCTCTATCTCACATCTAAACACACAATAAACGGATTTATTTTAATTTAAACTATCTTTGGTTTTGTTTTTTTCTGATGATATGTTGGATATATTTAACATTTCCCACATACAACTAATCTGTAAAATACAAATTTGAAAACATTTTAGCAAAAACATTTAGATAATTATGAGTAATCTCTCTTTTCGTCACAGTGTTTCAAAAGTCGTATGCTGCAGAGGGTTCAAAAAGCGTCTATATATAAGGGAAAGTTTGAAATAAAAGAGATCATGGTGAAAATGACCAATTGATAAATTCTATCTTTGAAATATAACTGTAGTTATTTCGGAATAACCTACTCGGGCATGAAATATAACTGTAATTAGTTCTGATAAACCCAATTGGACATGAACTAAAATTAGTTATTTCTAAATAATCTACCCGGACATGAAATATAACTGTAGTTATTTCTGAATAACCGACTCGGATATGAAATATAACTAATTATTTTTGAATAACCTCATCGGACATGAACTTATTACTGAGTTTATTTTAGATCAGGTCTATTCAATAATAATATAAGGAAGCTGTACAATGGAATCTACACCGTTTAATGCTGATTAGTAAATTGAAATGGAATGTAAAAGTAACAAAATAATTTCACATTCAGGTCTCAGTGATGACATGTTTCTGTGTCATTCATGCAAAAAGTAAATGTCAATTTCACATTCTAGATAAACGATTCGTTTAAGATATTGTTTTGAATGATTGATAAGAGTTTAAGTTCGTTTCAAATGTATTTCGGTTATATCATGGCGGCTAGTTCACGCGTGTTTTCTCGCACCTGTACTCCAAATGAAAAGTTTTCAAGGCAACTGGCTACTTTTCAACATATACCATTTAGTCAATTAATGGTAGACGAATGACGCTTGTCATAATTACTTTTGTCAGTCATTACAAAGAATGAATGACCAAGCCAAGGTTCGAACCCACGATCCCTGGATGGATAGTCCTTAACGTTACCAACTGAGCTGTCGCGGATCGCCAAAGATATAGTTAAGGATGTACTGAACTGAAAAGCGGATTTTTCGTAATATTTAACTTTTGTTGTAATATTGTTTTTTTGAAAGTTTGATGTATGTTAAATAAAAAAAAAACACAAAAAAAGGTAGGGTAGTGGGCTTTATTTTTTGCTAGATCAATTTATGAAAGCCTTATGATATGCATTTTTTTGCTATTTTAGCACATGAAAAAAAAAAAAGTTTTCACGCAAATTGCCAATATTTGAAAGATGATATGCTAATTGTTTGTCTTCTTGTGGTTTAAATCTCATTCTAAAGTTATTTTATCCATATCTTTGGAAGTTCATGTGATACGTTGTAATTAAGCCTAACAAATATACACTTTTTTTCCCCTAATGAGAACCCATATTTGTCAGGTGTAAGCATAGACAAATTTAAAACTTTGAAATAAGGGAAAAACATATTTATAATATTTAACTTTTTCTGAAACTTCTTCAGGTTATTGCAATAACTATCATTTATCAAAATTTAAAAAGAAAAGTATATGTCATTGGGCAAAATTTTCAAGTTTTTCTTGTCTGAATGGCTAAAAAATGTTAGAATATGAATAAATATTTATTTATTTTTCAAACATATCTTCAAATCTCATAAAAGTTTTCCAATATTTTCTACTTTTTTCCAAAACAATATGATACTATACAAGTTCTAGCTTAAAATTAATATATCGACTTTAATATGTACTTTTTACCCAGTTACATTTCTTAATCAAATATGGCTACTGGACAGCGGCTCACGAAACATTGGAAGGCTCACGAAAAAAATAGGCCCTTTGTCTAAACCAAATTTAAACCACTTTCTTTTAAATTTTTAAGCATTATAAAAAGGTATAATGACTAAAAAGGTTTTAATTGTCAACAAAATCAGAAGATTTAATAACAATGTAAATATTTTTTTTTTTTTGAATTTCAACTTCTCAGTTCAGTACATCCTTAACAACGGATTTATAACGGGGCTACACATGTACACTGAGCATAGCATAATTTTAAACAACGTCAGATAACTTGTTTAAGGAAATAAACAAACGATGAGGTTGAAAGAAAAGTGAGTAATCTATTTAAGAAATAATTTATCCTACACTTTGCGAAATCCTTGTAAATGACATCGAAAGCATTCAATTCAAACATACATAATGCAAAGTTATTATTTACAGATCTGGAAAGGCAAGGAATACAAATCAGCTACCTCTTCAAAATCTCTGAAATATATCTTTTTCATATGGAAATATTGGTTTTCGTTTTTCTGTCATACATACGTACGTACGTACATACATACATTGAAACGTTGAAAAGGAACACATTACATGAAAACCGATTCAGGTTTCTTAAAATACGTACACGTAACAACAGGAACGGAATACATAAATGTAAATACAGGTCTCTATAAATACGTAAACGTGTCAGGAACATATTGCATGAATGTAGATGCAAGTCTCTACTAATATGTAAACGTGTCAGGAAAATATTGCATGAATGTAGAAGCAGGTCTCTATAAATACGTACACGTGTCAGGAACATATTGCATGAATGTATATGCAGGTCTCTATAAATACGTAAACGTGGCAATAGGGACATATTGCATGAATATATATTCAGGTCTCTTTAAATACGTAAACGTGTTAATAGGGACATATTGCATGAATGTATATGCAGGTCTCTTTAAATACGTTAACGTGTCAATAGGGACATATTGCATGAATGTAGATGCAGGTCTCTATAAATACGTAAACGTGTCAATAGGGACATATTGCATGAATGTAGATGCAGGTCTCCATAAATACGTAAACGTGTCAATATGAACATATTGCATGAATGTATATGCAGGTCTCTATAAATACGTAAACGTGTCAATAGGGAAATATTGCATGGATGTATATGCAGGTCTCTAAAAATACATACACATGTCAATAGGGACATATTGCATGAATGTATATGCAGGTCTCTTTAAATACATAAACGTGTCAAAATGAAAGTATTGCATGAATGTATATACAGGTCTCTTTAGATACGTAAACGTGTCAATAGGGACATATTACATGGATGTTTATGCAGGTCTCTAAAAATACATACACATGTCAATAGGGACATATTGCATGAATGTATATGCAGGTCTCTTTAAATACGTAAACGTGTCAAAATGAAAGTATTGCATGAATGTATATACAGGTCTCTTTAGATACGTAAACGTGTCAATAGGGACATATTACATGGATGTATATGCAGGTCTCTAAAAATACATACACATGTCAATAGGGACATATTGCATGAATGTATATGCAGGTCTCTATAAATACGTAAACGTGTCAATAGGGACATATTACATGGATGTATATGCAGGTCTCTAAAAATACATACACATGTCAATAGGGACATATTGCATGAATGTATATGCAGGTCTCTTTAAATACGTAAACGTGTCAAAATGAAAGTATTGCATGAATGTATATGCAGGTCTCTTTAGATACGTAAACGTGTCAAAATGAAAGTATTGCATGAATGTATATGCAGGTCTCTATAAAGACATACACTTGTCAATAGGATCATATTGCATGACTGTATATGCGGGTCTCTATTAAAATGTACACGTGTAAGTAGGAACAGATTGCATTATTATAAATACAGGTCTCAATTAACATTTACACGAGTAAATAGTAACATATTGCATGAATGTATATGCAGGTCTCTATTTATACGTACACATGTCAATAGGAACACATTGCATGTATGCATATGCATGTCTCTATTAATACGTACACGTGCAAGTAGGAACATATATAATTAATGTAAATGCAGGTCTCTATTAATACGTACACATGCCAATAGGAACATATTGCATGAATGTAAAAACAGGCCTCTATTAATACGTACACGTTGAAAAGGAACAAATTGCATGAATACCGATTCAGGTATTTTAAAATACGTACACGTAACAACAGGAACGGAATACATAATTGTAAATACAGGTCTCTATAAATATGTAAACGTGTCAGGAACATATTGCATGAATGTAGATGCAGGTCTCTATTAGTATGTAAACGTGTCAGGAAAATATTGCATGAATGTAGATGCAGGTCTCTATAAATACGTAAACGTGTCAGTAACATATTGCATGAATGTAGATGCAGGTCTCTATAAATACATACACATACCAATAGAAACATATTGCATGAATGTAGATGCAGGTCTCTATAAATACGTAAACGTGTCAGGAACATATTGCATGAATGTAGATGCAGGTCTCTATAAATACGTAAACGTGTCAGGAACCTATTGCATTAATGTAGATGCAGGTCTCTATAAATACATACACATACCAATAGGAACACATTGCATGAATGTAGATGCAGGTCTCTATAAATACATACACATACCAATAGGAACACATTGCATGAATGTATATGCAGGTCTCTATAAATACGTAAACGTGTCAGGAACATATTGCATGAATGAAGATGCAGGTCTCTTTACATACGTAAACGTGTCAGGAACATATTGCATGAATGAAGATGCAGGTCTCTATAAATACATACACATACCAATAGGAACATATTGCATGAATGTAGATGCAGGTCTCTATAAATACATACACATGCCAATAGGAACATATTGCATGAATGTAGATGCAGGTCTCTATAAATACGTAAACGTGTCAGGAACATATTGCATGAATGAAGATGCAGGTCTCTATACATACGTAAACGTGTCAGGAACATACATTGTATTGCATGAATGTAGATGCAGGTCTCTATAAATACGTAAACGTGTCAGGAACATAATGCATGAATGAAGATGCAGGTCTCTATAAATACATACACATATCAATAGGAACATATTGCATGAATGAAGATGCAGGTCTCTATAAATACATACGCATGCCAATAGGAACATATTGCATGAATGTAGATGCAGGTCTCTATAAATACATACACATGCCAATAGGAACATATTGCATGCATGTAGATGCAGGTCTCTATAAATACATACACATGCCAATAGGAACACATTGCATGAATGTAGATGCAGGTCTCTATAACTGCGTAAACGTGTCAGGAACATATTGCATGAATATAGATGCAGGTCTCTATACATACGTAAACGTGTCAGGAACATATTGCATGAATGTAGATGCAGGTCTCTATAAATACATACACATGCCAATAGGAACATATTGCATGCATGTAGATGCAGGTCTCTATAACTACGTAAACGTGTCAGGAACATATTGCATAAATGTAAATACAGGTCTCTATACATACGTAAACGTGTCAATATGAACATATTGCATGAATGAAGATGCAGGTCTCTATAAATACATACACGTGTTTAAAATACTCAGGTTGTTAGCGTACAATGGTGCTTTATCGTCTGACACGGCCCTGAAGCAAGTGACATTCAATAAATTAAACTCCTAAATTTTCAAATTACGGTGTAATGAATGTCTAAGTGAGAAAGGAAATGGCGTAAGATGGAAAGCTGATAGCTCGAGCCTTTCGTATTGTTTGTGTAGTTTCCATATCATGTTTCAACAAACTATAGTTCTAAGATAGCCATTATTCACAAGGACGTCGATAAGGCTGTAGTTCTTTGTTTCTTATTCCCGGTTCTTTATAGGGTCATTTATCATCTAAATCTAGACGTCATACATGATCTCATCTGGTGGAGTCCAATGCAATGAATACTTACTTGAGCTCGAATCATGTATGTATGTCCAGAACATTAATGTTCGCCTTATCGAGACGATATAGGTGTAACTCATTTCGACATCACAAGTCTTTGGTCAAGCACTATGACCTATTTGCTGATGTAAGGGGAGTTGTGCCGTTAATTTCAAGCACCATGATCTATTTGCTGATGTAAGGGGAGTTGTGCCGTAAATTCAAATCACTATGACCTATTTGCTGATGTAAGGGGAGTTGTGCCGTTAATTCAAATCACTATGATATATTTGCTGATGTAAGGGGAGTTGTGCCGTAAATTCAAATCACTATGACCTATTTGCTGATGTAAGGGGAGTTGTGTCTTTAATTCAAATCACTATGACCTATTTGCTGATGTAAGGGGAGTTGTGTCTTTAATTCAAATCACTATGACTTATTTGCTGATGTAAGGGGAGTTGTGCCGTAAATTCAAATCACTATGACCTATTTGCTGATGTAAGGGGAGTTGTGTCGTAAATTCAAATCACTATGGCCTATTTGCTGGTGTAAGGGGAGTTGTGCCGTTAATTCAAATCACTATGACCTATTTACTTGTGTAAGGGGAGTTGTGCCGTTAATTCAATTCACTATGACCTATTTACTTGTGCAAGAGGAGTTGTGCCGTTAATTCAAATCACTATGACCTATTTACTTGTGCAAGGGGAGTTGTGCCGTTAATTCAAATCACTATGACCTATTTGCTGATGTAAGGGGAGTTGTGTCTTTAATTAAAAGCACTATGACCTATTTGCTGATGTAAGGGGAGTTGTGTCGTAAATTCAAATCAATATGACCTGTTTGCTGATGTAAGGGGAGTTGTGTCTTTAATTAAAAGCACTATGACCTATTTGCTGATGTAAGGGGAGTTGTGCCGTTAATTAAAAGCACTATGACCTATTTGCTGATGTAAGGGGAGTTGTGCCGTTAATTCAAATCACTATGACCTATTTACTTGTGTAAGGGGAGTTGTGCCGTTAATTCAAATCATTATGACCTATTTGCTGATGTAAGGGGAGTTGTGCCGTTAATTCAAATCACTATGACCTATTTACTTGTGCAAGGGGAGTTGTGCCGTTAATTCAAATCACTTTGACCTATTTGCTGGTATAAGGGGAGTTGTGTCATAAATTCAAATCACTTTGACCTATTTACTTGTGCAAGGGGAGTTGTGCCGTTAATTCAAATCACTATGACCTATTTACTTGTGCAAGGGGAGTTGTGCCGTTAATTCAAATCACTTTGACCTATTTGCTGATGTTAGGGGAGTTGTGCCGTTGATTAAAAGCACTATGACCTATTTGCTGGTGTAAGGGGAATTGTGTCATAAATTCAAATCACTATGACCTATTTGCTGATGTAAGGGGAGTTGTGTCGTAAATTTAAAGCACTATGACCTATTTGCTGATGTAAGGGGAGTTGTATCGTAAATTCAAATCACTATGACCTATTTGCTGATGTAAGGGGAGTTGTGTCGTTAATTCAAAGCACTATGACCTATTTGCTGATGTAAGGGGAGTTGTGTCGTAAATTCAAATCACTATGACCTGTTTGCTGATGTAAGGGGAGTTGTGTCTTTAATTAAAAGCACTATGACCTATTTGCTGATGTAAGGGGAGTTGTGTCGTTAATTCAAAGCACTATGACCTATTTGCTGATGTAAGGGGAGTTGTGTCGTAAATTCAAAGCACTATGACCTATTTGCTGATGTAAGGGGAGTTGTGTCGTTAATTCAAAGCACTATGACCTATTTGCTGATGTAAGGGGAGTTGTGCCGTTAATTCAAATCACTATGACCTATTTACTTGTGTAAGGGGAGTTGTGCCGTTAATTCAAATCACTATGACCTATTTGCTGATGTAATGGGAGTTGTGCCGTTAATTCAAATCACTATGACCTATTTACTTGTGCAAGGGGAGTTGTGCCGTTAATTCAAATCACTTTGACCTATTTACTGGTATAAGGGGAGTTGTGTCATAAATTCAAATCACTTTGACCTATTTACTTGTGCAAGGGGAGTTGTGCCGTTAATTCAAATCACTATGACCTATTTGCTGATGTAAGGGGAGTTGTGTCTTTAATTCAAATCACTTTGACCTATTTGCTGAGAAGGGGAGTTATGCCGTAAATTCAAATCACTATGACCTATTTGCTGATGTAAGGGGAGTTGTGTCGTGAATTCAAATCACTATGACCTATTTGCTGATGTAAGGGGAGTTGTGTCGTTAATTCAAAGCACTATGACCTATTTGCTGATGTAAGGGGAGTTGTGTCGTAAATTCAAATCACTATGACCTATTTGCTGATGTAAGGGGAGTTGTGTCTTTAATTCAAATCACTTTGACCTATTTGCTGATGTAAGGGGAGTTGTGTCGTAAATTCAAATCACTTTGACCTATTTGCTGATGTAAGGGGAGTTGTGTCGTGAATTCAAATCACTATGACCTATTTATTGATGTAAGGGGAATTGTGTCGTGATTTCAAATCACTATGACCTATATGCTGATATAAGGGGAGTTGTGCCGTTAATTCAAAGCACTATGACCGATTTGCTGATGTAAGGGGAGTTGTGTCGTTAATTCAAAGCACTATGACCTATTTGCTGATGTAAGGGGAGTTGTGTCGTTAATTCAAAGCACCATGACCTATTTGATGATGTAAGGGGAGTTGTGTCGTAAATTTAAAGCACTATGACCTATTTGCTGATGTAAGGGGAGTTGTGTCGTAAATTCAAAGTACTATGACCTATTTGCTGATGTAAGGGGAGTTGTGTCGTAAATTCAAAGTACTATGACCTATTTGCTGATGTAAGGCGAGTTGTGTCGTAAATTCAAAGTACTATGACCTCTGAGTAATGTTAGAGTGAATGATAGGAAGAATATGCCGTTTTTTAGCAGTATTGCAATTATATCATGGCTGCCAATTCACCTATCAATGGTGTATTGTCTTCGTCGCATCATTTCTCCAGACATTATTAGCTACCTTTCGACATGCACTTTGTAACCGGTTCACCAGTGAATAGCAAACGACGCAAGTGACATTCACTTTTGTCGATTCTAGGATAGAATGTTGGTCGGGTCGGAATGCGAGTCCACTCCGCCAGGACGGGCAGCTATAGTCGGTTTACCCACATATCAATAGTCGGTTTACCCACATATCAATAGTCGGTTTACCCACATATCAATAGTCGGTTTACCCACATATCTATAGTCGGTTTACCCACATATCAATAGTCGGTTTACCCACATATCAATAGTCGGTTTACCCACAGAGATGTAGTCGGTTTACTTAAAGAGCTTAAGTCGGGTTACCCAAAGCGCTGTAGTCGGTATACCCACATAGTTGTAGTCGGTTTACCCACATAGCTGTAGTCGGTTTAATTAAAGAGCTGTAGTCGGTTTACTTAAAGAGCTGAAGTCGGTTTACTTAAAGAGCTGAAGTCGGTTTACTTAAAGAGCTGAAGTCGGTTTAATTAAATAGCTGAAGTCGGTTTACTTAAAGAGCTGTAGTCGGTTTACTTAAAGAGCTGCAGTCGGTTTACTTAAATAGCTGAAGTCGGTTTACTTAAAGAGCTGTAGTCGGTTTACTAAAAGAGCTATAGTCGGTTTACTTAAAGAGCTTAAGTCGATTTACTTAAAGAGCTGTAGTCGGTTTACTAAAAGAGCTATAGTCGGTTTACTGAAAGAGCTATAGTCGATTTACTTAAAGAGCTGTAGTCGGTTCACTTAAAGAGCTGTAGTCGATTTACTTAAAGAGCTGAAGTCGATTTACTGAAAGAGCTATAGTCGGTTTACTTAAAGAGCTTAAGTCAATTTACTTAAAGAGCTGTAGTCGGTTTACTTAAAGAGCTGTAGTCGATTTACTTAAAGAGCTGTAGTCGATTTACTTAAAGAGCTGTAGTCGATTTACTGAAAGAGCTATAGTCGGTTTACTTAAAGAGCTGAAGTCGATTTACTTAAAGAGCTGTAGTCGGTTTACTTAAAGAGCTGAAGTCGGTTAATCCCAAAGAGCTGTAGTCGGCTGTACAATTTCAGACGAAACGGTAAATTATAACTGTTTGAAAATGAGTATTTAAGAACTATACGTACATCATCTTTTCTATATAACAATAACCTTATTGGCGTAAATTCAGTCTTTCTTTAGAGAGTTAGACAAGACTCACATTAAGTTCCACAAATACAATTCATCAATCATCATAAATATTATATTACCAACAACTTCATTTAATAGGGAAATATACAAATTATTCGAATGATACAATATTTATAGTTAATATCCTGATATTCACAAATTAACTAACTTATAGTATCCATTCATCTCATGTGAAATTAAAAGCGACTCGGTGAAATAGAGTCGTTTTTGGTTTCATGCATATTGGTTTCACTTTCATCAACATTTCCGTTCCTTCCAGAGAAAGCCATAAAGGTCACGTGGCGACCACGTGATCCCGAAATTTCATCGAGTTGGCTGACGGGAATGGATACAGAATCCAACGGAGACTGGTCAAGTAAAAAATATCCTTTATGAATGATGCTTTCGAAACCGAACGAACGGACGGACATTGATAAGAACTCATTTGGTCAAAACTTAAAGTATATATTAAGATAATATACCGAGTTATTTGGTCGGTCTGTGAGTATATAGAAGACGTTCCAATCTCCGTTGAGCATTGGATGTACGCAAAACCCTAAGCAGAACCCATTTTCATGTAGCACAGTCATGTTTTGACATTTCTACTACATTGGATATTGGAGTAGAAGCAATTAATATAAATAATAGACTTTGTCAAGTAGAACTGGTCTTAAACTTTTACCCCACGGGTTATATTATAGAGAAAACTATTCCCGTCACAAAGTGAGCAACGTTGAAAGATGAAATCGATCTGATTTCTCTCTCGTTTTCAGTAAAATATAAATCATTTTACTCAACATTTGATCATTTGAATCTTTAAATGATGAAAACTAGAATGCAAAGGAGCATTGCTGAAATAATTTATTTTCAATAAAAATAACAAAGTACCAAAATGATCCTAATATAAAGGCTTAGAGTCACGTGACTTTTGACGTCATATTTGCATGATCAGACAGCAAAAATTGCTCTTGATAAGAATGTAAAAACAATGGTAACTTTTTTTATTTCTTCACTCTTTTGAATGAAACATCGCGCAGTCTACGCCGCTTACAATGTACTATCTCCGGATGTTTACAGGAGTTTGATTGGTGGTCTAGTTTTTTCAAACACTTCGACGAACCTGTTCTCAAAATCCAGTTTGGGTAATGCTCCGGCTGTCGGCGATATTGATACATTTTGAGAAAAGGTTCATCGAAGTGTTTGGAGAAACTAAACCACTTATCAAACTCCGTTGAAAAACCGGAGATAGGGCTCTGTAAGCGGCGTAGACTGCGCCATGTTTCATTAAAAATGATGAAGAAATAAAAAAGTTACCTTTGTTTTTACTTCTAAACCGAAGTAAAATATTTCTGTGCACCGTAGCATTTGTGACGTTAAAGTCACCTGGTATACACACACTGATGTAGGACCATTAGTTATATATCAATTGTTTTCCCATATGGTATAATGGTATAATTGCACAATAATTAAACAAGAGTTATCGTTCTTGGACTTTGTGTTAACTCCTGTTGTTTTCTAACAAAAGATGTTTCGATGGTCAATTGATGTTTGTTTATTTCTTTCGGTTTATTGGGGTTTTAACGCCGCTTTCAACATTATTTCAGTTATATCCCGGCGACAGCTCACTTATTCATGTCCCTGGGTAAACAAACCAGTACTATGCTAGAACATGTGCCTTGCCCATGGGCACTCCAGCATGACCGTAGTGCCGCGACTGGGGATCGAACCCACGACACCCGGTTTAAAATCACCGACGCTAACCACTCGACCATGGCGGATTTCTGGTTAATTGATGAATCGGAGTTAAACGCTATTCTAACTGCATTTTAAATATATCTCGACAGCCTCTTTACCTACATGTACATAAGAGCCGTCCCGCGAGGAAACTAACATAATGGCCTCTGCGTAGACTGATCCGGGCCGACACATTCCGTCTCAGGGCGATAGAGGTATAGAGTAATGATTCCTGAAACAGAAAATCCACAGGAGGCGAAAAGTGTATATTCGGGTAGGCCTGTGTGGCATGCTTAGGCTGATTCGGGTCGATGCTTTACGCAGAGTCCACAATGTTGGTTTTCTCGCGGGACGGCTCATTTATGTATTTCATGGGATTGCAGCACCAGAGTACTCAACACAACACTCTTCCCAGGCAACTGGCTACCTTACAACATATACACGTTAACCCATATATGACAGACGAATAACGCCTGTCGCTTTGACTTTTGTCAACCATTGACAAGTATATTCAAATCATGACCGCTTCATCAATAGGCATCGGCATTACTGACTGAACCATCGCGACTCAACCTGTTGGCATTGAAAATACATGAGCACTGACTAGGGACTATGGAAGTATTCAACTTGAAGTGTTTTTCAATATCTTTGGATTAATTAACTTACCAGAGTCATGTCATTTTCTAATGCAATATATAATACGGTTGTATATTTAGGTTTACCAAAACGGAGTGCTGGGTGACATGTTTTACCCTAATACATGCTCGATGCGACTATTGTATGAACGGTTTATTAGATTCACGGATCTTTCAAATAACTTAGAACCACCCAAACGACTGTGTAATGTTAATATATGAATTCACTCCACATTTTGCACTGAGTCTACGTAGTTTGGACCGAGCCCCGGTATCTCAGTCGGTAGCGACGCGAGCTGTCACTCCAGGGGTAGTGAGTTCGAACCCTAGCTCAGCCAACATTCTTATCGACGTATGACAAAAGTCACTGTGACAAGCGTCATTCGTCTTTCACCAATGGGCTAACAGTCTATGCGAAAAAGCAGCCAGTTTCTTGGAAAGTATGTTGTGTGGAGAACTGGTGTGAGAAAACCAGGAAACATATGAGTAGGTGAACTGGCCGCCGTGATATGACTGAAAACGGCGTTAAACTCCAATCAATCAATCAATCAACCATGTAGTTTGGTGTAGGTGATTTTCGTTTAATAACATATTTGAAACAATGAAATTACTCAATCATCTTCAGACTTTCAAATCCCCATTAAAATGATAATGATAATATAATAAACCTAATGTATTTGTAATAGAATATGAATTGTTATTACACAAAATTCCTTTTATGTTTAAAATGGGAGTATTAAACTGTCGTTATCCGAACATATCTACCCGATGACTATGATATTTAGATTACGAGATTAGTATCTTCCTCAATAACAATACAGGATTTGTTTAAGATCATGACAGGTAATTTAATATGGTATCCGTTTAGTACTTTATGAATGTCAGTCAAATAACCTATACTATTGTTAATTATTTAAAGTTAAATAATGTTTTCCAATCATTGCGTATTAAAGTGTTGATGTGCATTATGTAACATTACTTTGCTGCATATCCTATCAATAACAAGTAAATAACCACGTGTACAGGATGGGTCCTACTTATAGTCGAACAGGGATAAAGATTATCGACATTGTATCAATAACATTCCAATAATATATCATCGTTACCAAGCTCAAAAAACAGGCACAAGGCGCTACCATTGTCAGCACCTGTCAAACGAGTAAATAACGTTGATACAATTTAAAACATGCGTCATTTCCCATTTGCCGATTTATTCTGTTCGGGACTCTATTGCGAGATTTCTTCGTATAGAGTTTGGCTACTACACTCATTATACTGAAGAATGCAGTAAAGTAAAGTAAAGTAAAGTATAGTTTATTACAGTGGCACCCCTATTGAAAGGGGCCAGCCATTTCTGACTTATGAGACACCTTTGTCCTGATTGATTGATTGATTGATTGATTGATTGATTGGGGTTTAACACCTACTCATGCATTTCCTGGGTTTTCTCGCACCAGTACTCCACACAACAATCTTCCCAAGCAGCTGGCTGTTTTTTCACATAGACTAAGCCTATTGGTGGAAGACGAATGACGCATGTCGCATTGACTTTCGTCAATCCTCGGAAAGAAAGTTGGCTGAGCCGGGATTCGAACTCACAACCCCTGGATTGACAGCCCGCGTCGCTACCGACTGAGCTACCGGGGCTCGGCTACATTTGTCTTGAACACATGTTTACTTCCCTAGTCCTGTCTTTCTGTATCATTATTGAACTAGCTGGCGGGTATGCTGGATTCATCGTGCCCAATTCTGCTGTTGTTCATCTATTACCTCGTTTGTTTTTTGGCTGAATGAACAGTTTGAGGTGACTACCGATCTCAATTTTTAAGACATCTTATTCATACTTTGTAAGAAAGATGCACACAACGAAGACAGATGTTTGTTTCAAGTCTGCCCTGGCGCCCAGGTGGTAACAACACAACAAGACATGCTTTTGGGTGGAATCTGTTTGTCATCCTAGAAATACATACCGGTATATGAGAATTTGAAATGCCGACTTGATATATGAAATGTGGAAGTATTGTAGTTTACTCAGTATTCGATATGTTAGATATTTTACCATAATCTTGATAACCAAAGTTGATCATGAATGACTGAGATGCAGTGTACAAACTAGTAGTTTAGGATACAATACATGCACACGTAACCTTTAGGTCAAATTACGCTAAATACATCCGCTGACTTGCTGATCTACTAATACTATAGTACTATAGTCCCTAAAAGAATCTTTGTTTGCGTAGAAATGAGTGTATACCATCACCAGAATGTATTGAATATATGACATTGAGTTTAAATGCATTGTGAATGTGTATAGGATGCACTGGAAATGATTGATTTGATCACCTTTAGTATTTTGACCTTGTTTGAAAGTGAAAGTAGAGAATGCTAGAGATCTGGTTTTGTCCGGGCCCGATTTGGTCCAAAATGACGGTTACTATTTTCGTCTGGTGAGTTCTTTCTTGTATAATGGATGACCCCACATTTTCTTTGGATTGTTTTAAAGCTAGGAGGTAATTCTTTTCAATGATATACGCTTAGAAAGTGTGACAATTGAGGACTGAAACTGGTCGATTTACATGGAAACAAAGAAGGATTTTTGTTGGTGTATTGTAACCTTTTTCTGTAGTCAGAGGACTAAACAAGGGGGGGAGTTCCCTTTTCTTCACACTATCTCTTTTATAAATCCACCGAACCCTATGGTGCGGATTTTCACTGAGACCATTCTTTTGAGTACCCAGAACATGTGGTTTAAGTGTCACATAAGGGCCTTAGAACCTATCTACAGTTCTGTTTAGCATTTGAGCCGTTCTACGAGAAAACAAACATTATGGTTCCTGCGTAATGTATCGACCCAGACCAGCCTGCGCAATCCGCGCAGACTGATCTGGGCCGACACATTCCGTCTCAGGGTTATAGAGGTATAAAGTAATGATTCCTGAAACAGGAAATCCACAGGAGGCGAAAATAGTATGTCCGGGTTAGCCTGCGCGGCATGCTTAGGCTGATCTGGGTTGATACTTTACGCCGAGTCCACAATGTTGGTTTTCTCGCGGAACAGCTCATTTGTGTTTTACTAATATGATGTCATCTTTGTTGGCAGTTCTAGTCAGTCGTAGAAAATATCACATGCATGTTATTAAGATGACTCTTTTCAAACTGCCTTAATACAAGTGATTGATTGATTGATTGGGGTTTAACGCCATTTTTAACAATTTCTCAGTTATATCACGGCGGCCAGTTCACATATTCATGCATTTCCTGGTTTTCTCACACCAGTACTCCACACAACAATCTTCCCAAGCAACTGGCTGCTTTTCCACATAGACTTAGCCCATTCGTAGAAGACGAATGACGCATGTCGCATTGACTTTTGTCAATCCTCGGAAAGAAAGTTGGCCGAGCCGGGATTCGAACTCACAACCCCTGGATTGACAGCCCGCGTCGCTACCGACTGAGCTACCGGGGCTCGGCCTTAATACAAGTGACTGACAAAACATGTCTACAAGGCGTAGTACAGTTTAACGTTGCTTGTTTGTTCTCTAATTTAAATATTCCCATCTAAAACAGCTGGTCTGATCTTTAAAGTATACTGTGTGACCTAATAAACAACCAATATCACATGTTCCCCAGGGTGAGATGGTTTTAAACTCTGATATTGTGTAGTTTTTAGCTCCACTGGCTGCGACTTCTCCTCCCTAACTAACCACTTGGCCAATTTGGATGAAACTTCATAGGAATCATCCTCTCAATGTCCTCCAATAAATTATTTAAACAAATTTGGATACATTCTGGTTTCCATGGCAACCAAAAGAAAAGAAAAATAATTCTTCTCCTCCAAAACTGTTTGGTCGATTTTCAAACAATTTTGTAGAAATGTTCCTTGGATCACCCTCTGTCAGATTCCTTCAAGCCATGTTGAGTGGTCGCAAAACATGGCCGCCAGGGGGTGGGGCTATTTTGCCTTATATGGCTATAGTGAAAACTTAAAAAAATCTTCTCCTCCGAAAGTGTCAGTTTTCAAATAAGTTTGTAGAAATGTTGCTTGGGTGACCATCTATCAGATTCCTTCAAGCCATGTTGATTGGCTAAACATGTTATCATCTATAAATTTAGTGTTTTTGATTAGTATTAATATTAGTTTTAGTTGTTCTGATCCTATTTTAAAACCCTTGATGTCATTTTTATCCTGGACGACACGAATTAATACACATTGTATGCCGAAAGCCTGTTTGTCCCACTAAACGTATTAAGGCTATTTAAGAAATTGCAAACAGCATTATTAAATGCAAAACCATCGTTATTAACAACGAATAGCAAGCGCGATACTGGTGGAACACAACTTCGTGTTTGAGTAGATATACAAATTGGAGATTTGTCTTTTGGAATAGCGCTGATCCACGCATGGCTACGCAGAACAAACATAACCCTCCCGCTGTTCGCTTACAACATTTTCTGTTTCATTGATAAGGTACTAATATAAGGCTGTGAGTTTGGTTAATACAAGGTGATCATGATCGGCTCTCACTGATTTTGCAATAAAAGTTTACTTTCGGAATATGAAAAAGGTTTATAAAACCCGACCTTGTTGTAAATACACTAATCACAACAAAACCAATGCATCATCATTCGATTTTAATGAATGTAGTTTGTTACTATTTCTACGGAAGAAACTGCCAATAAAATCAAAGTAACGGTGTAATTAACTTTAACACCAATTCTTCATTTTCCATCATCGGTCCTCGGTACTTAAAGAGACCAACCAATCTCCTGCGCAAGTAGTCACATGTCGGAAAGGACTTGATAATTACGAAGCAATTAACCCTTTGCACATTATAACAACAGCTGTCTATAGACACTTTCAGATGAGGACAGATAACAAAACGATTGTGGAAGACAGTGGTGCAGAGGTAGAGCGTCGGCCTCTCGTATCAAAGCAAAGGTCCCTGGTTCGAGTCTCGTGATGAACGGGTCCTGACTTTGGGATTTTTCCCTCACAAACGGCGCGAGTACTGTTTAAGTCTCCAGGAAGCAGATATCGAGCGTGATTAATATATGCTGAAAGCTTGCTTCGCAATCGATGTAAAATAAATAATGTTTAAATCAAAACTATTGTTGGGAAAAGAGCTGACTGTTTTTTAAAAAGATACTAAAAAAAGAGTTATTATTTGCTTTAATATTTATATATCACAACGGACCAGTATGCCTTGGATAACAAAGCTGATAAACGGGTTTCATTATCAAGTCTGTATGGTCAAGTTTAGCTTTAGGGTTTCTTCCAGAACAAGGAATCTTAACACGACTTCAGAAAAACGAAGTCGGTATGTTTATAGATAGGTTTAATTTGCGTACATTTACATATGGTTATTTCTTTAGTTCATGACTGCTAATACTCATTATTGATACAAACTAACTGCTCCATATTGGAAGTGCATTACGATAAGCCACATATGAGCCGTCCCGCGAGAAAACCAAAAGTATGGCCTCTGTATGGTAGTATTCTCAAGCAGCACTCAGTGTAACTGATACGTTTAGTATGGTAGTGTACACAAGCAGCACTCAGTGTAACTGATACGTTTAGTATGGTAGTATACGCAAGCAGCACTCAGTGTAACTGATACGTTTAGTATGGTAGTAAACACAAGCAGCACTCAGTGTAACTGATACGTTTAGTATGGTAGTAAACACAAGCAGCACTCAGTGTAACTGATACGTTTAGTATGGTAGTATACACAAGCAGCACTCAGTGTAACTGATACGTTTAGTATGGTAGTATACACAAGCAGCACGCAGTCCGCGCAGACTGATCCGGGCCGACATATTCCGTCTCAGGGGGATAGAGGCATAGAGTAATGATTCCTGAAACAGAAAATCCACAGGAGGCGAACAGTGTCTATCCGGGTAAGCCTACGAAGCATGCTTAGGCTGATCCGGGTCGATACTTTATGCAGAGTCCACACTGTTGGTTTTCTAGCGGGACGGATCAATTATACATTACTATCTTGTATCAATCTGTAGTAACATTGATTCCTTCAACCATTTAAAACGTATAGTCCATCACTTAAAAGAACCGAAGGAGGGTGCAGGGAAAGAGTAATCAGCGCTTCTCAATGGTCCTCAATACCTGTCCATTTTATAATGATGAAGGACGTTTGTTTATTGCTTCAGTTGAGTGGCCAATTGCTTGATTATATCGCCTTGTTCTTGCTGCATGGCGCTTTTAATAATCAACTGAGGTCAAACAATTGTGTTTACTGCACTGCAAATCAAACTTGTTTTTACATTGGTCGCGGCACTGAATGGTTAACCTTAAGTGGACATTTCATGTCAACTGGTAGAACCTTTGTCGCGGCAGTGAATGGTAAACCTTTGGTGGACATTTCATGTCAACTGATAGAACTTTTAACCAATTTGATTGGATAAATTCAAGCATGTAGGGATCAGACACAATTGCAGCATTGATACTTCTTCTAAGTTATTTATTAGTTCTAACCAGGGCGTACAAGTATCATATCTTTTACACAACTTCACAAAGTAACCGCAAATGCTCACCAATAAGAATTATTTAATATTTAGATTTGGGTCATGGTACACATTATATTACAAGTTATATTTGTAGTTGTGACAAAAAGAAATCCAACGCTACACCACATCGATATGTCTGTCATTCTAGCAGGAATGGTTCTGCCTGTCTGATATGTTGAGTGGGAAACCTTCAGTTCGATCACACACAAACATTAAATGACATTCGATATACACCATTTGAATAACTAACACGTTATAACAGTAATCCATAGTGTGGTACCGTATCTCGATGGTTTGTAAACCATTCTCTATTGCGACGTGAAAGTATTTCCCGGCGAGATTATATGGACTATGTGCCACTAAGGAATTCATGTTTCTGAAAAATCAGAATATCAAATTAGT